>CM062295.1:137945640-138394546 GCA_031216915.1 Pictodentalium vernedei
ATAGCCATTCTAACCTTATTCGCGACACACCCTCTGGTTGTGGGCAATAATAATACCAAGTATCATTAATATCCTTGAAGGCTGTAAGAAGTTATGGAGCGGACACGAATTCCGTCTATGCCCGGATGGACAGACGGACAGACAGACAGACGGACGACGTCACGGCTAGAGTCCCCCGAATTTTTTTCGGGGGAATAAAAAGCAGAGACTCAATGTTTGTGTTAGGGAGGGTGTGTGAATGTGTTTGTGATGAATGGGAGAAAGGGGATGGCTGGCAAAATCTATGTTTGGGGACGAGGTAAATGCCCTCCACCTCACCCCCACCCCGAAGCATCGACACTGGTCACAAGTTACTGCACTCGACATGAGGTGTTGCGGCTTTTGAGGTTGTAAAGAATGTAGGCTGTGGACATGCTGTATCCAGGGCTGTAGAAAACAAATCACATTCAATTTCACAGTCCAACTATGCTGTTAGAAAATAGAACACTGCAACTTGCAAGGCTTTGTCAGTATGATCAATGTGTACTGTAATGACTAGTAGTGACATAGAGACTATCTAGAGTAGAGCTTGAATACAGAACAGAGAACTTTAGTCATTTTTTACGCCACAGCGTAACTTCAAATAAAAACAGAAGCAACAACAACAACAAAAAAAAACCTTCCAACGTTAAAAATCATTTTATTCCAGGCACATAAAATTTGTAACTTGTAACTGGTCTTCAGAAGGTATTACTGCATGAACATGATGAATTCATGTTACAACAAGTGACAGAAACAAAGATGATTTTGAAACACAAGTTCTCGGCAACTTTCTTTTCGATGTCACGCAGTGATTTAAAAATAGAAATACTCGTTGATGTAAACAATTCAGCAAGTGCGAAACGTCATTTAAACAGGTCAAACCAAACAGAGTGAAGCAAAAAATCAGTCGTTTCACATCTGCTGATAGCACATCGAACTCTCTTGGAAAACAATGAAATCGGCATGTTTTTGTCAATATATCTTCTATGTGTGTTAATTTCCATCAGAAAATGATGTGTACCTAGAAGTTTTATGACATTAATGTCATCGATTAATAGGAAACATGTAAAGTCATATGGAAACAACCAAACAATTGGATACGCCTGAAACTGGTTTGCTACACAGTAGACAACACATCTTCTTGAAGGTCAAGAACGCGTGTTGCACTGTCGCCTCAGCTATTTCGTTGGCAAAGAACTGTTCAATTCATGAGAATTCAAGTGAATGTTTTGAGAGTCTGATTCTATCTCTGACATAAAACATTTATTTAGTTATGGTAACCAGTTTTAATTTATTAAATACATTAAATCAGTGCGTTCCTCGTATGGAAAGAAAAAATAAAAAGCCGTGTGTGTTTATAAAACTTATTTGATCACGCCCACAATTTTTACGTCATTCGTTTTTGACGTCTTTCTCTGTTTTCATTGGATGTCCTGTAAGGTCCCTTTTTGCAGCTCACGGCCCATTTATGATAAGTTTCTGCACAATTTATTTTGCTGCATGTGCATATTTGGTCAGTTACGATTTAAGTTTCTGCACAGTTTATTTGCTGAATGTGCATAACAGGTCAATTCCGGTTTACATCTCAGATTTTGGCCTGTCTTACTTAATTGAATAAAAAATTGTGATATCCACATGTTTTCCATGCAACTCATCTTTTGAAGTTAAATAGCTTATAGACTCTTTCAACACTTTAAGTTTATCTGTCATTAAATTTAATGCATATAGAAACTAGAGCAATGCTGAGGGTGGACATGGTCCCCTGTCTGCAATACAATGCCTTCAATACCATGGATAGCATTATAGAAATGAAGCATTTACTATGGGGTGATGGATGATGGATGACAGACGACAGACATTTGACAGATTACAGACCATTGGGACATTATCATAAAAACTATTAAGTGTCACCATAGGGTGGCACAAAAAGGTACACCCACCTCTTTACCAAATGTAAGTGACCTGATTTGATAATTTTGTGAAAAAAATTACAGATCTATTACACTTCCTCCCTTGGCAAAGGAGTCTCATATAATGAGTATCAGAGGCAAAATAATACCTTAATACATTGTAATTGATGCAGGAAAGCATTAATATAAAGATACACCTTGCGGCACTAATTTTCCTTGTTGTTTCTGTAGGTCACAGAATACGATTATTTTTGATCGATTATTTTTCATAATCATGCCAGCTCATTTCATACAATAATGATGTACCAATCACCCACCGACATTAACTATCGGATGGTAACAACCTATCAGCATTGGTTCAACACTTTTGTCAATTCATCACAAATTGCAAAGGTTAAAAAAAAATAGATAGGCCTAAGTAAGTCAGGTTGATTTAATTATTGCAATCACAGTTACAGATGAGAGTTATTGCCTGAATATTAATTTAACCTTTTGAACCCTTGTTTGATGGAATGGTATCGTCTTTGTGTACACTTACAGTGAGATGGGTCAGGCCAATATCTATATGCAGGGAGAATAAAATAATAACTGCAGTCTGCATCCGTCTGGATGCAGACTGCAGTTATTATTTTATCATCAATGCCCCATGTATAGACCTCCTATAATGAAACAAATATAGGACAAAATTATGCCTTGGGCCAAAAAGTCGGGCTTACGGGAATTTATTGAAACATTCATCGGTATTGGCTGATTATTAGGGGTGTCACGATGAATCGGATAGTCGATTAACCGTTGACAAGGTGGGTAATCAATTATTATTTTTGGTCATCGATTATCGGTCCCTGAAGGGTAGGTTTCCCCACTTTTTTTCCATCATATTTAGGTTTGGTAATTTTGCTGTGATAAACAGCGATCTTCATCATGTTGGGTCAATAGAGAAAGCTTCAAATTGGCAGCCAGGATGCCCAAAAGGTACCTCCCACCTACTGCTGGTTTGATAAAATTTGTTTTTACCATTCAATTCCATTAATCCTAAGGATGCGTCATACCAAATAATAGTTCTCTGTTCCGAGTGGTTTAGGCATTTGAAAATATTTCTATTTTTAGCTCCTGGGTTTCCCTAGGGGAAACAGATTTTCTTATGACTTAATTTATTTATTTATTTATTGGTGTTTAAGGTCACATATTTCTGCACAATGGCTAACCATGACCGTGACAGTTTTACGGGTGGAGGAAGCCGGAGTACCCAGACAGAACCACCGAGCAACGGCGAGCAACTGTCAGCTCCCCAACATACCAACTCCACACAAGCAGGGTAAGCATTGGTTGAAGACAGGTGCACCACCAAAGTGCAGTACGCCTTAGTACACAGCGGCACCGTGCCCCCACGTGGGCAATGGGGGTGAAGTGTCTTGCCCAAGGACACAACGCGGTTGCCGCAGGTGGGATTCGAACCGAGGACCTCTCAGCTTGCAGCCTGCACCTCTACCAACTGAGCCACCGCGCCCCCCTCTTATGACTTAATAATACCACATACAGAGTGCAAAATTTCAGAAATGACCCTAACCGATTGACCATTCTCATGGGTTCAGGATGGCTAACTGATAGTTCGGTTATGTAAATGAAAGTGTCAATGACACTGTAGCTTAACTTGTGTGTTGCGTTTGATGAAAAGGATAATGTTCAATGTTTATGAAAGGATTATGAAATAAGACGAGAATTGTGAAAATTGGGAATATGTTCATTTCTGTTCCCTGTAGGTTATGTTTTTGATAAAAATAATATGAGGTGTACACTGTACTAAAGAGCTGAGGGGTGGGTTAATGTGACCTCACAGTTAATGTATGTGGCCCTCACAGTTAACGAATATCAACGAAAGTTACCAAGTTACAATGAAATTATTCCAAAACAAGTCATCCTATCAAGTTACATTGAAATCCCTTCATAAATATGGCCTGTAGACTGTGCTAAAGGTTTTCGGGCTTCGGGCCCCTGTAGCCGTCAGTTTTCCAATTGCGTCCAAAGGGGACATTCTCATCTAGACATTATATGAAGTCAACCTACCAAGTTACAATGAAAGCCCTTCATACATATGACCTGTAGACTGTGCAAAAGGTTTTTGTGCTTTGGGCTCGGCCAGCCATCACGAATGAATTATCGCAACCAAAAGGGGACACTCTCATCTGGGCATCATCTGGAGTGATCCTACTGAGTTACAATAAAATCCCTTCATAAATATGACCTGTAGACTGTGTTCAAGGTTTTCGGGCTTCGCCCCTCCCTGAAGCCATCACAGTTGACCAATCACGACCAAAAGGGGATATCATCATCTAGGCATTATATGGAGTCAAACTTACAGGTTACAATGAAATCCTTCCATAAATATGACCTATAAACTATGCTAAAGGTTTTGAAGTTTTGGGCTCGGACAGCCATCAAGGCTGAATGATTGCAACCAAAAGGGGACATTCACATCTAGACATTATTTGGAGTCATCCTACCAAGCTACAATGAAATCCCTTCATAATTATGACCTGTAGACTGTTCTAAAAGTTTTCGGGCTTCGGGCCCCTGTAGCTGTCACAGCTGCCCAATCGTGTCCAAAAGGGGACATTCTCATCTAGACATTATATGACGTCAAACCTACCAGCCATCATGGTTGAATGATCACAGCCAAAAGGGGACATTCTCATCTAGACATTATTTGGAGTCATCCTACCAAGTTACAATGAAATCCCTTCATAAATATGACCTGAAGACTGTGCTAAAGGTATTCGGGCTTCTTGCTCGGGCAGCCATAATGGTTGAATGATCGCAACCAAAAAGGGACATTCTCATCCGGGCATCATCTGGAGTGATCCTACGAACTTACAATGAAATCCCTTCATAAATATGACCTGTAGACTGTGCTCAAGATTTTCGGGCTTCGGGCACCTGTAGCCATCACAGTTGACCAATCACGACCAAAAGGGGATGTCATCATCTAGGCAATATATGGAGTCAACCTAACAAGTTGCACTGAAATCCTTCCATAAATATGACCTATAGACTAAGCTAAAGTCTTTGGGCTCGGGCAGCCATAAAGGCTGAATGATTGCGACCAAAAGGGGATGTTCCCATCTAGACATTATTTGGAGTCATCCTACAAAGCTAGAATGAAATCCCTTCATAATTATGACCTGTAGACTGTGCACAAGGTTTTTGGGCTTCACAGTTGACCAATCATGACCAAATGGGGATGTCATCATTTAGGCATTATATGGAGTCAACCTAACAGGTTACAATGAAATCCTTCCATAAATATGACCTTTTGCCTATGCTAAAAGTTTTTGGGCTCGAGCACCCATCAAGGCGGAATGATCGCGATCAAAATGGGACGTTCTCATCTAGACATTATTTGGAGACATCCTACCAAGTCACAATGAAATCCCTTCATAAATATGACCTGTACACTGTGCTAAAGGTTTTCAGGCTTTGGGCCCCTGTAGCCGTCACAGTTGCCCAATCACGTCCAAAAGGGGACTTTCTCATCTAGACATTATATGAAGTCAACCCACCAAGTTACAATGAAATTCTTCAATAAATATGACCTGTAGACTGTGCTAAAGGTTTTTGGGTATTGGGCTCGGGCAGTCGCCACGGCTGGAAGATCACACCCAAATGGGGAAATTCTCATTTAGACATCATAAGGAGTCATCCTACCAAGTTACAATGAAATCCCTCCATATTAACCATGACCTGCAGACTGTGCTAAATGTTTTTGGGTTTCGGGCTTGGGCAGCCATCACGGTTGACAGATCATGCCCAAAAGGGGACATTCTGATCTAGGCATTATACAGAGGCATCCTACCAAGTTACAATGAAATCCCTTCATAAATACGACCTGTAGACTGTGCTAATGGTTTTCGGGTTTTGGGCTCGGGCAGCCATACCGGCTGACCGATTGCGACCAGAAGGGACGTTCTCATCCAGACATGACCCCAAACCTGCATATGAAATTTTGTGATGATCAGACAAGAACTGTGGGGTGTAGCCCGTGCTAAAGGAAAATGTGAACAGACTCACAGACTAACAGACTTCCGCACGTATCATGCCAATAGCTTATCTTGACTTTGTCAAGTCAAGCTAAAAATCTTGGTTAACCAATTCATTGTCATGAACATGTGTTGTTGTTTTCAATGTGTGCATATGTATCATAATCACTAATGTCATTACATTAATTATTGTATGACTTGAGAGAAGACAGTACATGTAGCATTGATTTTGTTTCAAACTAACAGATGACTGCTGACTTGTTATTTTGTTATCTATTTATTTATTAATATTTATTTATTGGCATTTAAAGTCACACATTTCTACACAATGTCTAATGACCGCAACATGGAGATAAAGTCAAGGTTAGTCAATCGTTTATACCCATGTTGCCCATTTTAGAGGACTTCCACACCAAGCATTGATGACTGGGTTAAACATGTACAGTACGCGCTAAGTGTATCCAATCTCCAACACCAGACAAGGTGGACGATTTTCTGAAAATCACCGGCCAACACCGTTTAATCTTACCAAATTAATCACCGTCTGCAACGTTGTTTAGATGTCGAAAAGATTATCTCCTTCTTGGTAAATCACTTTGTGCAATGGTGATTCAGTGTGAAAAGGATTATTTCCTTCTTGGTTATATAATTAACTGACTACCAATTGTGCTACTGCGAAAACATGTGCTGAAATGGGATTTGGCGAACAGACTAAGCCTATTTAAACGTGTGTTGATTCAAACTGGTGATGTCACATTGTGACGAAGAGATGTGTATTCAATTTTAGAAAAAAATAAAAATTACCGCACCCGTTATTTGCATGAAAACGATCGTACCAACAAGTCCATTTCATTGTCATTCAATACACTGGTGGTGGTGGCCGTGAAGGGATTATGGTTTCAAAACGCAACTGAATTCTGGCCACAGAGGTTTTCAGGAAATCTGCCAATGTCATGGCCGATTTCGATCACGCAGTGATTCAATGATTTTTTCCATTGCAACCTGCGGCTGCAGCGGCATGAGTAAAAAATCCACCTTAAAATCGGTTCGACTTTCACACAAGTCTACAAAGACTATTTGGCGGTAATAATAATTAATAATATATATGGCACATAATCCACTTTTCAATCGGATGTCTATTTAAACAGAAAATTTCTTCATTCTCTTTAAATGTGCCGATTGAAAACAATATAATGTTGGTGTTAACAAAGACCTCATCCCATTGCACACCACGTCTGAGAACCTTCCTGCTGTCTGTAACTTGTCCTGTACCATTCAAAAGAGGGAATTAAATTTCAAGCACGGTGTCAATTGGCAGCATGTTAGGAGCTTGTAATGCCTTTAGTTTTAGTTTCTCAGAATATGATCGGTGGCTGAAATGGCTTCCAGTGGTAGTTTCGACCTATGTGTTTTACCCGGCACATTCTCGTGTTGAGTTTTCAATAATATCGGGAACACAATGTTCCAGGGTAAATTGAAACGTCTCAGACTCCCGGTGGGCCAAAAACGCTCCCCTCCCCCATCCATCTATTCCTTTCACAAGACCAACCTGCTTCAAATTTCTTCAACACAAGTCGAGTTCTTTGGAGGAAGGTAGCAGGGAGTGTTCAAAATTAGTGCCTCTGACTGAAAGCACACACGAAAGACTGCAAAAAGCAAAAAGAATTGAGAACAGGACATGGAAGTGATCATCATCATAAACAACAGTGTAATTCAATTCCTGAACAATTTTATCCCTAAAAGCATGGAGTACATATGAAGCCATGCTACAAGAAGTTTACTTTATTCATTTCATGAAAATGTAAACTTGACGATAGAGAGGAAGGTGAAGCACACATACCTCGGCCAAAGAGACAGAAATCTGACACTGTTCAACATTTTCCTAATGTATGTTTCTTCTGAAATGTGCACAAAGAAAGATAAAAAATATGAGAGAACCATCATCGTATTGCAACAGTAGATGCAGAAGAAAAGTTAAAAAAATAAAAACATAAAGCTAAAGAGCTTCAGGATGTTTTATTACATATTGAACCTTATGACTTGATAGCAAAGGAGTTACAGTTTCATAACTCGTGCTATAAACAATATTTACGAAAGCAGTCAAACTCATCAGAAGACAAAGACAGTGTTTGTCCTGATAAAATGTAAATAGTTGAGCAGTTTGTTACAAGTCATGTGTTGAACCTTAATCAGGCTGTGTCAATGTTTATACTTCATGAAGTTTATGATGGTCATGCTGGTGATCAGAGGTATAGAGGTCGGTTGAAAACTAGATTAAAGAATTGTTTCAAAGACAAAATCGTGTTTGTTGAAATTGACAAACATACACCAGAAGTTGTTATCAGCAAAGAGGGGTTGAATTCTACCGTTCTTCAGTGCAAAAATCATCTTGTTAAACAGGCAGCTTTTTACATGCATGATGAAATTTTATCATTCTCAAAATCACTACCAGAAATGAGTTGGACACCAGATATTAAGGAAATAGATGATCAGGAAAAAGAATGCCAGAATTGGTCAGTACTTTCTTTGAAACTTGAATAAAATCGTCAGAGAAGCATCCTAACCAAGAGCGATCCAAGTTGTTAATTAGGTCATTTTCAAGTGATATTATTCATGGTGTGACCAAAGATGATGTCCTAACCTTGAAACACTTTCTAGTTGGTCTGGGTCTTCATAACATAACAGGACAAAATGCACCAATGAACATACTTTCTCATTTAGGACATTCAATTTCATACAAATCTGTTTGTGAGACTGAGAGTGCAGAGGCACAAGCTGCACAAAATTTCGACTCTGACAATCAAAACCTGGCCATCCTTCCAAACATGCAAGAGGCAGTCATCACAGTCTTCTGGGATGATAACTTCAATATGTCCCATGACACAACAAGGAAAGAAGCAGCCTTAATGAGCACAACTCATGTTGTTGCATTCCAAGAAGGGATTTGTGGAGGTTATGTTTGGAATCATAGCCATAGGCCTTACGAGACCTCACTTTACCCACTGATCTTCCATCACATAAATCCAATTTCTTGCTAAGTTGATAACCTTCCGTCAACTGGTAAGCAATAGAGGTCTTATTTATCACCTGTACGACTAACGAGGCTTACAGAAAGAGAAACCACGTCCTCCCCACGAAGAACCTCGTCCCGTCGTCTAGGGGCATCTGACCTATAGTCTGGATCAGACCTGCGCCCCTTTTCCCGAGTCACAATACTGACAACCACCGGAGTAAGTATAAGAGGGTTTATTGTACCCTCGCGAGGAGATTCCTTAGCTGATTAAGAGGAACGCCCTTGTTCACCCTGGTCTGCTGAAGCGTGTTGAGGCGCAGACTTCAGTAGCAGAGTATTGGAAGTTTTCTTGTAGCCTCTTCATAGACGAAAGCTCATCGTCAAATAAGAGTATATCCGGAGACCAGAGCGACTCAGAGAGAGCTTTTCACCTTGTCATCTTTCAGTGATGACGGCACAATGGCATAATCATGTCTGATCAACTCCCAATTTATCCACTGTCAGGGCGGAGTTGTATGTGGCATACATGACTGCCCTGGAAACTCTTAAGCGAGGAACAACGTCCTCAAATTCCTTCCCATTAAGACATTCAGCCATAGCTCAGGTGAGGTGATCTGCGTAGGACATCACGTCCAGATTCGCTCTATTGGATGGAATAGCACATTCCATCACTTCCGAGCGTATATTGAATGATGCAGGTAGGGACATATTTTCATCCTCGGCCTGCTCATCTAAACGCAGAGGAGCTCTCTGAACACCTCCAATCATTTTAAATGAACGCAGTCCAAGGAACGGTATATTATTGAAGATGTCGATAAGAAACCGCTTTCCTCTTAGCACTAGAGAGGTGAATATGGCGTCGATAACATGATCGAAGGCCTCAGACACCTGTCAAGACAACCTCGGTTTCTCTATAGTAGTCGCAGCTTGCTGATCAGGTGGAACAAAGTCAGTATAGTATTGATAAAAAAAATTCATTGCTACTATATGCTGTTCCGAGAGGGACGGGTAATCCTCTTCCTTGATCCTTCCGCCATCAGACTGATTCAGCTGTGACATTCGGTTATTTGCATCTGCGTGAACAGATATTGGATCGACCCACCGACCCAGCCCTGTCCGACAGCTCACCACCGGAGGTTACTCTTGTACTTGCTGTGATCAGTTGCACAATCTGCAACTGCATGTCCGTTACAGAGGCTTGAGGAGTTGCGGTTATCTTTTTTTTTGCTGCTTGGTACTCCTGGGACTAAGATCCGGAGATAGGTCTCTTCTCCAAATGTCACGATGAACAAAGCCTTGGATCGTTAGCTACTGGTTCGTCCAACTTCACGGGCGAAGACTGGCTCTGTCTTCATGCAACTGGCTGGATATCCGAAGTTTAGTAGCTAGCATGCAGTCGTGTGTGCTTTTATACTGAAGCTGACCCCAGCTGCAGACTAGATGGAGTGTCCCGCGCAACGGGCAGGCGTATGCTCCGACTCATGCAAGTTTCTCAAAACAACATTTGGCCCCAAATCTTGTTGGGTTAGAGGGACCTCTCGCAGTCTTATCAGACCTCGCCGAGCGTCCCAACATGAAAACTTGTGCAAGTTTCTCATAACAACCTCTGGCCCCAGAAGTTGCTAGGTAAGAGAGCCTCTCCCACTCGCAGCCTTGTCAGACCTCGCTGAGTCTCCCAACAAGAAACTTGCAGACTTCCTCCCTATTTCCCTCGTTGCTGGTTGAGCTTTTGTTTTTATGGTGCTCACTCTACCAAAATCTACACTTCCTTTGACTGCAACGGACACATCTGGTGTCACAGCTCCCATGGACAGAATAACGCTTCACCAGTCAAGCTAGCTGCTTGCAAGGGATAAAGAACACTAATTAGAGGCCTTATCCCTTACTTAATATTCATGAGCACCTTGCAACTAGCTCTATTTGCTCAACAGAGCGCAACGACAGTAGCACACTTTGGATGGGTGTCATAATACCATCATCATGTTCATGTTCCTCTGAAAATAGAAACTGAAAAACTTGAATTATATTACGGTGAGAGTTCTGGCATAGGAACCTCAATGCCAACAACGCATTGCGACACCCGTCTCCAACGTCTGTCATGTCACTGTCACACAGTAGACAAGAATCTGCAGGAGTACATCGACTACGGGCAAGGCAACTAGTATGTAAATCTGAGGAAGACTTCCTCGCCTTGCATTTAGAGCAGTGAGCTTTTATAATTACAATCAAAAGACAAAATCGATAGCACTCCTACAAACTCCACAACAAAATATATGATAAAGATACATGAATAATCGCAATCAAAATTAAATTAAAAAAATTTTGAAAAAATGCCTAAAGGGAACATAATGAGCCCAAGGGCATCCTGATAGAGCCTAAGAGTGGACAAAATCCAAATATTATGAGCAACACAACCGGAATAATAATCACTGCATCCTAAAGTAACTCTACAGCAATATAATATGAAATACTACATATATTTAAGGACGTTGCCAATGTAAACAACATCAAGGAAAAAAACGGAAACAAGACATCAGGCACAAAATGGTCCAAAGTCAGAAACCAATTTAAATGCTACCAGATGCAAAGCTAGATCTTCATACGAAGAAAAAACGATACATCGGATAGAAGATGCAAGACTAAAATGACCTAACATCCCTAGGGTGAGGACGTAACCATGGGGATAAACAGAACAAAAATGCCCAAAGTCAGAAATCAATTTAAATGCTACCAAATGCAAAGCTAGATCTTCATACGAAGAAAAAACGATACATCGGATAGAAGATGCAAGACTAAAATGACCTAACACCCCTAGGGTGAGGACGCAACCATGGTGATAAACAGTATAAATATTCTGTAATACACATTAAACTCCCAAGAAATTTAATAAAAAATTTCAATAAAAATTAGTCAAAAAGCTTAGGAGTTTAACAGAAAGGGTTCAGGGAAGGATGGGGAAGGAATAGTGAACAAACAGTGGAATAATCATTAGCAAGAATGATGACATCAGGTGTATGTACCAAAAATGGGAAACATGAAATAATTTTTATATTTATTATAAAGATACAGCCCTGAACGTCTGAAATCACCATAGTTCACTTCCATTATCCATTAACAAACAGCCTTGGATTCACAAATTCTTGCATTGATTTGTGTCTGGCATCCTCAAAAAAGGAGATTTTAAAGCTCAGATGTCAGCTCATTGTTACTGGCTTTAGGGCCAAACAAAGAATGATGTTTGTGCCAATTCCGGTCTCTTCCTGACTATTGCGCATGTGCAGAGAGTAAAAGTATGGAGGGCCAGATAGAACTTTTAATTTTCGGTTTTGTATGCAAATTCTGGGGGTTGGGGGGGTTCAAAATTTGTGTTTGGCCCTTGATAATTTCGAGTTTGCACCAGCTAGTCTGGGCCATTGGTTGTCGTATAAAAATATGAACTTCAAAGTAAAAAAAGGGGTTTCACTCTGGCAAAAATTGTTACACTAAATCCTGATTCGAACATGACCTGTATTTTATATTGATACACCTACATACCATCTTTCATTTGATTTAGCCAACTATAACTGAAGTTATTATGGGGAAACCAAAAAAAAAAAATTTTGGAAGTCGAAAAAGGGGCTTAACTCTGGCAAAAATTGTCGGACTGCATCCCGATTCAAACTTCGACTTGTATTTTATGTTGATACACCTACATACCAACTTTCATTTGATTTGGCCAACTATAATGTTATCATCGGGGAACCAAAGTGTTTTTCAGAGGACAAAAATGCCACTCTTGTGATCATACTACTGTAAAATTTGATTTTACATGTTTACTCACATGACCAGAAAGAATTGTTTCAGGGTTCATACAGACCTTGTAGTATGTTTTTCCATAGCTTTTCCGTAGCTTGCACTACAAATTTTCCATAGCCCTATGCACTTTAATCCTTTACCCAATGAATCGCCTGCATCCGCCCGCGTAATATGCAAATTCAGAAGTTGAAAAAATATTATTTTTTTAAAAATTTCAACAAAACCATATCATGTGACCCCTCGTTGGAACGAGCTCGTTTTGAAAAATTTGAAAAAATTATTTTTAAAATAATAAATTTTGATATCGTCTGCGTTGGGTAAAGGGTTAAACTACAGAATGCATGGGGAATCAAAGGGGTGGAGATCTACCTGTACCTTCACTTTTAAAACCAATAGTAATGAGGATCCAACAAGCAAATTTGCTTATTATGAACCACCGGTGTCAAGTCAAGTTTCTACAGTTCATGAGATGTAGCAGTTAAGGATGCAGGTATATTTGGCCACATGCTATTATTGGAAATAGAAATAAATGGTTGGATGACTGCTCAAGAATTCTCATTATGGTCAATAACACAAAATTTTACAACCAATCCTTTGTACATATAGGAGGACCCCTCCTAGAACTTGCATGAAATATCACTGGTTGTAGTTTAGTCATTTGAGACATATAAACGCAGAACACCAACATAAAATATGAATTTCCATAGCCTTTCCAGAGCCTATTTATAACTTTCCAGGGCCCGGAAAATGAAATTCCACTTTTCCATAACTTCCAGGATTTTCCATAGCCTGTATGAACCCTGTTGTTCACTGTTACAAAAGTTACAAAGTGTTACAAAAGTTAAAGAGTTCCAACAAAGAATTCCAAGATTAACAAATCCTGGGTCAAATCACTTCAAATTGTCTTCATGTACTTACCCCCAAGAAGACTCTGTATAGATATGAGGATTGTTCTTGCATCATATGATGCTGACCATTTCTCTTTCAAAATGTCTAGACAAATATTACCATGCTGATCTACATTAGGATGATAACAAGGTGTCTGGAAGGTAACTGTTGGGGCTTGATATGGATAACCACTTGGAAACACCAGTGACAGCTTGTATTTCTGTCCTTCATAAACCTACAATGTTCAGAAAATGATTAGAGCTAGTCCATTTTGAAATTTTTTCCTCAGTTCGGTTTCGGTTCAGTTTTGGAAAAAAAAAAGATTTTTGGTTTCAATTTTTGTAATACAATCCATATTTTCCATATCTTATGCATTAACTGGTAGAGTGCTAAATTATTTTTGGCCATCAAATCTTGTACACATGTCGTTGCCTTGTTACAATTTATGGGAGAGTACCAATGGGCACTCTCCCATAAATTGTAACAAGGCAAACCCTTACAGACTAAATAATATCACTTAAAGATAATACAAAGCATATCCACTGAATATGAGCCTTCAAGTTGTGGCACCTGCACTTCAGAATAAAGCCCAAATATGGGCTTCCAGCACTCTACCAGTTAAACTGGGACAGGATAGTACTAAGACATATTAAATAACAAACAAGTGAACTAGAAACAAAATAAAACTGTATTATGATAGTTTCCTGTAAATATGCTTTCATAAAAAGTCATTCAAACCCAAGGACATAGTTACGGGAGTCAGAAGTGTGTGTTGTTGTGGGCTCAAACATTTAGTCTCATAAACGCCATTTGAGATGGATAATTTATGATTCCATGTCATGTCAAATTCGTTTTTCATTTGCATTCATACTATTAACGTATTTTTGTCCGACATGAAAATAAGTGAAGAGGGCCAGGATTTCAGAAAGCAACTCGCCAGAATCAAGAAGTTGAGAACTTGAGAACATGCCTCTTACTTTCAAAAAGATAAACAGATACCCAATTCATAAGCTGACTTGACAAGCTGACATTTGTACTGTCGAGGTTATGCAAATTATTGACGAGATGGACACCTGACCTGATTTCCATGTCCATTCTTCCTTTTGGTTTGCATTGAGTTATCATTAGAGTATTCAATGAATTCTGAGAATTCCCATTTCACATACTTCAAACAAAATAAAACACAGCCACGTGCGTTTTGCATATTTAAGCGTATTTTGAATTTTCAGTTTTCAATTTTTTGGATTGACACTGTATGATAGGTATGTGCAGCTAACTTTTTAATAATATTAATTTAACCCTTTCCCCTGCAATCCTGGGTTTCCTAACATTATCAGAGTATTAACCAAATTGACACTTTTCTCTTACCTTTACCCTAGATTGCTTTGCAGGTGTAACAGCCCATTCTTTTCAAGAACAGTTTTGTACTTTTTGGCATGATGATTTTGTATGTGGCGATGTAGAATGAAGGTATTTCTGCACTGGGCAATGACTGACAAATTGAATAATTGGCAATTGGAATTTCTATCATTGCTTGATACAAAATACTGTCATATGCTACTACACAGTTTTAAATGACATTTTGTTGATTCTACAAAATCTATGGCGTGCTAAATGTGAATATTCATAAGTTGAGCAAAACCGAAAATATACAGATTTTAATATCTTTTTGGTTTTGGTTTCCACTTGGAAAGTAAATAACTAAAATTCTTTGACAAATATATCAACTTGAATTGTCTTTGAAATTTGTTCCCTCTCCAAGAACAATGATTTACTTTACAGTGATAAAACTTGGCTTACTTGACAATGATGAAGAAGTGCTGCAGGGTAACACACCGTTAGTGAGGGCCCAAAGAGCCCTTTCCAATGGTATATTACATCACAGTGGGTCAAAGGGGAAGTGCTGAAAGAAACTGATCAAATAAACTACAGTTCTAGCATATTCATATTAGTCACAGCACTAATAGTGCCATATATATTATTATTATTATTTATTGGTGTTTAAGGTCATATACTTATGCACAACAGCTAATCGTGACCATGACAGTTTTACAGGTGGAGGAAGCTGGAGTACCCAGAGAGAACCGCCGAGCATCGACGAGCAACTGTTGGCTCAACATTCTCTGTTCAAGCTCCGCTCAAGCAGAGTCACAGCGGTTGAAGACATGTGCACCATTGACGTGCAGTACGCCTTAGTACATGGCGTCATTGTGGCCCCATGTAGGCAACCGGGATAAAGTGCATTGCCCAAGGACACAACACAGGTCGTCCCAGAGTGCCATATGTATCAGTATCACTAAGCATTTCTCTTGCCTCGATTCTGAAAAGGGTTACCCGGAAAAAATGCAGGGGATCTTTTACCCTCTTTAGGAAAGGGCCTGGGACTCCATGTCATTAGGAAACAGAGCTGTCTGGTTAATCAAAAAATCTGCCGGTTGTCAGAAGAAAAACAATGTCACAACAGTGCATGTCTAAAAAAAAATGCACTTTTGGTTTTTGTACTTACACCTAATTCTCAGTCATACCTGTGTAAATTGTGCCTACCAATTGATGAAACACAACATGATGAAAGGATGATGAATGTCCTGTGTGAATACACAAAACAGAGTTAAAAAGCCAAACACACCACATGTAAACTGTAACTTGAAAGAAGATTACAGCAGAATATGGAAACACAACATAGAATCGAGGCACCAAGTTGATTCTGCAGACTTGAAGTGTTTGGAAGATGACTTTGAAAAGTAGTTTAACCCTTTACCTAACGAATCGCCCGAATCCGCCCACGTAATATGCAAATTGAGTAGTTGAAGAAATTAAATTTTTCAAAATATTTCAACAAAACCATATCATGTGACCCCTCATTGGAACGAGCTCATTGAGCTCGTTCCAATGAGGGGTCACGTGATATGGTTTTGTTGAAATTTTTGAAAAATTTAAAAAAATTATATTTAAAATAATAAATTTTGATGTCGTCTATATTGGGTAAAGAGTTAAAGATGAATGCAGGATTTTGCCAATTCCCCCTGCCTTATCCAGTAGTCTCAGTATACACTGGGCTGGGGTCATCGTTTGATTACATTCTGCATGTAATTTGTGCTAAACTGCTCAATGTTGTTGACACTTTGGTCTGTCAACTTATCACGTTAAAAGTCAACAAGAGGATGAAATTTGCTGCTGAATCTAACTCGGTTGTAATTTCCATGCTGATGTTCAGAACACTATATAATATTTGACTGAAAATTATGATCAAGAAACATTGTGAGTTTGACAGCTGCCATCTCCATTTGCAGAGCGTACCAAATATTAGACTATTAGGGAATGTTGATGTCCTCTATACTGCCATGTACATTAACATCACGTCAGAGGTACATATCAACATATCATGGATTTCTCGGAAAGCCTTTTAGTATAAACAAGGGCTTGTGTAACATTTTCAGTATTCGTTGACTTTCCCCATTTGGTTAACCCTCTGCACGCTGATGTCGAAGTATCAAAATTTCAACATGAAAATTTTTCCCATAATGCAACAAGAAAGCTAACCAATTTAATCTTGTTTGACAGAGCTCACTGACCTCTGTCAAACAAGATTGAATTGGTTAAATTCCTAATTGCATCACTGGAAAATTTTGCTGCTAGAATTTTTTGTATTTTGACATTAGAGTGTAGGGGGGTTAAATAAGAAATAAGAATCGAAACTGAGAAGCAAGTCTTATATCACAACCAACACCGAATCCAAGTCAAAATTTCACAACCGAATAGCTCTACTGGGAAAATTTCATCATGGGGGCTCCAATTGGGAATTTGGTGTGCATGGGAAGACACATATAAAGACTAAGAAATTTAACATTTGAATTGAACAAAGAACATTAAGACTGATACCAAAGCAACTTGGTTTAACCCTTTACCCAACGCAGATGATATTAAAATTTATTATTTTAAATATAATTTTTTGAAATTTTTCAAAAAATTTCCACAAAATCATATCATGTGACCCCTCGTTGGAATGAGCTCGTCACATGATATGGTTTTGTTGAAATTTTTTGAAAACTTAAAAAATTTATAGTAATTTATATATTTTTTATACTTACCAATGACCCAGACATAGCTGGTGCTAACTCTTAAAATATAGGGCCAAACACAAATTTTGCCCCCCAATCCCCAAAATTTGCATCTAAAACCAAAGAAAACATGTCCTGAATGGCCCTCCATACTTCACCTCTACTGCGCATGCGCAGTGTCAAGGACGTCCCGAAATTGGCGCCATTAATCATTCTTACCATCAGTGCCTGGAAGCGCTATGTCCTCAACGGGGAGGTATGAGTTCCCAACTCCTGGGAGGGCCATCCCCGTCTGGGTCATTGGTAAGTATAAAAAATATATAAATTACTATAAATTTTTTAAGATTTTTATACTGTACCAATGACCCAGACATAGCTGAATAGTAAAAAGGCTGGAGGGCCAAGGACATAGAGGAAAATCCAATAAGCTCAACTATATAAAATAGAGTCATCTCCTGTAGGAGAAAAGGAGAAATAGGCTTCACGTGTATCTTTCTTATTTATGACAAATTAGAAAGACACAATACCTTCTATAATTGAGCATCATAACATCCATGTTCTCTATTAATTATCCAGTATAATTCGTATACTAATTATATTTAAAGTAAGCCAATAAATAAAGTTAGTCCAAAGAATTGAGACTCTTTATACTCTTTTAAAAGTGTCCGAGGAGAGTATAATAACATCCGTTTGACACATAACATATTCAAATGCTATACTTTAAAACTATGACATGAATGAATTAAAAACATAACCTTCACTTAAGAAACCATCCCAGTAACAGCTCAGAATTACTAACTCCGGAGGAGGTATCCCCTTGTTTTCATAATAAAAACAGGAGACCCAAGGGAACACCCTCCCCCCCACCCTTTTTCTTGCCCTGGGTCAAATAGCCCAGAGCGAAGAGGGCAGCAGGACAGAGTCACTGCCGGAACATAAAGCCTACATAGCTATAGTTGCAATTTGTTCAGTGATCGACTTTCTGAGCAGCTGATAATGGACCTAAACAATGCAGGTCTCCATAAATGGATACAATATTTCTGAGATAAAAATTCGTGAATGTGGATGGTTGAGACCAATATGCAGCCTACTTAATCTATAGTAGCAAAACTATATGTCAGCCCAAGATGTAGAAGAGCTCTTACTTCATGAGCCGAAATCTTAAGCACAGACTGCTGAGATAAGGATAGATTATCCTAAGCAGTACCGATAGTTAACTGAAAGCATTAAGTAATAGAATGGACCGTAATGACCTTTCTATTAGGCATCAGAGCCAGAAGAAGCTTTACGTCCTACTGATAAACTGAGATCTGTTAATAAATACATAAAGGTCTATCCGGACAGAGTAAAGGCCTATGCCCGCTCGAAGACGGAAGGACCTTAAAAACAATAGGTTCCGGATATCATTAGGAGCCTGATTCTTAACCAAAAATACAACATTAGTAGTAAAGGTAATAGAGTTCCCAATACTACGAAAGTGAGAATCGTCCACCGATAGTGCATGAAGCTCAGTGACTCTTCAGCAGAAGAGAAGGCTAAGAGAATCGCTGCCTTAAAAGACCAGAATTTGAAACTGCTGTCCCAAGGATTCAAATGGTTGCTTTAGTTAATAAGAACCCAAGCTAAATTCCGAATAGGAATTAATCTAACGATTCTAGGTCTCTTATCGAAAAGTTTCAAACTAACTTAGATAAAGAGACATTAGGCTCCATTGTAAACTATCATGGTGTGCATAGGTATCAGATAACATAGACCTATAACCTATAAAAGTAACTGGCTGCAGATGATTTCATTAAACAAGTATACTAGAAAGTTTGCAATGTCTGGTATGGAGGAATCAAAAATATCAACATAAAGATCCCTACACCAACGACGGAAGACCCTCCACTTTAGCCGCATAGTATAGCGAAGAGGAGGTCCTTCTACAGTAAGGAATCGCGTCCACTGCTGGTCCTATACAGTGCTTGCTATGCAAGAAGGACCGCACAACGGAATACGTGAAGGTTGAGACCTTGCGGGTTGTGAAAGAGTTGACACTATTTCCCCAGCGAAAAAAGATGCTCTCGTGGAGGAAGTTTCCGCAATAAGTCCTACAGTAGACATCTAAGTAAATTTATCCACCGTCTCTGTGGGACAGAGATGCTACCAACAGAATTGTATTGTGGATGAATAATCCTAGCAATACTTGCTGAATCAACAGCGCTGGAGGATACGTATATCCTATCATCGCGTCCTACTAGATCGATAGAGCGTTAATTACATATGCTCAGAGATCCGGACACGGTGACACATACGTCTACAATTGATTGGAGAGTTGTGTCGCAAATAAATTATCACTGGGTGCTCCCATTGATAGCAAATCTGATTGAATACTTGTTTGTTGATAGTCCATTCCGACGGCAACAATGACCCTTACGTGAAAGGGAGTCTGCTAATACGATCTGACGACCGAGAATATGAGGAACCGAAACAGAACTTTGTGTTCTATAACAAACAGAAGGATTCTTTCCGTTAAAATCAATAACGGAACCGAATGAGTGCCTCCCTGGTTCTGGATATACGCAACTACTGTCGTATTATCGGACAGGATTGAACATGCGTTTCTGAGTAAAATTCATTCAATGACGTAGTGCAAGCCAACATAATATTCTTCCTTGGAAGTAAAGAGCTTGCCTAAAAACTACGGAACCCAAAGACCCCGGCACTTCGAATCCGTTGGGATCAAAATGTGTCCCAACCTGTTTGACTGGCATCCGTCATAATCGAAAAACTCGGATCCGGCAACTACAGTGGAACTCTCTGAGTCAACCACCGAATGTTTGCCCACGTCTGAATCTCTTGTTACACTTGATAGACAAGAGAACGTGTATATCGAGCAATTCAAGATTGCTGAAAGGTTACCGTCGAAGAGAAGCTTCTCGGGGATCGAAGCGACTCTGAGAGAGTTCTTCACCTTACTATCCACGCGCGTGGATGTAGCTAGGGCTGCGTCACGTCTAACCAACTCCAGGTTGCCACTGAAGGGCGGAGTTATACGTGGAAAACTACTGCCCCTGAAAGAAATCCCATTGAGGATCATATCCTGGAATTCTTTCTCTTGAAGACGTAATGATAACGTCTCAGTAAGGTGGTGTACGTATGATAAAGCGTCTAAGTTAAATCTATTATACATCATTGTCATTTCCAACATCGTGGTTGGAATTGACATACACGGCGAAAAAGACAATTGCAGTCTCGAGCCTCGCCATCTTAAACGCAAAGGAACTCTCGGTAAGCCCAGTTCTGCCAATAAACAATTATTTCCTAAAATTCACGAAAGGCAGAATAGAGCATTGCGGACAAGAAACTATACTAGCATGTTAATAGCAGGCTTATATATATATATATATAGCGTCGTTCAATAATTCGAATGTTCTAAAGACATTACTGGACTGCGTCGGTAACTCAGGGACAATGTCCCTGGGCCGATCCAAAACTCCGTGTCCAATGACGCTATTAGTCTCTTATCCAGCATCGCAGCAATGTAGTCCGACGGAACAACCTCTGGAAGATAATGCCGGAAGAAATGTATGGCAGCTTCTGTTGTTCCGAAAGGGAAATCTCGAAATCATCCGAATCCCTTTCGCCATCCTGTCGGACCCTATGAAATATTCGGTCGTCCGTACCTAATGCAACAGCGGAGCGTACCGACCCAGCGCTGTCGGATTATTCCTGATCCGACCGAGAATCTGTCGTTTGCTGGGATGCTACGATAAGCTGTGCTATTATGGATAGCACGTCCGTCACTGAGGCCCGGGAGAAGCGGTCTTACGATGCATTGCCGCTGGAAGCTCCGTGTTCGTTACCCCTTGCATACTTCTATTATGCGAGCGACCGGAGTGTGCAGGCCTTGTGCCCCTTGGCTACCGGATGGCGTGACCTGTTCGCCATGGAATCACTGAATGCCGAAGCTGGCCGGATATTCAAGGTCACATAGCCAATGTGCGGTCGTGTGCTCTGCTGTGAGGATGAGGAAGCATTATCGACAGTCACTCGGACTGTCTATATAACGGAGCGTCCGGAGTGGCGGACATACACTCCGAAGGTGAAATGTCTGTACCGCAACATCCGGTCCCATATGTTGTTGCACAAGAGAGGGACCTCTCTTGCTCGCCACCCAGACGGACCGGACGAGCTAGGAACCGGACTAACAGGCTTCCTCCGATCTCTCCTCTAATCCGTCGTCACTGGGTGTGTACTAAAGTCTATATAGTGCTCGCATCACCCAAATCTCCATCATAGACCGCAACGGACGAACCCGACTGCCGAACCATTCGATGAATGGACGCTACACCGGGTGAGCTAGCGAATGTCAGCTCCGTCGATCCTACTAGGGACCTCTTAGGAGATTGACGTAATCCATGAGCACTAATTGCCGCTAGCTCTTCATTAACTATGACGACAGAGGCACACTTTTGAAAGACATCTCAGTAATTTTGCGAACAAGAAACCAGATATGCTTGTACATAGCAAGCATATAAAAAATATATATAGCGTCGTTCAATAAATCGAACGTATCTGAGACATTATTGGACTGTGTTGGAACTGAGGGACGATGTCCCCGAACCGAACCAAAAATTTCTAAGTCCACCGACGCTATCAGTTTCTTATCCGGTATCGCAGCATTCTGGTCCGACGAAGAACCTCTAGAAGATGAAGTCGGATGACATATACGGCAGCTTATGTTGTTCCGAAAGGGAAAGCTCGAAAACCTCCGAATCCCTTTCGGCATCCCGTCGGACCGTATGAAATTTTCGGACGTCCGCACCTGATGCTTCCGCGGAGCGTCCCGACCCAGCGTCGTCGGATATTATATTATGTGACAGAGATTCTGTCGTTGCTGGGATGCTGCGATAAGTTGTGCTATTTGGGATAGCACGTCCGTCACCGAGGCCTGTGCAGAAGCGGTCTTACGATGCTTTGCCGCTGGAAGCTCCGTATATGTTGACTCCCGCATACTTTCTTATGCGAACGTCCGGAGTCTGCAGGCCTCGTGTCCCCTGGCTATCGGATGGCGTGACCTGGTCGCCGAGGATTCTCTGATTGGCGAAGTTGACTGGATATCGGAGGTCACGTAGCCAAGGTGCGGTCGTGTGCGCTGCCATGAGAATGAGGAAGCCTTATTGACAGTCTCTCCGGACTGTCAATATAACGGAGCGTCCCGAGCGGCGGACGTATGCTCCGAATGCGAGACATTTTGTACCACAACATCTGGGGCCAGATGTTGATGTACGAGAGAGGGGCCTCTCTCGCTCGCAGCCCGGAGGGCCTGGATGAGCTATGAACCGGACTAAAAGGCTTCCTCCATTCTCCCCTCTAATCCGTCGTCACTGGGTGTGCACATGGATGTTTATAGTGCTCGCATCACCCAAAACTCCTTCTAGACCGCAACGGACGAACCCGGCTGCCGAACCATTCGATGAATGGACGCTACACCGGGCGAGCTAGCGGACGTCAAAGGCCGTTGAACCTACTAGGGTCCTCTTAGGCAATTGACGTATTACCTGAGCACTTTTCCGCTAGCTCTTCATTAATTGTGACGACGGAGGCACACTTTTTGGAAGACATCACGGAAACATCACCCTGATCATGATCGTCTGAAATAGAGATTGATAAAGTAGAGTGACCCTGCGGGGAAAGGACCGGAATGGCCAATTCCCCACTAACATACCGTGACACACGCTTCCCATGTTGTCATCGTAATCAACACATACAGAACAGGAGTTAGTGCGAGTACACTGACTACATTAAACAATGATTATGAAAGTCAGAGGAAGATTTCCTCTTATAACAATTGAACAATATCCTTTCAATGTGAAAAGAAAACAAAGTCCTAGTACTCGCAACAACCCCTGACAATCAAAATACATAATAACAAGATCCATTAACATAGAAAAAATAATTGAATCAAAAACTTTTGAAAAAATATTTTTTCAGAACAGCCCAAGTTTCTGAAAAGTAACGTTGAGCCCCAATGGATCCCAAGTCTAAGTGTGGACAAAAATTCTAAAAATATTTTAAACAATTTATGCAACACTTACGAACAATAATAATGTGTCTAGTTATGATTAAATTAACATCAATATATTATTTTCAAGAAATCTCCCCTCACACAGAGGGCTGTTGGAAATGTAAACAATAAGTGTAAAAACACTAGATCAAGACTCCAGGTACCCTGGCCCGAAATCAGTTACCAATAATACACTATCTGATGCAAAACAGAGACTTCCAGGGAAGAAACTGCAGAACATCAGATGGTAGATGCAGAACACTACGCCTAACCACCCATAGGTGAAGACGTAAACATGGGGAAAAGAACAGAATACATTCTGTTATCAAGCTAAAACTCCCAAGAAATTTTAGTAATAATATTACAGAAAATATGCCAAAAGCATGGGAAAATAGCAAGAGGGGACTTAAAGGAAAGGGAGAGAGGAAAACACTGAATAAGCAGTGTAATCTTGATAACAAGAATGACCACAACAGGCAGTTTCCTCGAAAATAGGTAACTTAACATAATTTCATTAAAAAATTTTAAGTTACAGCCCTGATTATTTTCTGTCACTCATTTTTCCTCTCCTCCTTCTATATCCTCCTTAGAATCACCATTTCACTAATATTTATGTGTCTGGCATCATTTAAACTGAGATTTACAAGCACAAAGATCAGTCAGATGTTAACTGATGAAGGGCCAAACTAAGAATGATTAATGGCGCCAATTTCGGAACGTCCTTGACACTGCGCATGCGCAGTAGAGGTGAAGTATGGGGGGCCATTCAGGACATGTTTTCTTTGGTTTTAGATGCAAATTTTGGGGATTGGGGGGCAAAATTTGTGTTTGGCCCTATATTTTAAGAGTTAGCACCAGCTATGTCTGGGTCATTGGTACAGTATAAAAATATAATATTTTTTCAACTGCTGAATTTGCATATTACCTGGGCAGATGTGGCCGATTCGTTGGGTAAAGGGTTAATACCACAAGTAAATTTTATAATAAACATTCAAATGGAATCTTGTTCACCCCATTCTCTATACATGTTGTCTCTATTAAATCGTACTTATACCGGTACTATTAAAGAAGAAGTTCTCAATTGCCTTTAATTTCAGACATCTTTGTTAGGTCAACAATTTAAGTTTAATGCACAACTGATATCCTGAACTGGGTGGTCATAGGGCCTCAGAAACCAATGGTTTTCTGAGGCCTCATGACTTAGGAAAAGGCATGCCTAATTGCCATTGGGAAAGGGTCCCATATTCAGACCCTTTATTTATTTATTTATTTGTGTTTAAGGTCACATATTTCTGCACAATGGCGAATCATGACCATAACAGGTTTATTGGTGGAGGAAGTTGGAGTACCTGCAGAGAACTACTGAGCAACAGCAAGCAACTGTCACTCCCCAACAAACTAACTCCACACAAGCTGGGTTAGTATTGGTTGAAGACAAGTGCACTATGACACCGTGCCCCCTCATGGGCAATGGAGGTGAAGTGTCTTGCTCAAGGTCACAACACAGTTGCCGTAGGTGGGATTCGAACTGAGGACCTTTCGGCTTGTGGCCTGCACCACTACCAACTAAGCCACCGTGCACCCTTCAGACCCTTTAGTCACCCAAAAGAACCCCTGAAATGGATTGCCTGAAAATAGAGAAGGTAACCGTTTGTCACGTTGACTTAATTTCTACTTTGTACAGGCCCGTTGGTAGATCATGGTTCTGGAAGAGTTAAAGGAATATCAAGGCAAATTCCTTTATACTTTCTTATTTGTCAATCGTCTAGAGATGCAGGCAAACAAACAAAAATCAGTTGCCCCTTTTGTTTTGAGCCAAACAAATGGCAAACAATGCAATCATTTTCCCAATTTCAAGAAAACCTACCGTTCCAATGGCACCAACTATTGTTCCTACCCATTTAAACAGATTATCATTGTCTGGAAACGCTGATATGCCTGGATCTCCTTTCGTCTACAAAGATAAATAAATTATATTAAGAAGCTAACTACACAACCTGAGTATATATCTGAGATTCAGTGTGTAGAGATATTGATTACCTGATCCTACTATAATACCCTTAATAAATGTATACCTCATCTAGTAAAGCAACATTCTTTACCATTATGTGCTGTACATGAAAGCAAATCAAATATTTGTTTGTGAGACATTTTACAATTGACCTTCAGATAACTCCAACCACCCCCCCCCCCCCCACCCCCCTTGTGGGTACTTTACCTGCCTGTCATTGAACTGCAGATGTTACTAGTATAAGTTTTACCCTAAAATTCTCAGATTAATGTTTACGATAATACCAACTGTGTAGGTTATAGATGGCATAACAGTGTTTCTACATTATTGTTGGCAGCCTCTGAGGCAGCAAGCAATGATGTAAAAACATTGTTAAGACATATGCAGTCTACTGGCAGAGTTGTCAAGGAAAAAATCACGACATCGACGCCGTAGCTGCGATGGGTGGTGCAATCTCACAAAATTCTAAGTTCATCAAGGGCCATAACTCCAAGAAAAGTATTTGGAACAACAGATGCATTTAACAGTGGCTAGACATCAATAAGATACACTTACATGCCAAATATAAAGTCATTCCATCAAGTATTTCAAAAGTTATTGAGTTTTGAAACTCGTTGGTCACAGACAAACTCGTTGGTCACAGACAGACCGACAGACAGACCAACAGACGGACCGACATTGCCACTTATAGAGCTGCTAGTCGCAGCTAAAAATTACATTTGATGTCAACTGTTTCGAAGAAATATAAATGCATCAGTTCTGTGCCTGTATTGGCATTTAACCCTTTACCCAACGCAGACGATATCAAAATTTATTATTTTAAATATCATTTTTTTAAATTTTTCAAAAAATTTCAACAAAACCATATCATGTGACCCCTCGTTGGAACGAGCTCGACGAGCTCGTTCCAACGAGGGGCCACATGATATGGTTTTGTTGAAATTTTTTGAAAAATAATATTTTTTCAACTGCTGAATTTGCATATTATGCAGGCGGATACGGGCGATTCGTTGGGTAAAGGGTTAAGGCTTAAGAAACAGGAATTATAATGAAATATTTTTTAAACAGGTATTTTAAATATGTTCTTCGGAACATAAAAGATAAAAAGGGTTTGGTGAACAGACTAAGCCTATATAAACACACACCCTTACCCCCTACAAAAAACATTCGGTTGTAACACAAAACATGAAGAAGATTGAAAGTCTGAGTGATAGCTCCCTTTAAATAATCATCAAATATCACAGAAGCCCTTAACATTATTCACTGATTTATACATATTAATACATTAAAAAATCACTAATACCCACATAAACACAGCTATTAACTGGTTGAGTGCTAGAAGCCACTGAAGCCTTTCAAAGAAATGAGGGTACCAGAGCAAAAGTCAACATTTTCCTTCCTCATGTTTCATATTCACTCAAACACAAATAATATTTTGTTTATATAAATTTGTTTTATTATAGAGTGCCTGTGGGCTCTCACCAATAATTTGTAATGGAACAAATTTTTGAATAACAAATTCAAACCACCAAAAATAAAATATCCCCCAACCAGTAAATTGAAACTGTAATATGTTTTCATTTTTGGAATTCACTTTCAAAAATTCAAAATTTCCACAAGGCCTAAAAAATTTAAAAGTTAAAAAATTTATAGTAATTCATATATTTTTTATACTTACCAATGACCCAGACTTTGCTCGTGCTAAACTCCTTAATTCAGAGCCAAACACAAATTTTGCCACCCCCAATCCCCCAAATTTGCATCAAAAACCGAAAAATACATGTCCTATATGGTCCTCCATACATTTACTCCTCTGCGCATGCGCAGTGTCAAGGAGGTCCCGAAATTGGCGCCAATTATCATTCTTACAACCAGTACCTGGTAAGCGTTATGAACTCAGCAGGTAGGTATGAGTTCCCAACTCCTGGAAGGGCCATCCCCGTCTGGGTCATTGGTAAGTATAAAAAACATATAAATTACTATAAATTTTTTAACATTTTTATACTGTACCAATGACCCAGACTTAGCTGAATAGTAAATAGGCTGGAGGGCCTAGGACATAAAGGAAAATCCAATAAGCTCAATTATCTATAATAGAATATCCTCTCCAGGAGAAAAGAAGAGATAGGCTTTACATGTATCTTTCTTATTTATATTAAAGAAGAAAGACACAATACCGATCAGTAATTGAGCATAATAATAATCAATGATCTCTATTAACATCCAGTATAACCCTTTATACTAATATTTTTAAAGGTAAGCCAATAAATAAAGGAAGTCCAGAGAAATGAGACTCTTTATATTCATTAAAAGTGTCCGAGGATTGTATATTAACGCTCGTTTGACACATGACATATACAAATGCTTCACACCAAGCTACACTTTAAAAATATTACATGGATGAGTAAACATTAGCTTTACATTTTAAAACCATCCTGGTACCGACTCGGAATTACTGACTCTAGGGGAGGTATTCCCTTGCTTTTCACTATAAAGCAGGTGACCTAAGGGAACACCCACCCCCCACCCCCTTCCCCTTGCCCTGGGTCAAATACCCCAGAGCGAAGAGGGCAGCAGGACAGAGTCACTGCCGGAACAGAAAGCTTACATAACTATAGTTGCAACTGTTTAGTGGACGATATTCTGAGCAACTGATAACGGACCTAAACAATGGAGGTCTCCAGAAATGGACTCAATATTTCTGAGATAAAAATTAGTGAATGTGGAAGGTTGAGACCAATATGCAGCCTTCATTAGATCAGTAACAGCAATACAATTAGCATAGGTCCAAGAAGTAGAAAGAGCTCTAACTTCATGAGCAGAGATCTTGAGTGCCGACTGCTGAGAAGATAATTTTTCAGAAGCAGTACGAATAGTTAATTGAATCCATCTAGCAATAGAATGAACCATAATATCCTTTCTATTAGGCATCAAAGACAGAAAGAAACGCTTACGTCCCTTTCTGATGAACTCAGATCTACGTTTGTAAATACGTATTGCTCTAACAGGACACAGTAAGGCCTACGCCCATCAGATGATGGAAGGGCCTTAATAACAATAGGTTCAGGATACTTATTAGGAGCCTGATTCTTAGCCAAAAATCCAACATTGGTGGTAAAGGTAATAGTATTACCAACACTACAGTAGTGAGAATCCTCCACAGATAGTGCATGAAGCTCACTAACTCTTCTAGCGGAAGAGAAGGCTAAGAGAAAAGCTGTATTATATGTAACATAATGTTAAGAATTTGAAGTCCACTGTGTCAAGAGGCTCAAAAGGCGCTTCTTTTAGCTTAAGAAGAACCCAGGCCAAATTCCACTTCGGAATTAATCCAAGGGTTCTAGGTCTATTTATCGAAAAATTTCTAACTAACTTAGATAAAGAGACATTAGCTCCAATCATCAAGCTATCATGATGTGCATAGGTATCGGATAGCATAGACCTATAACCTTTAATGGTGATAGGCTGCAGATTAATCTCATCAAACAAGTATACTAGAAAGTTTGCAATGTCTGGAATGGAAGGATCATAAATATCTACGGAATGATCCCCACACCACTAACAAAAGACCTTCCACTTAGCAGCATAGTTTAGCGAAGAGGAGGTCCTCATACAGTTAGAAATCGCGTCCACTGCTCGTCCTGTAAAATGTTTTCCGTGCAAGGACCGCACAACGGAAATACGTGAAGGTTTAGACCTTGCGGATTGTGATGGAGGACGTGCGATTTCCCTTGCGAAAGAAGATCTTCCCGTTGAGGAAGCTTCCTCGGCATGTCCCACAACAGACACCTGAGTACATTTATCCACGGTCTCTGAGGAGACAGAGATGCTACCAACAGAATCTTGCATTGCGATTGTTTTATCTTGAGCAATATCTGCTGAATCAATGGCACTGGAGGATACGCATATCCTATCATTCCGTCCCAAGAGATCGAGAGAGCGTCTACTGCAAACGCTCGAGGATCCGGACAAGGTGACACATACGTCTGCAACTGATTGTTGAGATGTGTCGCAAATAAATCTATCATTGGCCGTTTCCCATTGGTAGCAAATCTGATTGAATACTTGCTTGTTGAGAGTCCATTCTGACTGCAACAGGTGACCCCTCCGTGAAAGGGAGTCTGCTAAGATGTTCAGACGACCCGGAATATGACGGATGGAGAGAAGAATCTGATGTTCTAGTACAAACAGAAGGATTCTTTCTGTTAGACTGAGCAACGGAATGGAATGAGTGCCACCTTGGTTCCGAACATACGCAACTACTGTCGTATTGTCGACATAATCTGCATGTGTGCATTCTGAATAACGTCTATCCAATGACGTAGAGCAAGCCAAATCGACATCATCTCTTTGATGTTGATGTACTTGCTTAGAAACTGCGGATCCCAAAGACCCTGGCACTTCAAATCCGATGGGCTCAGTGTCGCGCCCCAGCCTGTTTGACTGGCATCCGTCATAATCGTAAAACTCGGATCTGGCAATTGCAGTGGAACTCCCCGAGTTAACCACTGTATGTCTGCCCAAGTCTGAATCTCTTGTTTCACTTGGCTTGACAAGAGGATGTCCGTCTCGAGCGAATGAATCTTCACTCTCCAATGCTGAGTCAGATAGACCTGGAGAGGATGAGTGCGTAGCCGCCCCATTGGAATGAGATCTGCGGCAGCTCCGCACAGACCTATTAGTCTCATGAATTCCCTCGCTGAAACTATGTCTGAGTGAAGACAATAGCGAGCGTAACATCTGACTAATTTCGCTCTGGTTAACGGCAGATGAACGAGATTGCTGTGCGTCTCGAAGCTCATCCCCAGGTGGGTGAATGACTTGGACAGCACCAGATCCGACTTCTCTTCGTTTACTATGAAACCGAGACGTCGGAGCAATAGAAGCAGATTCTGCATATCGTTCTGAAGCATTAACTCGTTGCCGTACCTCTGAAGAATATCGTCCAGGTAAGCCGACGTTACTGCAGACGAATGAGCTCAGAAATGAGTCATTACCGAGTTCATTGCTCGAGTGAAAGCCCAGGGCGCTAGATTCAGACCAAAGCACATCGCTCGGAACTGATAAACAACACCTAGGACAGCGAAGTGAAGATACTTTCTGAACGCCAGATGTACCATGACGTGAAAGTACGCATCCTCGAGGTCTATGCTCGCAGCATAGTCGTTCACTCGAATGCTCGCTCTGACCGATCGAATGGTCTCCATATAAAACTTTGGAGCCACGATCAGCTTATTTATCCAGCTTAAGTCGATCACTGGACGGAACGAGCCGTCTGGTTTCGGAACCAGAAAGAGATGGCTGTAGAAACCCGGAGATTCCTGGTTTTCTACGACCTCTATCGCATTCTTCGTTAAAAGAGACTGGACTTCTGATAGAAGTGCAGTTCTTTTCTGACAATTTGACGGAAGCCGAGTCCATCTTGGACTTCGAGTTAACAGAGATTTGCCTTTGAAGAACAGTTTTAGTCCTTCCGAAATAACCCCTCGAACCCAAGGGTCCTCCGTAATTGATTCCCAATTGTTTGAGAAACTCGACAGTCTTCCGCCCACCGGAACGCGACAGAGGTCTAAACCCTCAACTCCTGGATCCGCGAGGCTTGCGGGAGGAGAAACTACGTCCTCCGCGACCCGCACCTCACCCCGTCAGCCTAGGGACGTCTGACCGGCTATTTCGGCCAGCGTAACGGCCCCTACTCGAGTCGCTACTCTGCCGGTCTCTAGAGTAAGACCTAGAGGACGCACAGGAACCTCTATAGGAACTTCCCCTGGACGAACTCGTCCCGGAAGTGCCTGGCCTACTCCTGTCTGCTGGTTCTGACATTTTGGAAGCAGACTTAAATAGCAGAGAGTCCGAAGCTTTCTTTGTTAATTTATCATATATTTCAGAAAGCTTGCCACTGAAGAGAAACTCTCCAGAGACCGGAGCGACTCTAAGAGAGTTTTTCACCTTACTGTGGAAGTAGCTAGGCCACGTCACGTCTAGCTAACTCCAGATTTGCCACTGAAAGGGCAGAGTTATACGTGGAAAAAGCTATGGCCCTGGACAGAACTCTTAATGACGTCTGTACGTCTTGAAATTCTGGTCCTTCAAAGCGTAATGACAACGCTCTAGTAAGGTGATCTGCACAGGAAAGAGTGTCTAAACTAGCTCTGTTAGACGATATCGTTGTTTCCATCGTTGACGACGGAAGTGACATAAACGACAGCATGGATATATCAAGGTCTTCAGCCTGGTCGTCTAAACGCAGAGGAACTCTCTGGATGCCCTGACCTGCCGTATCAAACTTATTCCTTTGATTGATAAATGGCAGCTGTAGAGCAGATGCCGGTAGGAAGGCTGACCTGCCCGTCTTGTTGGCAAGTTTATCAATAGCGTCATTCAATAATTCGAATATCCGAGAGACATTCTTGGATTGTGACGGAAATTCCGGGACAATGTCCCTAAACCGATTAAAAAAATCGGTGTCCAGAGGCACTATCACTCTCCTATCCGGCTGCGTAGCATTATGGTCCGGCGGAACAACATCTGGAAGGTAATGCCTGATGAATTCTACGGCTATTTTATGTTGTTCCGAAAGGGAAATATCTAACTCATCGGAATCCCTTTCGCCATCCTGCCGGACCTCTTGCAAATCTTGGTCGTCCGCACCCGATCCAGGGGCGGAACCTACCGACCCAGCTTCGTCTGACACTTCATGTTCCGACAGAGGCTCTGTCGGTTGCTGGAATGCTGCGATTAACTTTGCTATCTGTGATAGCACATCCGTTACGGAGGCCTGAGGAGCCGCAGTCTTACTGGATTTAGCCGCCGGAAGCTCCCTGGACGTTGCATCCTGCATACACGTCTGAATGTAGAAGGCCTCATATCCCTGGCTACCCGATGGCGTGACCTGGTCGCAGTGGAATCCCTGGTCGGCGAAGCTGACTGAAAATCAGTGGTCACGTAGCCAAGGTGCAGTCGAGTGTGCTGCTGTGAGGATGAGGAAGCCTTATAGGTAGCCTCGCCGGACTGCCTATATACTGGAGCGTCCCGAGTGGCGGAAGTATGCCCCGACTGCGTAACGCTACGGACTACAACATCTGGTCCCAGATGCTGCTGTATGAGAGAGGGACCTCTCTCGCTTGTAGCTCGAGCCGAGCTGGACAAGCTAAACACCGGACTATCAGGCTTCCTCCGATCCATCCTCCTTTCCGTCGTTACTGGGTGTGCATGTGGATGTTTTATAGTGCTCGCAACACCCGACTCTCTCTGCTAGACCGCAAGGGATGAACCTGGGTGCTGCCCCATTCGGTGAATGCACGCAACACCGGGCGTGCTAGCAGACGTCAACACCTTCAAGTTCCTTTCAGGTAATTGACGGATCTCTGTGAGCACTTTTGCCGCTAGCTCTTCGCTTGTATGTGAAGACGGAGGCACACTTCTGGACCACATCACGGAAAAATCACCCTGTTCTTGGAATCCCTGGTCGGCGAAGCTGACTGAAAATCAGTGGTCACGTAGCCAAGGTGCAGTCGAGTGTGCTGCTGTGAGGATGAGGAAGCCTTATAGGTAGCCTCGCCGGACTGCCTATATACTGGAGCGTCCCGAGTGGCGGAAGTATGCCCCGACTGCGTAACGCTACGGACTACAACATCTGGTCCCAGATGCTGCTGTATGAGAGAGGGACCTCTCTCGCTTGTAGCTCGAGCCGAGCTGGACAAGCTAAACACCGGACTATCAGGCTTCCTCCGATCCATCCTCCTTTCCGTCGTTACTGGGTGTGCATGTGGATGTTTTATAGTGCTCGCAACACCCGACTCTCTCTGCTAGACCGCAAGGGATGAACCTGGGTGCTGCCCCATTCGGTGAATGCACGCAACACCGGGCGTGCTAGCAGACGTCAACACCTTCAAGTTCCTTTCAGGTAATTGACGGATCTCTGTGAGCACTTTAGCCGCTAGCTCTTCGCTTGTATGTGAAGACGGAGGCACACTTCTGGACCACATCACGGAAAAATCACCCTGTTCTTTTTCCTCTGAAAAAGAGAGTGAAAGACTAGAGTGACTCTGCAGAGAGAGAACCGGAATGGCCCTCTCTCCAGTAACAACATACCATGACACACGTTTCCAACATCTGTCATCCCATTTGAAACACACAGAACAAAGATCAGTGCGAGTACAGAGAGTACAATTAATACAGAGATCATGAGAATCATAGGAAGATTTCCTCCTATTACAATTTGAACAATAATCATTCATTGTGAAAGGTAAACAATCATAGTACTCGCACTAATCCTTGAAAATAAAGATACATAATACAACAATCCATTATAATCATTAAGAAATAATGATTCGAAAAGAAAAATTTTTTTCAGAAGAGCCCAAGTTCCCAATGGGAACCCTGAGCCCAATGGATCCCAAAAAGCCTAAGTATGGACAAAAATTTAAATTCATTTTGAAAAAATTAATGAGACACTTACGGACAATATTAATGTATCTTGCTATAAATAAGAGATGCAGAAGACAAATAATCACTATCAGCAGTAACTGTTGTCAACCTAAGCAAAAGTGTCAACAAACCGGAAACATGACTCCAGGCACTGAACAACCTGGCCCGAAATCAGTTACCAATTTAAAACACTATCTGATGCAAAACAGAGGCTTCCATAGAAGAAACTGTAGAACATCAGATGGTAGATGCAGACTAAAACGCCTAAACACCCCTAGGGTGAGGACGTAAATATGGGAAAAAAACAGAAATAATTCTGTTACAAAGCCAAAACTCCCAAGAAATTTTAGTAATGAACATTACAAAAAATAAGCCAAAACATGGGAGAATAGCTAAGGGGGAATAAGGAAGGTAGAGAGGAAACACTGATCAAACAATGATACTTCAGAGCAAGAATGACAACATCAGGGCTATGCCTTGAAAAAAAGGCAACTTGAAATAATTTCATAAAATAATTATAAGTTACAGCTCTAACATTTTCTTGCACTATTTTTTCCTCTCCTCCTTATATTTCCTCTTTATTTCCACCATTGCTCTCATCAAAATGTGTCAGGCATCATGAAAACTGAGATTTGGAAGCACAAATAACAGTGAAGTGTAACTGTTTTGAGGGCCAAACAAAGAATAATAATTGGCGCCAATTTCGGGACCTCCTTGACACTGCGCATGCGCAGAGGAGTAAATGTATGGAGGACCATATAGGACGTGTATGTTTCGATTTCTGATGCAAATTTTGGGGATTGGGGGGGGCAAAATTTGTGTTTGGCCCTGAATTAAGGAGTTTAGCACCAGCTAAGTCTGGGTCATTGGTACAGTATAAAAATATCTGTTTCTCAGGTCTTCCCACATTGTCCTTATGGCTGGTTCATGCTCTCTTTTTATAACCAATGCAAACTTAAAATTAAAGTATCAGTGACACTGGAGCTCAACTTGACAAAATTGAAGTTGGTAAGTTATAACTGAAATGGCAAAACTAAAGATCAATGGTTCCAATGTTATTTGGTGAAACTTCAACATTACAGCATTGTGATTGCTCAAGGTCCGAGCAACACATGCATTTTTTAAATGTAAACTATAGGCCTTATCACCCGAGAACCGCGACAAATCAGAGGCTGGCCAAAGTGTTGTTATTATTATTGTGTAGGGCTGGCTAAAGGAAGAATGTTGATACACAAATGTAGCAAGTTGAAAAGTCATTGTGAACAGCAACTTTTTTCACAGAAATGAATGCAAATTGATAGCTCTTATCTAGAGGTCTCGCCTCATCAGCACACCAAGTTGTACAACAATCTTATGATAAATACGCCCTGAAGGCCATGTCAAAGAAGAATGTTGATCTACAAATGCACTTAATTCAAAGAGTTTTTGTCGAAAATGAAAAGAAAATGGATGGTTCCTATCTTGATCACCTTGACTTAAAATATCAAGTTTCAAAACAACCCGACAATGAATGCGCCTTCTGAGGCGTGCCAAAGGAAAATGTTAATGCACTATGTCTGAAGATCATTGCTAGTGGCAATGTTTTTGGGGTTTTTTTTATGGAAATTCATAAATATGCCCTGTAGGAAGTGCAAAGGGGATAAGTTGCTGCACAAAAGCACTAAGTTCAAAAGTTGGTGCTAACAGCATTTTTTGATAGAAAAGAAAGAAAATAAGTAGATCCCACCTAGAGGTCGCCCATAAACACACATACCAAGTTTCAAAGCAATCTATTCATAAATGTGCCCAAAAGAGTGTGCCAAATTAATAAACTGAAGCACAAACAAGGCTTCCACGGCCCTGTTTTGGGGTCCATAAAACGGACCCATTCCCCCAAACTAATTTTCCCCTCACGACGTGTAGTTTTTTGAATGTCAGTCGAAATATGGCCAAATAAATTTATCATAATCTTGCAAAAACAAAATGTAAGTGACAATTAATCAAAGTCAAAATTAGTAGGCCTAATCATCACCGATGCTCTCCGCATCTTGTCACTGTGTCTCTGAGTGCACTGCATGACTCCACTGCATGACGCAATTCCAGAACAGGTCAGCATGTGGTATATGATGTCATGCTAAGAGAGGATATGTGACCCGTTGAGTACTATTCTTGTGTAGCGCGAATTCGAAACGTTACGAAAAATGAGCCACAAAGAGGGCTTCTACATCAAGAAACTAAAATCATCTGATGCAGAAGGTACTAAAAGAATAACATCTTTCTTCTCATCGACTGATGCAAAGAAGAAAAATGTGTCAGATGCCTCTTGTAATGCCAGCATTACCGGCGAAGCAAAAGTACAAGACAGTCTGTCAGCGTTTCCACAACTGTGGAGAGACTCCAAGCCCTTTACAGCTGGGCAAAATATAGCTGCGAGCGTAATGGGTGGTTATGTAACATGTGTATACGCTGGAGTAATAGACAACAGTCTGATTAGCCATGACGCAAGGCTGAAACTGACCTTCAAGAAGCCTAATGGCTAGGGCAGACAACAGCCTGAGCAAAAGAAAGAGGACACAAGTCAAAAAGGTCCTCCGCCTGCTCCTGCAACTGATGCAGATAGAAGGTGGAGAAAGTAGAGGCATTTCTCCAGTAGGCTGCCTGCATAACATCAGACAACTTGCCGGAGTTAGAATAAGCCCAAGAGGTAGACAATGCACGCACCGCGTGGTCAGAAATACGATTGGTAATACAATCGCCAGCTGCTAAACGACCGTAAGCTGTATGAATAGCAAGACAAATCCATCGAGAAATGGATTGAGGAGAGATCTTCTGTCGACCAGGAATAAGAGACAGAAAAAAACGTTTCCTGCCTTTCCGAATGAATCGTGTCCGATTGAGATAAATGCGAATAGCACAGACCGGACAGAGCAAAGGACGATTATCCTCAACAGAAGGAAGAGCCTGGATACAGATAGGAGGAGTAGTATCTGGTAACTGATTCTTGGCCAGAAAAAAGCAATCAGTGGTAAACACTGTTGGGTGAGCTCCTAAAAAAGGCTGGGTCAACCGAGAGGGCGTGAAGCTCACTAACCCTTTTGGCAGAAGCAAATGCCATCAGAAAGGCCGTCTTTTTTGTGAGAAAATGCATATCCACCTGGGATATAGGTTCGAACGGTCCCTCCCTCCTCCCCCCCCCCCCCCCCAAGCAAAGCAGCACCCACGAAAGATTCCATCGTGGGGTAAGCTGCAAAGTCCGAGGCCTTTTCAAAGAAAAGTGCCGAACAAGCTTGGAGAGGTAAGGATTTGTGCCGATACGACGCTTCCCCACTTAAGAAAAAGTCTCTGAAAGCATGGACCTGTAACCCTTGATGGTAACAGGCTGGAGACCCCGAGAATCAAACAGATATACCAGAAACTCCACAATCTGTGAAATCGAAGGATTGGCATAATCAACAGAGTGATCAGCACACCATCGACAGAAGACCTTCCACTTAGTTGCATAAGCTAAACCAGTGGAGTGCCTCCTTGAAGAAGAAATGCGCTCCACTGCTCGTCTTGAAAAACCTCTACAGAGGAGACAGGACCTGACAAAAGATATGCGTGAAGGCACAATGAAGTCGGGTCGACGTGAAACCTCCTCAGGTGACCTAGGCAAAGAAGGTCGCGACGTAGAGGGAGACGTGCCGGAACCGCCGCCATCAGCGAGTGGAGCTGATTGATCCACACCCACTGAGGCGACAAGGGAGTGATCAGAATGATTCGACAACTGCAGGTTCGAATTTTGGCTAGAACCTGAGGCAGAATCGGAACCGGCGGGACACGAAAGTGTCCACCTGATGGTTCCAACGAGTCGCAAAGAGATCGATGTGGGGACGTCCCCAGAGATCGCAAAGCGACTGGAACACTGTCCTGTGGAGCAACCACTCGGTGGAGATAACCCTGCCCCGTCGGGACAGGAAGTCGGCTAGGATGTTCAGACGACCGGGAATGTGACAACAACCACCCCGGCGTTGACATCCTGAGCGAGCAGTAGAAGATCCTGAGCCAATTCATACATTGGAACCGAGTGCGTGCCACCCTGGTTCCGAATGTAAGCAACCACTGTCGAATTGTTGGACAACAGAAGGACCTGGCGATTCGACAGGTGAGGGATCCACTGCCTGAAACTCAGAAGAAGAGCAAGAAGCTCCTTCTGGTTGATGTGTAGAGCTGCCTGATCCTGGTCCCACATCCCATGAAGGGAAAGCCCTAGAGGATCCAACGTCGCACCTCATCCGAGATCGCTGGCATCTGCCATCAGAATGTGATCGGACGTGGGTAAGTCCAATGGAACACCCTGCGTAAGCCACTGAACATCCATCCAGGGGAGAAGGTGAGGATAAAGAGATTTCGGAAACTGAAGCACCAGATCCAGAGAATCTACATTCGGTCTCCAACGACTGAGCAGAAAGTGTTGGAGAGGTCTGACACGCAGCCGACCTAGAGGAATGAGATCCGTCACTGAACCGCAGAGACTGATCAGATGGAGAATACTCCGCGCTGACGCGGATGTGGACTGGGACAGAATCAGAGCAAAAGATGAGAGAATCACAGCCTTGGCCTGGGGAACCGCTACCAAATTGAATTGGGTGCGGAAAGCCATCCCCAGATGACAAAACGACTGAGAAGGGACCAGGTCCGACTTCTCCTCGTTGACTCTGAATCCTAGCGACGTGAGCAAGCTCAACAGAGTGGCGACATGCGACTCCAGTAAGGCAGCATTGGAATGCCTCTGGAGGATATCGTCCAGATATGCCGAAGTAGTCACCCTGGACTGTGTGCGATGGAAAGCTATCAAATGCGACATCAGTCTGGTGAAGGCCCAAGGAGCCAGGTTGAGGCAGAAAGGCATGGCCTTGAACTGGTAAACTCGCCCCAGAAAAGTGAACCAGTTCAACCTGAGATACTTCCGTGACGCCCGATGCATCGGAACATGAAAGTAAGCGTCTCGCAGGTCGATGCTGGTGGCGAAATCTCCCTGGTGAACTGAACGGCGGACTGGTTCAGGATACTCAGATCGATAACCGGTTGGAGTCGGCCATCCTTCTTCGGCACCAAGAACAGGCGGGAATAGAAACCCACTGACTGAATGTTCTTGACGACCTCGATCGCCCCCTTTGCCAGGAGATTGTCTATCTCCGTGGACAAAAGTTTCCGACGTAAAACGTCTGAAGGAACTCTGGTTGGAAGAGGCACCCTGGACAGAGTGGGGTGCCTTCGGAAGAATATTCGCAGCCCAGACCAAACAACATCTAACACCCATGGATCGGATGTGATGTTGGCCCAATGGTCTGCGAACTCTGCTATCCTTCCTCCAACCTGGGACGAATCGAGGTGGGGACCTTCATTTTCGAGCACCGACGAGGCCCACGAGAGGAGAAATCACCTCCTCTACTGAATGAAGAATCCTGAGACTTCCCTCTAGTCTGCCGACGCTTATCCTTACCCCTTGAGTAAGAAGTAGAAGCGGTGGCAGAAGGATCAGCCTTGTGCTTCGCAGAGGAAGCAGAAGGGTACTTGTTAGGCTTGGAATGGCCTCTGCCTCCCCTAGAAGGCTGATCAAGCTGACAAAACAGCAGCTGATCTTTGGAATGACATAGGACGGAACCATGGAAAAGTTGCAGACCAGCCAAAGAAGCAGATCGAAGAGCAGCGCGCTGCTCCTCAGGAAGGGATCGGCCTGTGTCCAGCACAGCGTCCCTTCGAACTAATTCCAGATTAGCCATGTTACAGGCATGAGTAAGATGCATGAGCGCCTTGGACAGCACACGCAAAGGAGCCTGTACCTCGTCAAACTTATCTGGAGGCAGATAAGCAGCTAAAGCTAAGACGACATGATCTGAGAGAGAAAGCATACCAAGCATCTCTCTCAATAAGCCCATTGTAGGCTCCAGAGTCGTCATTGGAATGACGGCAGACTTGGGCTTGGAAAGCCCGAGGGAATTGGAGTCCTGATCCAGAACCATCAAAGTCTGGCAGACTGACGGATTGGCAGAATCGTAGGAAAGATAACGCACAGGAGGCAATAAGGTGTCAACCCTGGTGAAGAACGGAGCCTTCATAGCCTTGGAACTCAGCTTGGAGTCCAATGCTGAAAATGCTTCAACCATTTGTACCGACTGGCACGGTCGAAGGTGCCCAGAAGCAGGTTGCTCCATAGGCTGTAGGTGTGCGACTGCTGATCGCGGCCTGGCTGACACTGTCGGCTGGTTAGATGGTTTGAGATCAGGCAGAACCCCAAACACAAAATCAAGAGCTGCCCCCAACTCCGAAGACTGCTGGCCCTCGACATCAAGCATGTCTGACTCCTCCCCTGAGTCGGAAGACACATAGCCCATCGTGGGCAAACCAGCCGACTCCTCCCATGGTGTCGGAACACCAGGGGGATCAGAAAGCGGCCTGTTTCCATTCCCGGGAGGCTGCGCCATAAACCACTCGCTGCCTCGCTGGAAGCAACAGGAAGGCTCTTTGACAAAACTTGAGTGAGTAAGGAGAGGCTGAGAGGGCCTCCCTAAGCTCACTGCCCGAACTGGCCGGTTCGACAGGGGAGCGAACCGGCAAAGTGGCTTCACCTCTGACCCTCTTAACCAGCGAGGGGTCACGATCCTCCAAAACACCCGACGCGGGACAACGGGCGGCAGCCGAAACATCTGAAGGCAGACGTGTATAGGGGTACGAAGCACCCCGAGGATCAACATAGCGAGAACTCATGAGAGTCACCACAGACCTCTGCGGGGCAGAAGGTCCAGGCTGCACAAAAGGCATTGGTCCCCCAAAACTAGTCACAAGGCCAGAATGAGTGGACGGAAATGCCACGGAGTTCATAGTGTCCCCACTAAGAACATCCGAATCCAATGACACAACTGTGGTGCTCGACGGCGTAGAGACCACAGTGGAGGGTTCTGCTGGCAGCCCCTTCCAACTTCGCCGAGTTGAAGTCAGGGAAGGCTGAGGTCGATATCCCACGTCTACACTACCAGACATCCCTGTAGTCCCCTGCAGGGAAAAGCCGGGGCCAGCTGAAACTGACGACGAAGCAGACGGACCAGCAGCAATAGTAGATACATCGGGAGTCGTTGGGGTTGGTGGAATTGTGGAGAGAGCACCCCTGCTCGGCTCCGAAGGAGGAGTCACAACCCTAGTGACAGCCTCAGATGTCGACTGGAGGGGGACCGTAGTCCCGGAACCAAGCACCTCTAAACCAGAACACTAACGGCTCCCGCAGTATCCACTACAGGAAAAGGCTGCACATCCCCCACAGAGGAGGAATAACTCTCCCCAGACATGGTCGGCTCGGGAGCCCCCAAACGACCGCGTTCTCCTTTCCCCCGGGAGCGGGAGGTACAGCCACGAGAATGCACTACACGGTTCACTGACGCCCAGAAAGTGGATGACCAAGATCCACAGAGCCGATCGGCTGAACACCCATTACATGAGGAGCAAGAAGCATGTGAATCGTCCACATGCTTTGGAAGCAGACATTGCCCACAAGGAATAGTCCTGGGCATGATAGAGGTGAGAGGAGCAAAGAAGGTGAAATCAGATGAGAACAGAAAAACAACCCCAAAGAAGAGAGAAAGGTGACAGAAATTTAGACCCCAGACGGGCGACCAGGAATCACACAACAGGATGACCACTCTCAAAGGAAAGAAAAACTGCAGAAGCGGTACCCCGCTGACACCTAACTCTAACACAATTAGAAAAATGAGCAATTTAAACATTTACAATAATTGTGAAAATAATTTAAGTCCGAACAGCATGGCACAGGAAATTTGCGCGCGACTCGGAGAAAGAACATATAAAATACATTATGGATAATAATTGTAAGAGAATATAATAAATAAACTGTTCCTGAGAATACAAAAGAATACTTGGATCCACTATGAAGCAGGAAACATCAATCAACGAGTTGGATGAACACTGATACGAGTGCAGAACATCTCGTCACATGGCGGACGAAGAAAAGAATGAGTCATTAGCGACGTATATGCGCACTGGCAACGGAAGTCATGGAGTTGTACTTGGGAGAGAGCGTCCCCTACTGGGTCTGCACCGGTTGCTCTCGACCCAGTTTTGGCTTATTTTTTCTTGGTGCTTTTGCACCACTTTTTTTTCCCAAATTGCTTGGGAAAGACAAAAATAGAGAGTACAGTAACCGAGTTGGGGACTTCCACTGTAGTGCAAGCCTGTAGTAATTACAAGTAAACAATTGTGAGCAGGTTGATAAGAAACTGAATTAAGAACATCATTGAAAGCCAAGACACTTGAATCACGTATGCGAATCTCATTGAGGTCCGAATCTATGACTGATGATGATTGGATTAGAGTTGTCGACAAATTCCGGCAGTTGACTCAACGGAAAGTTGATTTTTGAGCTGACCTATGCTAAACTAATGACATGTTTCATAAGTTAACCCTCTGAGCATATTCCAGCAACGTGTAAACAATCTTCGATTGACGATCGACCAAAATAAATCATTCTATTCTTAATTTAAAGCATGCACTTTTCACATAATTTCTGCACACTTCCCCAAATATTCATCTGGGTAATAATGCAACCACACAGCATCACGCAGACGCTCATGAATGACTGCACTGTGTTGAAAAGTGAGTGGCCAAAACACTGCAGTGTGCTTTCAGGAGAAACAGTTTAACATTTGAAGTCCACTGCATCTAGCGGCCGACTTTCAATGTTGAACTGCTCTCTCCTTTGCACTGATTACATTTGTATGTTAATTTGTCAAGATGGGTGTGGTTTGAGGCATGGCGCCAAAAGGCGCCACAAGTAGGGAAATAGCTAATATCAAGGGGGGATCCACCAAATCTACCCCCTCCCCGGTATCTGCCCATGAAAACATACAAATATTGATATTATTGGAGCAGCTTATGTTGACCAACTCCAGCAAGATCAATATTTGCATGATTTTATTGACTTCAAATCGTAACTTTTACACCTATTACGGTTTAGTCTAATTGTCTAGATGAATGGTGTTTATTGTTCAGTGTTTCTCTAATTGAATGTCTTCAATGGTCACCTTAAATCCTCTCTTGGGGGATTTGAGGTGACCTCTGAAGGCATTCTGAGCTGTTAAAAATGTGGGGAGAAGTCTATTGCTGTAAATGTCTAGTGGTGAAGCTACTTTTGGTATTCCCATGCTGTGATCCTTGAAAATTCTTGAAGGGTTGTTGAAAGTCCTTGAAAGTCCTTGAAAAGGTATCGAGTCTCCCTGAGCTCAACAGCTTATTCTCAATGCCCAGATGCGAACGTGGCTGCAGGCGATCTGTTCAGTCTGTTGCTGATGCCCCACGTCATTCAAACTGATGCTCATTCAAACCTCCACCTCTATAGTAAATTTTAACACCATGTCATTGTACATGTAAGCTGTTCAGTGTTGGCCTTATTCGTCAAGATCCACTGGGATGGTACACTTGGATAACCAGCATTCGAATTACAGGGCCAACCTATAACTCGAATGTCAGTTACCGGAGTGCAGCATCTTAGTGGGACTTAACGAATTCACCATTTCCAGGCCAACCCCACCAACTGTTTACCCTAAGTCAACTAAATGCAGGTTTGGAGGGCAGACCCACACAATAGCCCATACAATTTTTCTGAACATCAAAGCACGGGGATGCCAATGACATCCAGGCGCTTTGATATTCAGGAAATTTGTAACAGTATGTATCTGCCTGATGTGATTAACACTAATTTTGAAAACCTGTTGGAAATATGATAATCAAATGACAATTGCCTCGATATCGGGCAGCTAGAAGCTGTCTATGGGGTCATAGCCTTTGTTCTGAAAGCAAAAAACAGAAATTTTATGTTACAAAGTAGCGTTAGATAAAGGGTTACTTAATGCATTGAGCTGCACATCTGTAAGATTTCAAGTAACATGAACTAGTGAGTACGTAGCCTCACGCAATACAGTGTACCCCCCCCCCCTCTCAAAAATTGATTGACAGTACATGGCAAATGTGAGTCTATGTGCGACACGTGCCCCCTCCCCACCCCTCCGCTGGCCCCTTGCATCCAACGCAGTTTTCCGTAATGTCCTTCATCCACTAATGAACCAACTCTGTTCGAAACCACATTGATTGGGACAAAACAGCTGTGTGAATGACGGTGAACTGTAGGATCATCTTGCAATCATGTTAGAAGTAAACGCTCGTAGTCTAAGGGAGGTAATCAAATTAGCTTTCAAAGAACTCCTGATCTCTTTTCCATTCAATGGAAACTAATGACACTGCTCATGTTTTACGTGTCAATACCTGATGCCCAATGATAATATGTCTCATAAAATAGGATTCACTGTATTCCATAGCTGATTCTAAACAATAACAAGTGATCTCAGACTTTGATAACATGAGCCTTCAATTTCAAAATACAGCTCGCATCCTTCCATTCAAAGCTAGTTTACATTATAGACATTTGAGAGAAATGACGCCTATTTCCATTTTGAGAAGGTTGGAATCAGGCGCCATTCCAACACAAACTTCTACATTGTAAAAATTTATGCAAAATAAGTTACTGAACTTCAACAGAAACACATGTGGGAATGTGTTTCTGTTGAAGTTCAGTAACTTTTTTTGCATAAGTTATTGTGGAACTTCTAGTATTTGTTCTTACGAACGACCAACACAATCTAACAATACTAAGACTGAGTCTGACATGGGTGTTGCATCATCATTCACTAGGTGGCGTTGCTTAGAGTTCGATAGCACCCACATAGAAGTCAGCCAAAACAAGTATACCAAGTTTCAAAATGATCCGATCATAAATGTGCCCTGTGGGCATGCCAAGTAATATCAGTGACACATGGGAAAGGTGCGCAGTCGCTCTCACACACAATCACTCACGCAAAAATTGTCCAAGGTGCACAAATAGTCGCTCACCTCTATTCTTGGGTGTGTTTTCATCATTTTGAGTTGCGTCAACAGAAACATTCAATTAAGTTTTGATGTTGGGAAATTTCTAAGAATCACTCACAATTTGAAGCGTTTAAAGTACAATTCCAAACAATTTCCTTTCCATCGTTAGGAACATGACACAGAGTAGTTCACTTATACATCCACACACGACACGCTAACAGTAAGAGGATTGTACCTTGAGAACATGCCCCGAGTTTACTTCCACCACAAAACAAACACGGATATTCAGATAAAAAAAAAACGGTGGCCATTCTGAGATCTGAGAAACATTTTTAGACCATATTTTTTTTTCTATCAAGGACATGCGGCATGTTGCCCCATTCCTTATTTTCTTTTATACACGTGGCACCTGTCGCTTCATTCATCAGTGACACAAATTAATGTGCCCAATTTGGAATTTACATATCCATTTTCCACGATTTTAATAATCTGCCATTTAAAATCCAGAACTAATTTTAGTGGGTTACATATATTTTCACTGTCAAAATTTCCATCCATGTTCAGTTGTATTCATACATTCGTTTCGAAGGATGCTTGTCAATGGAAACTGCAAAATAAAATTTTGTACATGCCATAATATATAGTTCACTTCAGATTTTCTAGATCTTACAAGATAAAAGTTCATTTCAGGAATTCTGGTAATAAATTTGATAAACAAACACTAGATTTCAAGCTTGCAATTTTATTCTGAACCACAGACAAAACAGTAACATTAACTTAAGTATATTTAGAAAAAAATACACTTTGAATGTACAATTCAACAGTATTATAAAAAATGAAGTTATACATTGAAATCGAAACCCTCAATCAAAATCACTCTCCTTTCATTTTTCACTCTTGCAAACTTTATTTGAGATGAGCGATTTTCCACTCACCTCCATTTTGCTCCCATTCGACACTGTAATATACTGATGCACAACTGCACTAGGTTCAATGGTCATTGCTGATGGCAATATTTTTTTGGACGGAAATGGAAGAAAATTGATAGATCCCATCTAGAGGTCACCCCAAACAAGTATACCATGTTTCAACGTGATCCGATCATAAATGTACCATGTGGCGTATGCCAAAGGAATATACTGATGCCTGACTAAACTAAGTTTAAAGGTCATTGCCAACGGCGTTGTTTTTTTACCGAAATCGAAGAAAATTGACAGCTCCCATCTAGACGTCACCCCAAACAAGTATACCAAGTTTCAGAGTGATCCGTTCACAAATGTGTCCTGTGCCATGTGCCAAAGGATATTGTGGATGTACGTATGCACATACGTATGCCAACTGATGCAAAGTGATGGCAATATGCACACCTTTGGTATAGATACAAACTGTGAAATAAAAAGGTCCTAGCTTGAAAACTGTAAGAGGAGTTAGCAGGACTAACAATGCATCCTAGATGCAGGCAGGACTAACAATGCACCCTAGATGCAGGCAGGACAGATTGACAGGGGAAAAACAATATACCTCATTAAAGGGAATAAAAATATCAACAGTTAATCTTTATAATTGATAAAATTGATTGGTCTGAAAATAAAGATTAAAACTCAGTATGGCAAACTGGGCACACCAATTGAAACTAGAGTGATGTCACGCATGCAGCCCAACTTTCCCAGGAATGGCAATGCTTAGATGCAAAATAGTCGGAGCCATTTTTTGTTAAGTTTACCTAACGAATATGCCATATCTGCACTCGTGATATATAAAATTTGCTATTGAATTCAAATTTTATATTTTCATTTCTCTACTTCAAAACATACCTCATGACCTATTACCTGGGAGTGGTGTTTGTCTGGGTTTTTAAGCATAAACTTTAACCAAAACTGTAAAAAAGCATTTTTGATGAAAGAAAAAAAGGTGCCTAATTGTTACATGAGTTTAAAAAAAAGGATCTGCATGTAGTGACTGTAAATACTTCAAAATACATATTCGAGGAAAGAAAAAAAAATGAAATGCCTAATTGGGGGTGGGGGGTGGGGGGAGGGGGAGATGGGGGGGGGGGGGGGGGGGGGGTGATAATTTCTGTCTGGATTTTTAACCACAAACTTTAATCAAAACTGTAAAAAAGCATTTTTGACAAAAGGAAAAAAAGGTTCTGCATATAGTGACTGTAAATAGTTCAAAATGCATATTGGGGGAAATAAAAAAAAAAATGCCTAATTTGGGGGAGGGTGGGGGCAGGCGGTGTTTGTCTGGGTTTTTAACCACAAATGTAAACCAGCATTTTTGACGAAAGAAAAAGAAGGTGCCTAATTGGTGTGGGGAAAGGGGGGGGGGAGAGGGGGGGGCAGGGGGGGGGGGGGGGAATTACGTGAGTTTAAAAAAAGGTTCCACATGTAGTGACTGTAAATAGTTCAAAATGCATATTGGAGAAAAAAGGGAAAAAAAAAGCCTAATTGGGTGTGGGGGTGGGGGGTGTGGGGGGGGGGGGGTGTTTGTCTGGGTTTTTAACCACAAACTTGGAGTCATCCTACCAAGCTACAATGAAATCCCTTTATAATTTTGGCCTGTGGAATATTCTAAAGGTTTTTGGGCTTCGGGCCTCTGTTGCCATCACAGTTGCCCAAAAGGGGACGTTCTCATCTAGACATTATATGAAGTCAGCCTATCAAGTTACAATGAAATCTCTCCATAAATATGACCTATAGACTGTGCTAAAGGTTTTCGGGCTTCAGGCCATCATGAGATCCATCACCGAACCGCAGAGACCGAGCAACCAGAGAATACTCCGAGCTGTCGCAGACATGGACTGGGACAGAGTCAGGGCAAAAGCTGAGAGAATCACAGCCCTTGCCCTTGGAACCGCCATTGTATTCAGCTGAGTACGGAAGTCCATCCCCAGATGGCAAAACGACTGAGATGGGACCAGGTTCGACTTTTCCTCGTTAACTCTGAACCCTAGCGACGTGAGCAGGCTCAACAGTGTGTCAACATCCGACTCCAGAAAGGCAACATTGGAATGCCTCTGGAGGATATCGTCTAGATATGCTGAAGTAGTCACCCTGGACTGTGCGCGATGGAAGGCTATCACATGCGACATCGGTCGGGTGAAGGCCCAAGGAGCCATGTTGAGGCCGAAGGGCACAGCCTTGAACTGGTAAACGCACCCCAGAAAAGTGAACCTGAGATACTTTCACGATGTCCAATAAATCGGAATGTGAAAGTAAGCGTCTCGCAGGTCGATGCTGAAAGCAAAATCTCCCTGGTGAATGGATGGTGAACTGACCTGAAAGTCCCCATGCTGAACTTGGGAGCAATGATAGAATGGTTCAGGATACTCAGATCGATAACCGGTCGGAGTCGGCCATCCTTCTTCAGCACCAAGAACAGGCGGGAATAAAATCCCACTGAATGAATGTTCATGACGACCTCGATCGCCCCCTTTGTCAGAAGATTGTCTATCTCCGTGATCAAAAAGTTCCTGACGTGTAGCGTATAAAGGAACTTGTTTTGGAAGAGGCACTTTCGACAGAGTGGGGTGCATCCGGAAGGCTATCCACAGCCCAGACCGAACAACATCTAACACCCAAGGATTGGATGTGATTGTGGCCCAATGGTCTGCAAACTCTGATATCCTTCCTACAACTTGGGTCGAATTGAGGTGTGGACCTTCATTTCGAGACCATCTCCTCTACCACAAGAAGAATCCTGAGTCCTCCCTCTAGTCTGCCAAGAAGTAGAAGTGGCGGCAGGAGGAACAGCCATTGGCTTCGCAGACATAGCAGAAGGATGCTTGATGGGCTTTGGATGGCCACTGCCTCCAACAGAAGGCTGATCAAGCTGACGAAGCAGCAGATGATCTTTGGAATGATGTAGGATGTCATCCCGGACTGACGCCACGGAACCATGGAATAATCACGAACCCACCAAAGAAGCAGATCGAAGAGCAGTGCGCTGCCCCTCAGGAAGGAAACGGCTTGTGTCCAAGACAGCATCGTGGCAAACTAATTCCAAATTAGCTGTGTTACAGGCATGCGTGTGAAGCCTGTATGTCGTCAAACTTATCTGGAGGCAGATAAGCAGCTAAGCAGAAACGAGATCTGATAGAGAAAGTATGCCCAGCATCTCTCTCGATAAGCCCAACAGGGACTCCAGAGTCGCCATAGGTATAACGGACGATTTGGGCTTGGAAAGCCCGAGGGAGGTGGAGTCCTGATCCAAGATCATCAAAGTCTGGCAGACTCATGGATTGACGGAATCGTAGGAACGATAACGCACTGGAGGCAAAAAAGTGTCAGCCCTGGTGAAGAACGAAGTCCTCATAGCCTTGGAACTCAGCTTAGAGTCCAAAGCTGTAAACGCTTCAACAACCTATACCGACTGGCAAAGTCGAAGGCACACGTAAGCAGGTTGCTCCACAGGCTGTGTGCGCGTGAATGATGATCGCGGTCTGGCTGACACCGTCGACTGGTCTGACGGTTTGAGATCTGGAAGGAACTCAAACACAAAGTCAAGAGCTGCCCCCAAGTCAGACGACTGTTGGCTCTCAACGTCAGGTTTGTCTGACCCATCCTCTGAATCGAAAGACACATAGCTCATCATGGGCAAACCAGCCGATGCCCCCATGGTGTAGGTACACCTGAGGGATCAGAAAGTGGATTGCTTCCAATCCCGGGAGGCGGTGCCGCAGGGGGGTGCCTGGAAATCACTAGCAGCCTCACTGGAGGCAACGGGAAGGTTTTTGGAATGAACCTGAGTGAGGAAGGAGAGGGCCTCCCTTAGCTCACGGCCTGTGTCCTCCGGTTCGACGTGGGAGCGAACCAGAAAAATGGCTTCACTCCTGACCCTTTTAACCAGCGAAGGATCACAATCCTCAAATACACCCGACGCGGGGCAGCCGAAACACCTGAAGGTAGATGCGTTTAGGGGTACGACATACCCCGTGGACCTACAGTGTGGGAACTCAGAAGAGTCGTCATGGACATCTGAGGGACAGAAGGTCCAGGCTGCACAAAAAGCGTCAGTCCCGCAAAACTGGCCATGGGACCAGAGTGCAAGACAGAAATGCAACAGGGTTCATGGTGACCCCACTATGAACATCCGAATCCAATGAGAAAACTGTTGAGCTCAACAGCTGAGAGACCACAGCAGAGGATTCGGTCAACAGCCCCATCCAACTTCGCCAAGTTGATTCAGGGAAGGCTGAGGCCGATACCCAGCGTCCACACTACCAGACATTTGCAGGGATAAGCCGAGGCCGGCTGAAATGGTGACCGATGACGTAGCAGATGGAACAGCAGTAGCAGCAGATACGACGGGAACTGTTGAAACCGGTGGAAAAGTGGAGAGAGCATTCGAGCTCGGCTCCAAAGGAGGAGTCACAACCCTAATGACAGCCTCAGATGTCGACTGGAGAGGGGCCACAGTCCCGGAACCAGACATCACTTCACCAGACAACTCAACAGGTCCCGCAGTATCCACCACAGTTAAACACTGCACATCCCCCATGGAGGGGTATAACTCTCACCAGATCTGGTCATGTTGGGAGGCCCAAACGACAGCGTTCCCCCTCCGTGCGGGTGCGGGAGGAACAGCCAAGGGAACGCACAAAATGCATGGGCAAAAGGCATTGCCCTCAAGGAACAGTACTCGGCATAACAGAGGTGAGAGCAGCAGAAGAAAAGATGAACTCAACAGATGTAGAAAGTAGAACACCCCCAACTACGAGAGAAAGGTGGCAGAAAACGAAGGACCAGCGGGAAAACAACTTAACCCAGACGGCCGACAGGGACCCAAATCAAAGTGTCAATGACACTGTAGCTTAACTTGTCTGTGTGTTGGGTTTGATGAAAAGGATAATGTTCAACGTTTATGAAAGGATTATGAAATAAGACAAGAATTGTGATAATTGGGAATATGTTAATTTCTGTTCCCTGTATGCAATGTTTTTAATAAAAATATGATGTGTACACTAGGGCCCTGCGAAGCTTCGAGTATTCGATTCGATATCGACATCGCTTTGGTATTCATATATCGATCTCGAATAGTTTGCCGATTCGTTAGTCAAATGAATCAGTGTTCAACAATGTACATTTTGAGTTTTTAGAACAGAAAATTAAACGTTCCTTTTGTGACTTTTGCAAATTGGAGCGGTTTTAACTTGTAACCTGTTCATGCCCAATCTATACAACTGAAATATCCAGCTATGGGCCTAAGGCCCGCTCCCAGTCCCAGAATCTTCTAACACAATAATGGGGGCATGTCGCCTGGAGCGCTCCCATTATTATGTTAGAAAACTGTGGGAGGAAAACCTTTTTAGTTTCATTGCATTGTTCGGTGTTGGTACTTGAAAGTTGGAATGAAGTAAAAGCAATTTGTGTGAATGAGCACTGTGTAAATACTCAAGTTATTCAAGTTAAGTCAATAATCCTTCCATAAATATGACCTATAGACTATGCTAAAGGTTTTTGGACTCTGGCAGCCATCAAGGCTGAATGATCGCGGCCAAAAGTGGACGTTCTCATCTAGACATTGTTTGGAGTCATCTTACCAAGTTAAAATGAAATCCCTTCATAAATATGACCTGTTGACTGTGCTAATGGTTTTCGGGCTTCGGGCCCCTCTAGCCATCACAGTTGCCCAATCACGTCCAAAAGGGGACTTTTTCATCTAGACATTATATGAAGTCAACCTACCAAGTTACAAAGAAATCCCTCCATAAATATTACCTGAAGACTGTGCTAAAGGTTTTCGGGTTTTGGGTTCAGGCAGTGGTCACAGTTGACAGATTGCGCCCAAAGGGGGAAATTCGCCTCTAGACATCATACGGAGTCATCTTACCAAGTTACAATAAAATCCCTCCATATTAAACATGACCTGCAGACTGTGCTAAAAGTTTTTGGGTTTCGGGCTTGGGCAGCCATCACAGTTGGCAGATCATGACCAAAAGAGGACGTTCTCATCTAGGCATTATACAGAGGCATCCTACCAAGTTACAATGAAATCCCTTCATAAATATGACCTGTAGACTGTGCTAATGGTTTTCAGCTCGGGCAGCCATATCGGTGGACCGATCACACCCAAAAGGGGACGTTGTCTTCTAGACATGACCTCAAACCTACATATAAAATATCATGACGATCAGACAAGAACTACAGGGTATAGCCTGTGCTAAAGGAAAATGTGAACAAACTCACAGACTAACAAACTTCCGTGCGCGTGATGGCAATAGCTTATAAAGTCAAGTTAAGCTAAAAACAGAAATTCTGCCCTCAACAGAGAGGAGAAATCCTATCCATACAGCCCCCCCCCCCCCTCCCCCATTGACACCTAACTCCAATAATAATAATAATATCCAAAAAGATAACATAAATTTATCAACCAAAAAATTATATGTCCGAACTGCACGGTACGCGAAAGTCGTGCACGAACAAGGAGAATATTTAAAATACAATGAAAATGTGATTGAAAATAATAACGAGAATATATAAAACACAGTCCTGTTATTATACGATCATCAGATCCCTAATTCCAGTCACAGGTAACCATTATCAACAAGTTGAATTATCACTGTTTCTTAATGCAAATGGACGTCTTGTCACGCGGGCGGACGAAAAAAGAATGATTCATTAGTTACTGACTGTGCACTGGTACCGGAAGCCGTGGATCTGCACTAGGAGAAGAGCTTCCCCTACTGGGTGTGTGCCGGTAGCACTCGACCCAGTTTTGGCTTATTTTTTCTTGATGCTTTTGCACCACTTTTCTTTCCCAAATCCCTTGGGAAAGATCAAAATACAGAGTACATTTTCTGAGTTAGGGACTTTCAATGTAGTGCAAGCTTGTAGTAAACAATTGTAAGGTAGGTGGATAAGAAATACACAACGTCTCTTTGTTTACCCACTTCAGAATAACTGTGTTCTCAGTTCTCACGGACACTTCAGGGGATGTCAAAGAAGTAAAGGACTGTCTTAAGGACATAATAGTTCTTTGATGTAAAGAAACCTAAGTGGCCATTCAGCAAAAAATCCTACTTGTGGCTTGTATATTTCATTTGTAAATTTGAGTTTACTCTGTAATGCAACAGAATGTTCACACTTCTTTGAGCACTGGATGATGGGTAAACAATTGTGGACCCACTGCCTTAAAAATATTTTACCAACTGAATGCTGATAATTTATGATATGGCAGGTAACCAATTGACAGCTTTACCAATCTGTAAGGCTAGTAACCGGTTCTGAGCTGATTGTCAGGGAAACTGTTTGAACACTACACTCTATATACTTACCAATAAAAGCATCAGCTCCTGCTGCAATCTGGAAAAAAAATAAAACTGGATTACTCAATTATAAAATATAAACCAACATCAAACATGTATATCTATTGTAAACAAATGCATGCATTCTAAGTCCAATGAAACAAAAATTATTCCGCAGAACAAATCCAGTACTCAGGATACACTGAATATGCCAGTGTGTCAAGATTTCATAGGCCGTTTTCAAAAAAAAAACAAATGACAATTGCATCTGATTTTGTGAATTTATCTCCTCAAATACTACATGTACCTGTTGTTAGAACTGAAGCATGGGACCTCTCGTCAATTTTTACTATGCAAAAAAAAAAAGAAATTATCAGCCTCCCTACCTGTATTTTGTTCAGTCCATAACCATGAATAAGTTTTTCTGTCTATTGCAAAGAAAACCGTTAAAGTTGTGCTTCCAAAAAACAAATCTGTGTCAAAATAAATTATGGAAAACAAAAAGTACTAATAACATAAACCGAATCGTGGCAGAGTTGATATATCCTGTCCACTCTCATGAGGTCATTTCCATTTGTAACTTATGGGACAAAGATACTTTTTTATAGAAAAACAGTCTGTAAAAACTAACACCAAATAACGAACATGGTAATTTTTGGTTTACTCGGAAGCTTCGGTCACCAGAATCACCTTCAAAACATTTTTTGCTGCATGCTTTCCAGGGAATCTGAGATTGAGTCATCAAAATATAGTGATTTATGGGACAGAAAAATGGCACATTTTGGAGTTACCTATGTGTGTCGTGTGAATTGTTATAGCTATCTCAAAACCAATATAGCAATTGGTTCTGTACTTTTCAATGTAGGAGAGGCATCCCTTTATAGGCCTGAACTTTTGAAAAATGTAGGGGAGCTACTACGGATCCCCTAAACCTGTGCCAGGAGAGCTAATCTATACTTAAGTCTGTTATTAATAAGGCAATTTAAGATTTAAGGAGAGCCATTACAGCTCTTAAGGAGAGCAATTATGGCTCTCCTTAAATTGATTTTGCAGGAGCCAGGAGGATGGGAGATACAGCTCTCCTCAAAAGACCAGGCCTAATTTATCAACCTTGAATCCTTTAGCTTTGTACCTACCTTCCATTTAACTCATGCTGAACTATTAATCTGTGACTTAGGGAACAACCAAAATGTGACTTAGGGGACACTATCCAAGAAACATATTTTATTACTTTCCAAAGTGTGATTTACTGGGATTTCCTGGTTTGATTATAAACGATAAGTTAACAAGGGAATTATGCAATCAACAATTGGGTCATGTATTGTGGGTGTAATGGGGACAACATTGTTTTTTTGTTTTTTTAACCCTTTACCAAACATGAAAAGCAGGCGACACTTGCAAAAAAAATACTTGAACAACTATTATTTTCATTTTTTGTCTCAAAAACAAAGGTTATGACCCCTCATTGGAACGAACTCAACAACTTGTGCCAATGAGGGGTCATAACCTATGTTTTTTTAGAGACAAAAAATGAAATGAAAGTGTCAATGACACTGCAGCTCAATTTTGAATATGACAAGAATTAGTATTTGCTGTGACCAGGTCAACAGTAGTGAATAAGAGAAAAAGGAGTTTTGTTGTGAGCATGTCAACCATAGTAAATCAATTACAAGGTGACTGCAATGGTCTAAAGAATAGGACATGAGTATTCTATGTGATGAATCCCATGTTAGTAAACATTCACACACAAATTTATTCAACTCAGAGCTTTCATATAGAAGTTCGGAGCAAAAAACTGATTGCACAAAATTTTGTACAAAATGGCTGCTGGTGGCCATCTTGAATTTCGGACCGGACCCCAAAACACTTTTCTCTCGTTCATGGTGATAAAGATATCCAAGAAGTTTCGTAAAGATCGGTTCATTAATATGGCCTTTAGCCCGAGCTGTATTGGCATTTGCAGTTACAGTGCTGAAAGTAACACTAAATAGATCGAAGTTAGTCTAATTGGCATAATTTATGCACGAGAAAAAAACCTGTATTATATATCATGTATCCCATGTTACTAAACATTCACACAAAAAATTATTCAAATCAGTGCTTTCATATAGAAGTTCTGCGCAAAAATTTGACTGCACCTAATTTTGTACAAAATGGCTGCCAGCGGCCATCTTGAATTTCAGACCGGACCCAAAAACACTCGTTCTCGTCCCACGGTGATAACAAAGGTACCCAAGAAGTTTCGTAAAGAGTGGTTCATAAATACGGCCTCTAGCCCAAGCCATGTTGACAGCGCAACGGGCGGACAGACGGGCCATGACAATACCTCAAATTTGGCTTTGCCAAAGTTGAGCTAAAAATAATGAAAATTAATTGGCGATTTTTTAGAATAGCGCTGTCCGGTTTTGGTTGTTACGTTGGGTAAAGGGTTAAATAATATAATTATCGTTAATAATGAAAAGTAATAAACAGAGTAATCACTTGACTGGACTGGTTACATGAAATAATTCATACGAGGCGAGGGACTATATTGTAAAACACTCCGACGCTTTCGCGCACTCGTGTTTGTACAACATCCCTCACCTCTCATGAATTATTTCATGTAACCAGTCCAGTCAAGCGATTACTCTTTATCTTTTCGTCCAAACCTCAGACACAATTTGGTATTCACCCTTAAGGAGTTCAAAAGGCAGCTTATAAATTCTAAAAAAAATGAGATAGGGCATGTTACTCCAAGAAAAGACTACATACTAATCCTCAAATATCTTAGGAATTATATGGTTATTCACTGATTTATTGGTGCTTTAGGACACATCAGTGGATAAGGCTATGTCATGGCAATGAAAAGTACGTATTTTAAAACAGATCATTATCTTCCATGAAGTAAAAAAGAACGAGTCGATGAAATATGACAGGGCTTCTGCAACCCTGTTTTGGGTCAAAATTACCCAAACCAATTTTCCCCAGTTGGCGAGTTCAGATGTATATTGTTATGCACTCTGAATCAGAATGTGAGTGAATATTTCTATATAAATCACCCACACTCTGACTATTAATGTCAAATAAAAACTATTCATTTCCTTTCTAAACATTTGGTTCCTATGAGGTATGACACCTCTTTCCAAATCTCCCCAACATGGGACTCAATGTGAAGCGTCGTAGCATGCCATTCTGTTCTGCTCACCACTATGTGAAGTGGATTCTAATAGAAATTCTGAATGCTCTCCTCTTATGTGTAACATACTCTTCAGTGTGAAGATTTAATTGTGATCTGCGATCCATCGACCTGGCTGTTTGATTAAAATGTATTCTAACTTGGCAGCTCCAGTCATTTCTTACATAATTAATTATTTATTTTTGACAATTGTGGACCAAATTCTATAAACTAAAAAGTCAAACTTTAATTCGAAAGTTAAAAAATTTATAGAAATTTATATATTTTTTATACTTACCAATGACCCAGACTTAGCAGGTGCTAACTCTAAAATATCTAGGGCCAAACGCAAATTTTGCCCCCCAATCCCCAAAATTTGCATCTAAAACCAAAAATTACATGTTCTATATGGTCCTCCATACCTTTACTCCACTGCGCATGCGCAGTGTCAAGGAGGTCTCGAAATTGCCGCCAAAAGTAATTCTTACAACCAGTGTCTGGTAAGCATTATGTACTCAGCGGGGAGGTATGAGTTCCCAACTCATGGGAGGACCTTCCCCGTCTGGGTCATTGGTAAGTATAAAAAATATATAAATTACTATAAATTTTTTTACATTTTTATACTGCACCAATGACCCAAACTTAGCTGAATAGTAAAAAGGTTGGAGAGCCTAGGACATAAGGAAAATCCAATAGACTCAATAACCCATAACAGACCTATTCCCGTAAGGAGAAAAGGAGAGATAGGTTTACATGTATCTTTCTTATTTGTATCAAAAAAGAAAGACACAACACTATTTTGTAATTGAGCACAATAACATCAATGATCTCTATAAACATCCAGTATAACCCTTTATACCAATATTTTTTAAGGAAAGCCAATAAAAACGGGAGTCTAGATCAATGAGACTCTACATACTCATTTAAAAGTACTCAAGGATTGTATATTAACGTCCAATTAATCACGTGATATATACAAATGTTTCACACCAATCAATACTTAAAAATTACACAGATGAGTAAACATAGGCTTTACCCTAAAAATCATCTCGGAACCGACTCAGAATTACTGACTCCAAGGGAGGTATTCCCTTGCTTTACACTATAAAGCAGGTGACCTAAGGGAACACCCCGCCCCCCTTTCCCTTGACCTGGATCAAATACTCCAGAGCAAAGAGGGCAGCAGGACAGAGTAAGTGCCGGAACCGAAAGCCTATACACATATAGTTGCCACTGTTTAGTAGACAACATTTCGAGTAAAAAATAACAGACCTAAACAATGTAGATCTGCAGAAAAGGACTCAATATTCTCAGATACAAAATCGTGAAAATGGAGGGCTAAGACCAATATGCAGCCCTCATTAGATCTGTAATAGCAACATTATTAGCTTAAGCCCATGATGTAGAACTCTTACTTCATGAGCTTAAAACTGAAGCACAGACTGCTGATTGAAGATATTATCATAAGCAGTCCTGATAGTAAATTGAATCCATCTGGCCATAGAATGGACAGAAATGTGGAGGAAGCTACCACGGCATGTCCCACAACAGACGCCTAAGTAAATTGTCCACAGTCTTTGTGGAGCTAGAGAAGCTACCAACAGAATTTGCATTGAAAAAATTACACTAGAGCAATGTCTGCTGAATCAAAGGCGCTGGAAGATATGCATATCTTATTATTCCGTCTCACAAGATCGATAGAGCATTTACTGCAAACGCTCGAAGATCCAAACATTGACACATACGTCTGCAACTGATTGTTGAGATACGTCACGAATAAGTCGATCATAGACCGCTCTCCTTGGTAGCAATCTAATTGAATACTCGTTTGTTGAAAGCCCATTCTGGCGGCAACAAACGGCCCCTCCGTGAAGGGAGTCCGCTAATACGTTCAGACGACCCGGAAAATGACGGACCGATAAGAGAACTTGATGTTCTAGTACCAACCGAAAGATTCATTCCATTAACATGAATAACAGGATGGAATTAGTGCTTCTATAATTCCGAAAATACGCTAATACCGTCGAGTTGTTGGACAGAATTAGCATATGAGCATTATGAATAACGTTATGCAATAACGTAGCGCAAGCCTAAATGACATCATCCTTGATGTTTGAGGGCTTGATGATAAGGAACTACAGAATCAAAAGACCCTGGCACTTCAAATCCATTGGGCTCAATGAAACGACCCAACGTGTTTGAGTGGCATCCGTCAAAACTGTAAAACTCGGATCCGGCAATTGCAGTGGCACTACCTGAGTTAAGCACTGAAAACTTGCCCAAGTCTGAAACTCTTATTCACGTGATTTGACAAGAAGATGTCCGTATCGAGCGAAAGAATCCTCACCCTCCAATTCTGAATTAAAAGAAATTGAAGAGGACCAATGCGTAACTGCCCCATTGGAATAAAATCGCGGCAGATCCGCATAAGCGTATCAGTCTCAAGAGATCTCTTGCTGAGATCTTGTCTTTTGAAGACAATAGTGAGCGTAATAACTGATTAATTTCGCTCTGGTTAACGGCAGACAAACAAGAATGTAATGCGTCTCGAAGCTCATCCCCCGGTGGGTAAATGACTTGGACAAAACCAGAAACCGAGGCGTCGGATCAATAGAAGCAGAATCTGCACATCGTTCTGAAGCGTTAACTTATTGCCATACCTCTGAAGAATGTCGTCCAGGTAGGCCGACAGTACCGCAGACGGATGAGCTCGGAAATGAGTCATTACCGAGTTCGATATTCGAGTGAAAGTCCAGGGGCGAGATTCATACTGAAACAGATTGCTCGGTGCCGATACAAAATTCCTATAATCAAGAAGCAAAGATACTTTCTAAATGCTTGATGTACCATGACGTGAAAGTATGCAACTAGAAATCTATGCATGTAGCATAGCAGTACACCCGAATGCTCGCTATGACCGATTGGATCGACTCCATATAGATACTTGGAGCCACAATCAGCTTGTTATCCAGCTCAGATTATGAGTGGACAGAACGAGCTATCTGGTTTGGAACCAGAAAGGATGGTTGTAGAAACCTGGAAATTCCTAGATTTCTATGATCTCTATCGTGATCCCACCAAAAGAGACTGGACTTCTAGTGGAAGCGAGCCTCTTTCCTGCATAATTAACGGAAACTGAGTCCATCTTGGACTTCGAGTTAACATAAGTTATGTTTGAAGGACAATATAATCCTACCGAAATCACCCTTCGAAACCAAGGGATGTCCGTAAACTACTCCTAAAAGTTTGAGAAACTCGACAGTCTTCCACTCACTGTACACGATAGAGGATAAGACCAATACCTCCTGGTCCTGTGAGGCTAGCAGAAGGAGAAACCATGTCTTCCACGGGCCGCACCTCCCCCCGTCAACCTAGGGGCATCTGACCGGATGTCTTGGTCAGAATTACGGCCCCTACCTGAGTCGCTACCCTGACGGTCTCTAGAGTAAGACCTAGAGGACACATAGAAACCTCTATAGGAACTTCCCTCAGGCGTATTTGCCCCAGAAGTGCCTGTCCTACTTTCTTCTCTGAATCCGACTATAGGAAGTGGATTTGAATAGTAGAGAGATTAAACTTTCTTAGTTATCTGATTTATTTATTTATTGGTGTTTAAGGTCACATACTTATGCACAATGGCTAATCGTGACCGTGACAGTTTTACGGGTGGAGGAAGCCGGAGTACCCGGAGAGAACCACCGAGCAACGACGAGCAGCTGTCAGCTCTCCAACATCGTAACTCTGAACTCTGCACCGCAGCACAGGCAGGGTTAGATTGGTTGAAGACATGCGCACCATCGACGTGCAGTACGCCTCAGTACACAGCGTCATCGTGCCCCCATGTAGGCAATCGGGGTTAAGTGTCTTGCCCAAGGACACAACGCGGTTGCCGCAGGTGTAGTTATCTGATAATATATTGCGGAAAGCTTGCCGTCGAAGAGAAACTCTCTGGAGACCGGAGCGACTCTGAGAGTTTTTCACCTTACTATCCACACGTGTGAATGTAATCAGGGCCACGTCACGTCTAACCAACTCCATATTGCCACTAAAGGGCAGAGTTCTACGTGAGGCCCTTGAAAGAATTTATAGGAGGATATACATCCTGGAATTCTTTTCCCTTGTGGCGTAATGATAATGCTCTGGTAAGGTGATCTGCATACGATAATGTGTCTAAGCTAGCCGTATTAGACGATATTAACGTTTCCAACATGGCTGGAATAGACATAGACGAAAGTATAGACAACTCTAGGACTTAGACCTGGTTGTCTAGACGCAGAGGAACTCTCGGAATGCCCTGTCCTGCCATTTCAAATTATTCCATGAATTGATGAAAGGCAGATGAAGAGCACTTGCCGGTATGAGACCGGACTTACTCTATTAATAGCAAGTTATATATAGCGTCTCTGAGACATTTCTGGACTGAGACAGAAACTGAGGCACGATGTCCCTGAACCGATTAAAGAAATCTGTGTCCAGTGGCGCTATCAGTCTTTATTTGGCGACGCAGCATTTTGGTCCGGAGGAACAACGTCAGAAAATTAAAACCGGATGAACTCCACAGCAATTATGTTGTTCCGAAAGGGAAAAATTCAACTATTCCGTATCCCTTTCGCCATCCAGTCGGACCACTTGTAATACTTGGTCGTCCATGTCTGCACCTGCAGTGGAACGTACCGATCCAGCTTCTACAGATAATTCCTATCCGACAGAGCTTCTGTCGGCTGCTGGGATGCTGCGACAATTTGTGCTAACTGCAGTAGCACGTCCGTAACGGAGGCCTGTGGAGCTGCGGTCTTACAATATATTTAGCCGCTGGAAGCTCCTAAGACGTTGACTCCTGCAGACTTTATAATGCGAACGTCCGAAGTATGAAGGCCTCATATCCTTGGCTACCGGATGGCGTGACATGGTTGCCGTGAATTCCTGGTCGGCGAGTTTGGCTGCATATCACTATTCACGTAGCCAAGGTGTGGTCGTGTGCACTGCCGTGAGGATGAGGAAACCAATAAAGCAGTCTCTCTGGACTGTCTATATCACGGAGCGTCCCGAGCAGTGGATGTATGCCCCGACTGAGGAACATTCTGTACGACAACATCTGTACCCAGATGTTGTTGTACGAGAGAGGGACCTCTCTCGCTCACAGCCAGTGCAGAGCTGGACGAGATAGGAACCAGACTAATAAGCTTCCTCCGTACCATCCTCGTATCCGTCGTCACTGGGTGTGCATGTGTATTTATAGTGCTCGCATCATCCAAACCTCCTCCTGGACTGCAACGGACTAACCCGGGTGCCGAGCCATTCGCTGAATGGTTGCTACACCGGGCGAGCTAGCAGATGCCAAAGCCGTCGATCCTACTTGGGACCTCTTAGGCAATTGATGTATCTGCATGAGCACTCTTGCCGCTAGCTCTTCATTTGACTGTGACGACGGAAGCACACATTGAAGACATCACAGAAACATTACTCTGTTCTTGATCGTCAAAGAGACCTGTGGAGCCGCGGTCTTACGTAAATAGCCGCTGGAAACTCCAGGGACATTCATTCCTGCATTTATATAATATGCGAACGTCCCAACTGGAAAGGCCTCATGTCTTTGGCAAGCGGATGGAGTGACCTGGTTGACGTGGAATCCCTGGACAGCAAAGCAGGAGATCCCGGAACGTTCCTTCCTGCCTTATATCATATATGAACATCCTCCGGTATCTGTGGTCACAAAGCCAAGGTGCGGTTGTGTGTGCTGACGTGAGGATGAGGAAGTCAATAGAACAGCCGCGTGGGACTGTCTATGCGAAAGAGCGTCCCGAGCAGGAGGAGTGGACGTATGCTCCAACTATCAAACGAACATACAACAACATCGCGGCGTAGATGTTGATGAAGAGAGAGGGGGAGCCTCTCTCGCTCGCGGTCTGGATGGACCTGAACGAGCTAGGAACGGGAATAACAGGCTTCCTCCGTACTATCCTCTGTTCCATCGTCACTGTGTGTGCACAACACCCGAAATACTTTCCTGGACCGCAACGGACAAACCCGGGGCTGAGCCATTCGGTAAATGGGGGTGACACAGGGCGAGCTAGCGGACATTAATGTCAACGCCGTCGACCCTACTAGGGGCCTCTTAGGCAAATGCTGCATGTCCATGAGCACGTTTGCCGCTAGCTCTTCATTGTGACGACGGAAGCACACTCTTGGACGACATCACGGAAACATCACCCTGTTCTTGTTCCTCTGAAAAAGAGAGTGAAAAACTAGAGTGACCCGGCAGAGAGAGGGTCGCATGGTCCTCTCCCCACTGACAACCTACCATGACACACGCCTCCGACGTTTGTCATCCCAATTAATACACATTGAACAAGGGTTAGTGCGAGTACGTTGACTATAATTAATACAGAAATCAGAGGAAGATTTCCTCCCATTACAATTAAACAATAAATTTTTCAAAGTGAAAAAGTAAATAGTCATAGTACTCGCACCAAACCCTGAAAACAAAGATACATAATAAAATAATCCATTATAACATTGCGAACAAATTATTCAAAAAGAAAACATTTTTTTTTTTTAATTTTTCCGAAGAACCCAAGTTCCCAATGGGAACCCTGAGCCCAAATGGATCCCAAAAAAGCCTAAGTGTGGACAAAAATTTAAAATCATTTTGAAAAATTAATGTAACACTTACGGACAATATTAATGTATCTTACTATGAACTAAATTAAGCAGAAGACAAGTAATCACTGTCAGAAGTAACAGTTGTCAACATAAGCAAAAGTGTCAATAAACCGGAAACATGACTCCAGGCACTGAAACAAACATGGCCCGAAATCAGTTACGAATTAAAACACTATCTGATGCAAAACAGAGGCTTCCAGAGAAGAAACTGTAGAACATCACATGGTAAATGCAGACCAAAATGCCTAAACACCCCTAGGATGAGGACGTAAACATGGGGAAAAAACAGAAAATAATTCTGTTACCAAGCCAAAACTCCCAAGAAATTTTAGTAATAATAAAGTAATAAATATTACTTGTGAGCGCTCGCTAGCAGCACACACAGATTTTTGCTCTTCATATTTTACCATTTTTTCTTGCTTCAAACTTTTTCATGGATTTACACTTTTTCTCAACTTATTTGCATTGACCTATAGGTTCTGGATATAGCAACATTATTTTGACATGTGGCTTTACAAACTCAAAAATTCTGTACTTTGGTGGATTTTTCTACAAATTTGGACAGTCTCTGAGTGGATCTCACCAGTAAAGTTAACAAAGCCTTTATCTGGTTCCTCAGTGGGTGGTGTTGAAATAGTGTGGATTATTGATTCCTCCAGCTGGTCAACTGGAGGTGTGAAATACCAACCTGTACTGTGGGTTATTGATTCCTCTACTACAACTGGAGGTGTGAAATACCAGATGAATCAGCATACTCAGGTACAGCTGTACTCAAAGATGGTTCATCAACAATCTTCAAATCCTATTTCGTACACATGTGATGAATTACTGGAGCTGAACCCTGGAGTGCATTGCAAATTACCCTATGTCTGGCAGACTGTGAGGTCACTCAGCTTAAACAAGCAGAAGGCAAGCAAGCGAGGCACGAGGGGAGGAAAGAGACTTTCACTTGATTTTCCTAACTCTGCCAAGTTCCCCCTTAATGCTAAGAAGAAGATCAGGAATACTAACTGTTATCTTGGTCTGTTAAATACACGTTCTTGTTGTAACAAAACCAAAATTCTCCATGAAGTCATCGTCGAACACGACCCGGACATTTTTGTGCTCACTGAAACATGGCTGAAGGGTGAGGATGGAGCAGTACTGTCTAGCCTAGTTCCAGCAAATTACGGTATCCAGCAGGAGCTAAGAGCTGGAAAAAGAGGAGGTGGACTTGCTGTCATCTATAAACAGTCTGTGAGCTTAAAGAAGTTAAACTTTGGTCCTTTTTCATCTTTTGAAGTACTTTGTGTTACACTCAATATTAACGGCCAACTCGCACAGCTTGTCTGTATATACCTGCCACTTTCGTCACGTCGTAACAAATTTACATTCGATGCTTTTATGTCCAAATTTAACACCTTTTTAAGCACGGTGACTTTACTTCCTGGTCACCTTATAATTCTCGGTGATTTCAATATCCATGTTGATAATCCCGACGACAAGAATGCCAACCAATTCATAAATCGCATTTCCTCTGTGAATCTGCATCAGCTCGTCTGTGGCCCAACCCATCGCTCTGGGCACACACTCGATCTGATCATTGCTAGAGAAAATGTTGACATCATAGCTGTCAGTAGCATAGCGGACAAGCATATCTCTGACCACTCCTTGATTTTATGCAATGTTTCATTTGCAAAACCAAGAGCAGTCCAGAAGACTGTCAAAGCTAGAAAAACACGCAACATCGACATTGATAATTTTCTGAGGGACCTTTCATTATGTTACCTAACACAACTCATTGAAAATGAAGCTGACATCGGCTCAAAAACTGATACACTCTTCGAGACCCTAACTAAGGTATTAGACATCCACGTGCCTATCCAAACAAGAACTGTCACTGTTCGTCCTAACATTGGATGGTACAACGATGAGATAAGGAAATTAAAGCAAATGTGCAAGAAAGCAGAACGCCGCTTTGTTACATCTGGCCTCCATGTTCATAAAGATATGTATAAAACACTTCGTAACAAGCTAAACTCATCTATTAAGTCAGCTAAAATGGACTGGGTGAAAAATAGCATTGCGTCATGTGGCAGAAATTCTAAAGAGATTTTTAAGATAGTCAGCAACCGTCTACATGTGAACGGGAAGGGCGAGCTCCCTGAGCACACCCATCTTTCCGAGCTCGCATCTAGATTCTCTGACTTTTTGAGAGATAAAATTTCAAAGATTCGTAGTGGCCTCGAAAATTTGGCCTTAAATTCAGTGACCAGTGATGAAGACATATCGGTAGATTCTGATATCTCCCTTAACGACTTTCAGCCTCCCACCATGGACGAGGTTAAGTCAATTATATTGAAAGCCTCCTCCACATCTTGTTCTCTCGACCCACTGCCAACATGGTTTCTCAAAAACAGCTCTGTTTTGGACCACCTACTTCCCACCATTACTAGTACATTTTGCTCATCTCTGGCTCTTGGAACTGTACCAACAGCATTTAAGCATGCCCATGTTATTCCACTCCTGAAGAAACCAAGCCTAGATGTCAACGTTCTAAAAAACTACAGACCAGTGTCTAACCTTCCTTTTCTGTCTAAATGTCTTGAAAAGGTTATTGCCTCAAGAATTATTCAGCATATTTCAGATAACAATCTGGAAATATTTCAATCTGCATACAGACCCGGGCACAGCACTGAAACAGCTTTAATTCGTGTCAGCTCCGATGTGCTGAATTCGATGGACGATCGAAGGCTAACATCATTCGTGCTGCTCGACCTGTCTGCTGCATTTGATACGATTGACCACCGAACTGTTTTGTCGCGGTTAGAAAAACGACTCAAAATACGCAGATCTGCCCTTGAGTGGGTACGTTCCTACTTAAGTTTCCGAACGCAATCTGTGAAAATATGCGATACTCTATCAGAGCCCGTCGAGCTAAAATATGGCGTCCCCCAAGGCCCAGTACTCGGACCCTTACTGTTCACAGTTTACACCCTACCACTTGGGGATCTCATAAGGAAGCACTCTGAAAAGTTTCACTTGTACGCAGACGATACCCAGCTGTATCTGTCTGCTGATCTTTCCAATATGAATTACTCTTTAACAACACTGGAGGCATGCATTGAGGATATTCAACAGTGGATGGGGAGAAACTTTCTGAAATTAAATGATGATAAAACAGAATTTGTATAGTTAGGCACCAAACATCAGCTACACAAAGTTCCAATTAACTGCTTGAAAATAGGCGATAGCGCAGTTAGCTCAAGTAAAACTGCCCTAAACCTCGGTTTCACTTTTAATGATTGCTTTGATCTGCATAACCAAATCACAAAAGTGAGCAAAAGCTGCTTCCTCCAAATAAGAAACATCAACAAAATCAGAAAGCTACTTGACCAAAACACTCTGAAAACTGTTATACAGCCTTTGGTCCTGTCCCGTTTGGACTATTGCAACTCTCTCTATTTCGGCCTTCCTCTGAAATCAATGTACCTACTTCAACATATTCAAAAGACAGCAGCTAAGATCATTACCGGTGCAAAAAAATATGACCACATTACGCCAATCCTGAAATCTCTGCTTTAGCTGCCAGTTGAGTCTCGCATTAAGTATAAGGTATTGGCAGTGACACAAAACATCTCACACAGCGACAAAGCACCAATCTACCTTAAGCAGGTCATCAAAGTACACACACCGTCGAGGAATCTCAGATCAGCTTCTGAGAGTCTCCTTGTTGTACCTCGAATTCGATCAACGGAAGGGAAGAGATCGTTCACTTTTGCAGCTCCCTCACTCTGGAACGCCCTCCCTCAGAACCTTAGAAAAACCCTAAATGCAGATCACTTCAAGAAAGCTCTGAAAACCCATCTCTTTCAAGCAGCCTTCGGCCGCTGATTATACTGGGTTTCCGCTAGGGGAAAATTTGTGGGTCCGGTAGTTTAAAGATAGTGAAACTCAGATGCCGAAGACGTCTGCCGCACGTGCGTAAAGAGGGGGGGGGGTCTGGGGAAAATTTTTATTTTTAGGTGCTCTCTGATGGCCTCTGGGGGCATTCTGGTCGCTAAAATGCTGAATAATTGAAGTGGAAAATATGTATTTTTTCCTCCTACAATTCTCTAAATTCCCACGGGACACACAATACTACATCTGGTCGGAGGTTTCATAAAAATACAAACCCAAAACAACACAAAATCCACAAATCCTGACAGTGACTGCGACGCTTGACCTCAATTTTTTTTATACAACCCGATACGTGCCAACGTAAATAATTGGAAATGCAGAGAGAAAGAAATATTCCAAAAGAACCATGATGCGGACGTGTGACATCATGCATATGCAATTACATCATTTATCGCTCGAAATAAAAGCCAGTGATTTCGGACCAAACACGACAATTTGAGTCCGAAATTTTATAGGCGACGTTTAGGATTTGAACTTTGTTTCCCCCTCTCGTCTGGGGGTTATAAAGTATCAGGTTGTCGCCAGTAATAGTAGGCATAGAATACAACATAAGTATGCCTATATTACGTGGAAACAAAGGATCCTGAAAGTCGTTACTATACAGCATTGTACTCAAAATTTTAACCACCAGCTTTTCTGACTGATCATAGTATGATCGGCGGGGGGAATGGGTCCGGTCGACTGACCCGCAACCGGTCTAGCGAAAACCCTGGATTATACCATTGTTACCGTCACCTATGTTTCAGCGCTTTTGAGCAGCGTTTCGCTGGGAAAAGCGCTATACATTGTATAAATAAATTATTATTATAAACATTACAAAAATAAGCCAAAAGCATGGGAGAATAGCTAGGGGGGAATAAAGGAAAGGGGAGAGAGGAAACACTGATTAAACAATGGAACATTCATAGCAAGAATGACCACAACAAGGCCATGCCTCGAAAATAGGTAACATGAATAATTTCGTAAAAAAATTATAAGTTACAGCCCTGAACATTTGTATCCACTGTTTTTTCCTCTCCACCTTCTATTTCCACCATATATCCACCAATTCTCTCATAATTATGCTTCTGGCATCTTAAAACTGAGATTTACAAGCACAAATAACAGTGAAGTGTAACTCTATTGAGGGCCAAACAAAGAAAAATGACTTTTGGCGGCAATTTCGAGACCTCCTTGACACTGCGCATGCACAGTGGAGTAAAGGTATGGAGGACCATACAGGACATGTAATTTTCGGTTTTAGATGCAAATTTGGGGGATTGGGGGGTAAAATTTGCGTTTGGCCCCAGATATTTTAGAGTTAGCACCAGCTAAGTCTGGGTCATTGGTACAGTATAAAAATATAGATCACCAATGGTTGGAGTATTATTTGACATAATTGCAAAAATATGACCGGCACCTGTCGGTGACAGCCAACATTACAGCAAGTATCTCCAAGCATGAATTTACCACATATTATAATGAGAAAAAATAAACATTTTCCTCATGAATTCTTTCAGTATTTTTGCAGCCAAAATGCCTCCAAGGACCACCTGGGAGCATCCAAAATTCAAAATTTTCATGGTGAGGGACGGACCCTCAGACTCCCTGCTCCCCCCCCCCCCCCCACCCCACCTGAAAATGCACATGTCTTTGGCCTTCAGTGTCAAGTGCAATGATAATAATTTCTCTAATATATAAAAACAGGTCCAATAATTTTAACCTAGCGGAAACCCTTCACGAAATATGAGGAATAAAAATAGGGTGTGAACACATTAATGAGAAAATGAGACCAGTTGTTTGAAGAATGCTATGAAAGTCAACCGTCAAATAGATGAGAGTTTAAAAAAATAAAAACAATTTAAAATTTATTAAAAAGATTGAATTCCTTCAGGAACACCTGAATTCTATGACAATTTGTAATGTAAAATAGGTCTCAAAGAGATGCAACATTAAAATGATGCCATCTGACACAATTAAAATCTCATTTAAATCTGTACACTGCAAACAAATCTGCTCCGCTGACAAGGAACACATTCTGGCCGCATATTACTCTCTAACAAAAAGAAATGGGTTAGTCTTGTGTGAAAAATATGACATAGTGTCAGAGTGACATGATCTTTCCTACAAAGGTTACGAGATGGATACTTATCAGAAATAGTAGTTTGGAAATGATGGAGCTTGTTATTTGTAGGGCTGCACGATATTCAAAACTGAATACCAGTATCGGTATTCAAAAAAATACCGCGGTATACTGGTATATCAAAAACTGTTCAGATATATGAACACAAGTACCACAATCGAGACTCGAGGCATCACAGTCGGAACGAATTAGCCTGCCTTGATGATGCGGTTCGAAAAACCTTTACCCAACGCAGACGATATCAAAATTTATTATTTTCAGAAGTAGTTTATCAGATTTGCCCCAAAGATTTCAACAAAACTATATCATGTGACCTCGTTGAACTCGTTCCAAGGGTCACATGATATAGTTTTGCTGAAATTTTTTAAATTTATTTTTTCAACTGCTGATTTTGTATATTACGAGGGTGCAAGCAGACAATTCCTTTGATAAGGGGATAATATTATTCATTCGGGGCTACAGTTAAAAAATTTAAGATCTTGAAAATTAAACTGTGGGTAAATAAATAATGACGATAAACCAATATTTTTGTAATTACACCGGTATTCAATCGATATTGGTTTGAATACCGGTATATATCGATTTACATTAAAATCCCTTCATAAATATGGCCTGTAGACAGTGCTAAAGGTTTTCTGGCTTCGGGCCCCTGTAGCAGTCAGTTTCCCAATTGCGTCCAAAGGGGACGTTACCAATTACAGACATGCTAAAGGTTTTTGGGCGCGGGCAGCCATCAAGGCTGAATGATCGCGACCAAAAGGGGACGTTCTCATCTAGACATTATTTGGAGTCATCCTACCAAGCTACAATGAAATCCCTTCATAATTATGACCTGTACACTGTTCTAAAGGTTTTCGGGCTTTGGGACCCTTTAGCCATCACAGTTGCCCAATCATGTCCAAAAGGGGACGTTCTCATCTAGACATTATATGAAGTCAACCAACCAAGTTACAATGAAATCCCTTCATAAATATGACCTGTAGACTATGCTAAAGGTTTTTGGGCTTCGGGCTCGGGCAGCCATCATGGTTGAATGATCGCAACCAAAGGGGGACAATCTCATCTGGGCATCATCTGGAGTGATCCTACGAAGTTACAATGAAATCCCTTCATAAATATGACCTTTAGACTGTGCTCAAGGTTTTCAGGCTTCGGGCACTTGTAGCCATCACAGCTGACCAATCACGACCAAAAGGGGATGTCATCATCTAGGCATTATATGGAGTCAACCTAACAGGTTACAATTAATCCTGAAGTCCATAAATATGACCCTTTGCCTATGCTAAAGGTTGTTGGGCTCGGGGCACCCATCAAGGCTGAATGATCGCGATCAAAATGGGACGTTCTCATCTAGACATTATTTGGAGTCATCCTACCAAGTTACAATGAAATCCCTTCATAAATATGACCTCTAGGCTGTGCTAAAGGTTTTCGGGCTTTGGGCCCCTATAGCCATCACAGTTGCCCAATCACGTCCAAAAGGGGACTTTCTCATCTAGACATTATATGAAGTCAACCCACCAAGTTACAATAAAATTCCTCAATAAATATGACCTGTAGACTGTGCTAAAGGTTTTCGGGTTTTGGGCTCGGGCAGTCATCACGGTTGGCAGATCATGTCCAAATGGGGAAATTCTCATCTAGACATCATAAGGAGTCATCCTACCAAGTTACAAAGAAATCCCTTCATAAATACGACCTGTAAACTGTGCTAATGGTTTTGGGCTCGGGCAGCCATACCGGTTGCCCGATCGCGACCAAAAGGGGAGGTTCTCATCTAGACATGACCCCAAACCTACATATGAAATTTTGTGACGACCAGACAAGAACTGCGGGGAGTAGACCGTGCTAAAGGAAAATGTGAACAGACTCACAGTCTTCCGCACGCATGATGGCAATAGCTTATCTTGACTATGTCAAGTTAAGCTAATGACTATGTCAAGTTAAGCTAAAAATATCATTCAATTTTCCTTCTTTTTTCAATTTTGTCTCAAAATTTTGGCTTAAACAATAAGTCTTGATGCAAAAATTGAAAAAATAGTTAATTAGATCAAAGGTTAAATAAAGTTCATCCCTTAACGCTTAAATAAAATTCACTGGTGCTTATTATGTAATGTTTGTTTGTATTCTCTCCATTTATTATCCCCGCATTTGAAAAATTGCGGGGATATATTGGTTGTCTCCGTCCGTCCGTACGTCCGGGAATGTTTTCCGGCGAAAAACTCCTAGGGGTTTCAATTCGAAACATTGAAAGTGTGTTCATGTTCATTCATAGGGTCTGTAGATGTGCATAAAGGTTTTGGATTTTTGATTCGGCCCCGAGGGGCGCAAGGGGCACCATTTTTGTTGTTAGAGGAATGGTTTCCGGAGAAAAACTCCTAGGGGTTTCAATTCGAAACACTAAAAGTGTGTTCATGTTAATCAATAGGGTCTGTAGATGTGCATAAAGGTTTTGGATTTTTTATTCGGCCCTCGGGGGCGTAAGGGGCACCACTTTTGTCGTTAGAGGAATAGTTTCCAGCGAAAAACTCCTAGGGGTTTCAATCCGAAACATTGAAAGTGTGTTCATGTTCATTCATAGGGTCTGTAGATGTGCATAAAGGTTTTGGATTTTTGATTCGGCCCCGATGGGCGCAAGGGGCACCACTTTTGTCGTTAGAGGAATGGTTTCCGGCGAAAAACTCCTAGGGGTTTCAATTCGAAACATTGAAAGTGTGTTCATGTTCATTCATAGGGTCTGTAGATGTGCATAAAGGTTTTGGATTTTTGATTCGGCCCCCTGGGGCGCAAGAGGCACCATCGTTAGAGGAATGGCTTCCGGCGAAAAACTGCTAGGAGTTTCAATTCGAAACACTGAAAGTGTGTTCATGTTCATTAGTAGGATCTGTAGATGTGCACAAAGGTTTGGGATTTTTGATTCGGCCCACGAGGGGCGCAAGGGGCTCCATTTTTGTCATTAGAGGAATAGTTTCCGGAGAAAAAACTCCTAGGGGTTTCAATTCGAAACACTAAAAGTGTGTTCATGTTAATCAATAGGGTCTGTAGATGTGCAGAAAGGTTTTGGATCTTTGATTTGGCCCCGAGGGGCACAAGGGGCACCATTTTTGTTGTTAGAGGAATGGTTTCCAGAGAAAAAACTCCTAGGGGTTTCAATTTGAAACACTGAAAGTGTGTTCATGTTAATCAATAGGGTCTGTAGATGTGCATAAAGGTTTTGGATTTTTGATTCGGCTTCGAGGGGCGCAAGGGACTCCATTTTTGTCGTTACAGGAATGGTTTCAGAAAAAAAAACTCCCAGGGTTTCAATTCAAAACACTGGAAGTGTGTTCATGTTAATCAATTGGGTCTGTAGATGTGCATAAAGGTTTTGGATTTTGGATTCGGCTTCGTGGGGTGCAAGGGGCACCATTTTTGTCGTTAGAGGAGTGGTTTCCGGCGAAAAACTCCTAGGAGTTTCAATTCGAAACACTGAAAGTTCGTTCATCTTCATTAATAGGGTCAGTAGATGTGCATAAAGGCTTTGGATTTTTTATTCGGCTTCGAGGGGCACAGGGGGCACCATTTTTGTTGTTAGAGGAATGGTTTCCGGCAAAAAACTCCTAGGGGTTTCAATTCGAAACATTGAAAGTGTGCTCATCTTCATTAATAGGGTCTGTAGATGTGCATAAAGGTTTTGGATTTTTGATTCGGCTTCGAGGGGCTTCGAGGGGCGCAAGGGGCTCCATTTTTGTCGTTAGAGGAATGGTTTCCGGAGAAAAACTCCTAGGGGTTTCAACTCGAAACACTGAAAGTGTGTTCATGTTAATCAATAGGGCCTGTAGATGTGCATAAAGGTTTTGTATTTTTGATTCAGCTTCGAAGGGCGCAAGGGGCACCGTTTTTGTCGTTACAGGAATGGTTTCAGAAAAAAAAACTCCCAGGGTTTCAATTCAAAACACTGGAAGTGTGTTCATGTTAATCAATTGGGTCTGTAGATGTGCATAAAGGTTTTGGATTTTGGATTCGGCTTCGTGGGGTGCAAGGGGCACCATTTTTGTCGTTAGAGGAATGGTTTCCAGAGAAAAACTCCTAGGGGTTTCAATTCGAAACATTGAAAGTGTGTTCATGTTCATTCATAGGGTCTGTAGATGTGCATAAAGGTTTTGGATTTTTGATTCAGCCCTCGGGGGCGCAAGGGCCACCACTTTTGTCGTTAGAGGAATGGTTTCCAGTGAAAAACTCCTAGGGGTTTCAATTCAAAACACTAAAAGTGTGTTCATGTTAATCAATAGGGTCTGTAGATGTGCATAAAGGTTTTGGATTTTTGATTCGGCCCTCGGGGGCGCAAGGGCCACCATTTTTGTTGTTAGAGGAATGGTTTCCGGAGAAAAACTCCTAGGGGTTTCAATTCGAAACACTAAAAGTGTGTTCATGTTAACCATCTCGTCTGTAGATGTGCATAAAGGTTTTGAATATTTAATTCGGCCCCGACAATAATCACAAATGCGAATGCGGGGATATACTATAGTGTGCTTTGCACACAAATGACACCCCTCTAGTTTCTGTTTTTCTGTTATGTTTTTTATTAAATAAAGTTCATCTGGGAATACTGTTTTGTTTTTTTTATTTCCCCCCCCCCCCCCCCCCACCCCCAAAGCAATACATGGTACAACTAATTATATTGTACATGGGGGCCGGATCATCTGGGGGCAGATTGTCTTGGGTGTAGAACCGGCTGAGGCCAGAATGTCTTTGGGGCCGAATTGACCTGTTACCATCCAATCTGCATTTAGTTTGAATGGCATAATCTAGCTCTGTAGCATTCTTTGGATTTTTTTTTTGTTTTGTTGTTGTTGTTGATCTGGTCAAAATAGGTTATTCAAAAGGACTTCCTCCAGTATTTTATGTTTGTAAAAACAACAGGGTATATGACATGGGAATGGGACAACCCGCCCCAAACCAACTGGGACAACCCAGCCCATGTTTTTCACTCACCACAGTTATCAGCTATTTGACTATGATATTAATTGGACTATGATTGGATTATAAGTAACAAATGAACTATTCAGCTGTTAGTACTTATAATAGATCATTATTAATTAGGGGACAATGGATTTGTTTATTGGACTTAATTATGATGGGATAAGTAATAGCACATGAATAAAAGCGTGTCTATGTGGAAGATCAAATTCAGAGTTCAATTCTGTGGTCAGTGTAGCATTATCAGAAGTGTCTGTGGTAAAGGTCACTGTCAACTGCATGTTGCTTCGGTCAAATTTCAAGATCACAATGAATGCAAGGAAACATGTTTATCGATTGAAATGAAGAATGGATGAAAAGTTTCAGCACATATGGTCTGGTGTGTCAGGTTAAAACGTAGAGTTGCGAGGCAATCCTCACAGATTCAATCCAAAAGTTCTCAATGAGTAGCGAGTCAATCCTCACTTTAGAACTCAGCGCAATTTAATTCTAATGAATAATTCTAATTTTCTGGGGCAACATGATGAATGTTAACAGCGAAAACAATACATATATTGTCAGAGTCTTAGATAAAGGAAAAGAGATCAACGCTGTGATAAATCCATATCACGCTAAAACAACAACATGTCTTGTCATTTGATTTTTTCGCATCCAACAAATATCACTCCTCTTAGAGGGTCCCGACTGGAACAACATGACTAAAACAACACGCAACTTCTGACTGGTCTCTACATGCTACCAATTCAGTATAAAACTATTATTAGTTTAAATCAGTCACTCTGAGATGTGTTAATTGGATCAATGTGGATCGTGGATAATTTTCGATAAAATTGGATAAGTTTCGATAAAAAAGTGAGTAAAAATCTTTTTTTATATATTACTATCCCCCAAAATATTTTCTTCAAAAATCGGAGAAAACAATCGGGACAACCCGCCACAAAAAGTGGGACAACCCGCCCCCAAAATAGGCCTGGGGGGGTTGTCCCTGATCCATATGACATATGCTAGCGGACCTCCAGGAACCAGTGGTGTCTACAGTCAACTCTATGAGCTGATTACATATGTGTTTCGTGTTCTATACATCCCAACCTTCATTGTGATGTATAATTTGTGTATATTTAATTTGAATTTAAGGAATATGTGAGGTGTGAATTTTCAAAATAAACAAAATTTCATTACTTATATAGGCCCTTAAACATTCTCCATAACATAGGAAAAATTATTAGTGAAGGCACTGAAGCCAAGGGAAGTTGGGGCGGTGAGTGAAGGCCAGTTTTGGGAAGATTGTGGAAGTATGGTATATTTTACCTGATATTCCCGGTTCTGTACCGGGAAATCGAACCTATCCTCTCTGTCCCCTATATAAAGACTGGTGCACCAGATGACCTGGCCACAGAATAGACCTTTCCTACATTACTCCATTCCATTTGCATTATGGGTTATCATCCGGGCAATCTTCCCCCTATGTAAACACGGAAGCAATTTGCACGTGAAAAGGTTTCAACTGTTCAGTGTAAAAATTATGTGAAAACAGCTCGAAAATTATTTGAAAACGTATTGAGACATTCGGATAAATATTATATTTAGCGAAAATAGCATTCTGGACGTTTGTTTGGCTTCTTGATAGTGAAAAATCGTCAGGATGATTGGAGAAACCAATGACATTTTTCACCTTTCGGTGCGACACTGCACTGCCAATGCCATTACTAGTAAATTTAGTTCCACAATTAGTTAGTTCACAATTATGCTCTAGCAAACTTCTAGAGTACTCATCTTCATCTTCCTTGGCTGTGTATTCAGAGCTCGTGCTGTGCATTCAGAGCTGGTTATCATCAAGTATGGATGGTGTGGGGGCAAGTCTATTCGCACCAGTATATTATTTCAAATTTACATAGGGGGAAGATTGCCCGGATAATAACCCATAATGCAAATGGAATGGAGTAATATAGGAAAGGTCTATAGAAGAGCACTTGTAAGAATAAAGAACCAGTAAAGAGCTACACAGTCAGCTGCGCAGCTGAATCAGCCATGATCAGGTACTTATTACTGCTAGAAACTGTTTTGGAAAATATACCACAGAAGCATGTTTGGCCCTTTGGGTGAAAGTGTGGTAAAGCTGAAGAATAGGGGACTTTTCCATTTACGTAAAAACAACGCACTTTTCTCGCCTTTTTTTACATTTTCCTATTACTGGTCATGTTTTCGATAAAATGACCACAAGATATTCACTTTTACTGGCAATTATAACCGCCCAACGCACGTTTTTTACCGGTGCGATTTGTGAAATTCGCATTCATCTTTCCTCCATGTTTTTTGTCTTTTTTTGGCATCTGCTCTGTGTATTGGTTGTTTTTGGTACACTTGTTTGTTCTGTTCTCGACATGGTCTAGGGTCAGTATAGTGAGGGTTAGGGTTAGCTTACCGGTAAGCTAACCCTAACCCTCACTAAACTGCCCCTAGACCTACAATCGCCAGCCAAAGAGAAAACGAAAGTTATGCAAACGCTCACTTCAAAATGGCGAGAATGCAGAAGAATCTCTGGCACTGTGACATTAAAAGAGTCCAAATTTTCTCTAATCTTAGTCATAAGTGAATATCTTTCGGTCATTTTATCGAAAACATGACCAGTAATAGGAAAATGTAGAAAAAAAGGTGAGAAATACGCGTTGTTTTTAAATAAAATGAAAAGTCCTCTATTCTTCAGCTTTACCGAAAGTGTGCATCCAGTTCAGAACTTCAGGTTATGAACTCCGTTCACTTCTTGGCTGTAACTTAAATTTTATGGGCATTTTATTATTTGACTTTTCAATAGCCTTGTGTTGTCAGACGGACACGAAGACAACTTTTATTGTATTTCACTATTTGTTTCGTGAGGACTGACATTTTCTTCACCTGTTCTGTGTTCAACATTTGATTTTGAGAATACCTTTTGCTGACAGAATGGTTATCTTTTGACGATGTGTAATGCGTGTTATCTTTCTGACTACTACCACTAGGTGCAGGGGGAATATTCTGTGTAGCCATTATCAATATTACAGTTTCACTCTGCTTTTATTTCAGAATTTTTCCTCTTTCGTTCAAAGTTGATCATTCATCAATTTTTCAAACAGGGCGCTGACGAGAAACCAATAAGCGGATTCGTTTTATTTTTCGTTGACCAATAGAATATCTTGTTCGTTAGCCGTGAAAAGTCCAAAGTTGTAATCGGTCAATGGATAGACGAAGACCTAGGTAACGGTTAGTTATGTCTCTTCGACAATGTCTCTCACCAAGATTGAACCTTCCGAAGGACTGATTTACAGTGGCGTAGATAGCTTTTCGCTGGCGGAGGGGCAAGCCCAAGATTTTCCGACAGACCGAAAATTTTCCGACAGTGTAACAACAACAAAAACCCAAACAAACAGAAAGAATCTGTTGTTTACTGCAAATGTACTGAAAATTGGTCTTTTTTACCCAAAATGGCATGTTTTTATCCCCAAAGCCAGCATTTTAATGTTATTAGGCATAAATTCGGTTTCTAGACAACTCGTACCCACGGCAACTCGTACTAGTCAAGTCGTACCCAAAATTGGACGACTCGTACCCATTTTCGGCTGGACAACTCGTACCCACAATTGGACAACTCGAACCCAAGGTTGGACAACTCGTACCTATGGCTGGTCAACTTGTACTTGGTGTTTCATTGTATGGGCGAAGGCAGTTAATGGCCTAAGAACTATAGAAGTAGGGTTTTTGCTTTTGTTTGATCCGTTTAAGGTGCTATAATAGTAATGGAAATCAGTTTACTTCGAAATTCCTTCGTCAGATATTCCACGAATATGAATGAAATATACACAAATTTTACGTCTAAATGACGGCTGTGATACACAGAACAGGAAACATATATTCATTGATCGCACTTTGTTGATAGCAGGCACCAGTGGTTCCTGGAAGTCTGCAATCGTATTCATACGAGAACTGGGGGGAATGACACCCCCCCCCCCCCCAACCCCGACACCCGGTTTCTGCGCTTCAGTATTGGGAAATAGAGTACTGGAAAAAACTAAAAGGCCTTGCATCTAGGCCTAGGCTCTGCCAATTATCAGAGTGAAAACCATAGCCTTCGTCGCATTAACTCTTGCCTTTCCTGACCGGAGTGGCGCCTCACCAGTGATGTAACTTTGCCACACGAAAAATAATCTAAAGGTGGAGAGTGGCATTATTATTTTTCGTGTGGCAAAGTTACATCACTGGTGAGGCGCCACTCCAGTCCGGCGAAAGGATTTCATTGTAAATTGAGAGTCCAGCCGGATTTTGTACTTGAAGTGTAGCACATTTACCCGCTCGGAAGTAAAACGGCAAACAAGGACCAGTAATAGACTGAATCAAGAAGATCACAAATGATGTTCATTTAAAAACAAGAGATTCACTCGGAAGTGACTATGCCCCCCGTACGTGGCAATGACCTTGATCTGTGACCTTCACCTCCATCAAACAAAAAAAAAAAATTGTAAAAAGTTTAATATTTGTACTTTGGTTCGTTTCTGAGTTATGGCTGAGACACGAATATTGATGATTTTCAGTGTGCCCTTGAAATGTGACCTTGATCTTGAAGGTACGAACCCGGCTATGGTGTGTGACACATCCTCCCATGGTCCTTTATAATTGTGTGAAGTTTGATGACTGTGGCCCTAACAGTTTTCGAGTTATTGGCTCGGGCACACACACACGGACACACACACACGGACACACACACACACTTCAATCACTATATGCCACCCGACTTGAGTCGGGGGGCATAAAAATCTAAGTAAAAAGCTCTAATACATCTCTCCCTATGAGTCCACCAGCTCGCATCAAATGATTTCTGTCGGAAATTTAATAGTCAACACCGACACACCTGAAAACTCGACAGTCATTTAATTTAGACTTGCCCGGCAGTGACAGGTGTGAGATCATGAAGAATTATTTTCTATCATCTATTACCTTATAGTCGATTGGGGTTTAATTTTCTTCCAATTATCTGTGCATATTATTATCGCCAATTAAATTAATCTTCCAGTTGGGAAGTGTGTTTTTCTAACAATTATCTTCCATGACAATCATGAAAATTGAATAATAATTAGCATTTTTTTTGTAAGGTTTGCAATTAGACTATAAAGGTGAATAAAAGTGAATCTCTCTCTCTCTCTCTCTCTCTCTCTCTCTCTCTCTCTCTCTCTCTCTCTCTCTCTCTCTTTATAGGCACCTGACTCTCGTGCCTCGACCGATCGAAACAAAAATTGGCACAGGTCTATCTAGATGTAATTTGACCAGGAAAGGGACATCTGATGGGCCCAAATCGTGTCCGACGTCGCGTTAATCCTTGAACCAATGAAGGTGTGGGGTAGGGTGGGGGAATGAGCCCCGATCGCATCTGATTTTGCGTTAACCCCTCAACACGTGAAATGCTGGGTATGACTACCAGCACAACAAAATATTACGTAGAAAAGCCCTCAGAAGTTTAACGAAGAGCCAAAGATTACCCGACTTTTTTGGGTGGGGGTGGGGTCGTCTCCCGTATCTACACCACTGTATTAATATATAATTTAAATATTTCCTGTTTCCATCGAATTGCTCTCTTGATGAAATGTTCATACCTGCGAAATTGACTTTCGGCGAAGTCTGTTCAGACTGTTCTGCTGAGATAAATGCTAAAAATGGAAAGTTTTTGCCTTTATGCACACCCATTGAAAGCAGACACTCATCTTTTCAAGTCCTTCAGCCAATATTCGCCTTCGCCATATACGATTAAAGACCAGGTACATGTTGACCAACTGTGGGTACGAGTTGTCCAACCTTGGGTACGAGTTGTCCAACTGTGGGTACGAGTTGTCCAGCTGAAAATGGGTACGAGTCGTCCAATTTTGGGTACGGCTTGACTGGTACGAGTTGCCGTGGGTACGATTGTCCTGATACCATAAATTCGCCTAAAAATGGTCCCAAAAAATTTCCGACAAAACTTCTGGTGGGGGGGGGGGGGGGGCCTCCGCCCCCCCCCCCCCCCCAGGATGAAAATTTGTCATTCTCCATGGGAATATCTATTGTAAAAGACCTAGGTAACGGCTAGTTATGACTCTTTCGCCAATGTCTCTCACCAAGACTGAACCTAAAAATGGAAAATGGTTACAATTGGGGAAATAACGGGTTCTACGAAATGCCAAGAAGAACCAACAAGTAAAAAATAAAGATACAATACCGTTTGCAATGTTTTATTTACTTACTATGGGTGTGTAAGTAAATAAAGAGAAACGCCCGATAGCAATTTCACCCATTCCATCCGCCAGTGAGACCGAATCGTTCGCTGGTCATTTCGTCCGCTAGCCGTTTCGTCCACCAGGGAAGTCGGGATATGTGTAAAGAAAAAAACAACAACTCTGATTTTTTTTTATTTATTTATTCTTTATTAATAGCACATATTAGGACGCAGCAAAGGGAACGGGGCGAATCGACCTTGAGTCGATTCGGCCTGAGTCGATTCTGCCCCAAGGTAAATTGAATGGGATTTTACTTTAGACCATATTGGGACAAAAAAAAACACAAATACTATGAGAATATGGGACTTATGATTTCTGCTGTTAATAAGAGTTCGATATTTCGGAATGAAAATTTGTTATGCCCGATGGGAACATCGTTTATTACAACAGATATTCCTACGGAGAATGACAAATTTTCATACCCGAAGTACTATGAGAATACGGGACTAATGGTTCTGCTATTAATAATGGTTTGATATTTCGGAATGAAAATTTGTTATACCCGATGGGAATATCGGTTATTGCAACATATATTCCCATGTAGAATGACAAATTGCCATACCGATTTTCATCCTGGTTTATATGTCTAGTTGTTATTAAAACAGTCCTTCGGAACAGTCTTCAAAGTAAGTACCTAAGTAGTATGTAATGTGGTTTTGAGGTAAAGGTTACTGGATCTCGGAAGTGATGTCCTGTCACGTGACCTAGTGGCGCCATGTTGTGTTGTCATGGTAACCCGCGCGAGCGGCCATCTTGTGACGTCATCTCCATAGTGATACGTGGTGTGAGTGCGCATGCGCAGCGCGTGTTGTTAGGGTGATACGTGTTTCCGTCGTCCATTTTGTATACTGGAGGCCGCCATCTTGGTTTCTATGGTAGCACGTGGTTGCTATGTTACCCAATGTTTCTGCAATAAGACGGGGTATGTTGGGAGGGTGTGTTCGATTGTAGAAGAGTAAAACTAATTACCACAAACAACCATACAATCCTTCCAAATCACCAAAATCCACCCCAAATTACGGAAATTGACTTTATTTATTACAGATTTCCCATTTTATCTGCTTAGCACGTAGTGCTATAGTACCGAGGGGGTACTAGGCGGTGTGTTCCTTTGTAGAAGAGTATTTTTCTGGTTCGGATTTTCCCAGAATCCTCGTTTAATTACCCAAATAAACCCGTCAAGTTGTACTATTTCGAATTCTTTCAGAATCCTATTTAGGATCGCAAAACTTTTGGCGTGTAATAGTAGCACGTAGTGCTATAGATTTTTAAAAGGTTGTGTTCGATTGAAGTAGAGTAATGTTCCCATAATCCATTTTTTGGTGTTTTTCCCCAATAAGAATAGCACGTAGTGCTATAGGACAAATTTACCCAGAATCCTCTGCTTCTACTTGGAACTATAGTTATATAAATTCCCACGCTCTATTTTTAGTAACATCCTTAACTGACCCCTAACTAATTGTTAGGGTCTATATTTGCAATTTCTTCAAATGACCCCCCTAACTACATGATTTTAAATAGTAAAATTAATGAGGATCAAGATGTTTTTACACTGACCAATCAGAGCGAAGTTAATCCACCAATCAGATTTCTGTATTCCCATTGTGTTTCTTTCCCATTACTTTCTATACTAATTTTCTAAATTTTCCAACTTTAACCTATAATCCTATAGGAAACAAACACAAACGCCCACCGAGAATGAAAATATCGATGAAAAAACGTTGTGACGTTTTCAAAAACGTCCGTCACGTAGAAATACATTCCGGAGAAGAGTAACGTCGCGTCATTCTGTTTCGATCCTTCGAACTGAACACTTCGCTAGAGAGTTTTCTATAGCAATTTTGCCTTCGCAAAACTTTTATGAAGATGGAGTCTGATGCTGCTACTGCCGTTACCAGAACTGATGTTTACGCCTGTGAAGAGTGTGGAAAGACCTTTACGGACGGCTGCAACCGAAACCGCCATTGCAGAAATACCCATGGAGAGAAGAAGACCCACGATTGCACCAACTGCAACAAGACCTTCACTAGGAAAGAAGATTTGGTAAACCATCTGAAGAAATGTTTGGAGACCTACACATGTATGGAAAGCAGCCAGGAGTTTAACCAACTACTCCATTTTAACTGACACAAGAGCGTTGCCCACCGAACAGTTCCTGTACCATCTAAAAGGAAGACTAATGAACCAAAGAGAGGACCACCTAAACAACCACGGACCACGACGACCACCCGTTATGATGTTGACCCAATTGAGTTTGAAAAGAATATGATGTCTGAAGAAGAGACCGATGAGATGTTGACCATGTACGAAGATAACTGGAGTTCTATTAGAACTTGCCATATGATGAACAGAAGAGTCCAGGACCAGTATAACTACCGGATCAACGATGTGAACCTGAAGATGATGACTGATGAATTGATGACTACCATATTTCTGCCACAACAGCTAAGATTTAAAATAAATCTTAGTTTTGGTTTTATCCTGTGACACAATGAAACGAATGAACTGAAGTATTACCATCCATCACAAAATAACGCCCAGGTACTTGATGTTCCACAACTAGTATGCTGCCAAGAAGACTTTGAAGAATTCCTTGATGATGTCATGGAAGAAGATATCCTGAAATGGGCCGAGTTAAAACGACCCAACACCAAATGGCTTGTGGAGAGAGTTACGAGCGTCACATTTTATGTGAATAAGCTGAAAGACCACCCAATTGGAATGGGAGAAGATCTCCCTGGTTATATTCTCCAGAACGAAGCAGTAAATGCTCTGGTGAAAGACAAAGCTCGCCAATTTTATTATGATGACAAACTGTGTATTTTCCGCTGTTTAGCTTTATGGAGTGGTTCCACAGCACAACAGATGCCATGTACAACAAGTATACACAGAAGCAAAAGATTGAATTCCGTGGAGTAACTTTAGCCAAATTACCCGACTTGGAGAAATGTTTTGAAGTAAACATTCAAGTATATGAACTTGTCAAGAATGATGATGACCAAATTGTTGCCAAACTAGTACAGAGATCTCATAAAAAGCATGAAGATACCATGTATGTGAACGTCTACAAGAACCATTTCAGCTACATCATCGATATAGACCAATACTGCAAATCCTTTGAATGCCGCAAATGCGGCAAATTATGGAAGACCTCCTGGGCAATAAATCGTCACGAGAAAACATGTACAGATGAAGTAAATTGCCAGTATGTTGGCGGTGTATACCATCCATCCCAGTCCATATTTGATCTGTTAGAAGATGAAGGTATAGAAGTACCCGAAGAGAAGAAATTTTATCCATACCGTGCAACGTTTGATTTTGAAAGTTACTTTGTCAAATCCAGTCTACCTGCTGACAGTGATAAACTGATATGGGAAGCAGAACACCGACCATTGAGTGTGAGTGTATGTAGTAATGTTCCAGAATACCAAGAACCGAAATGTTTTATTATAAATGGAAATTCTCAAGAACTTGTTGAAGAAATGATGACATACCTCACAGCTATTTCATCTCATTGCCATCAACTGATGCAGACCTATCATGTTTGGACCTTATTTAAACTCAGACAGAAAATTGATGAAACGCTGGAAGCGGAAGCCAGAGCTACTGGAGAAGATACATCCAAGATGCACCCGTTACAAAAATTGGAGAAGAAATTTCAAGACTACCTGCAAGAGATGCACGTCATCCGATTCAACTTTGGAAAATATGATATGAATGTAGTCAAGCGTGAAATGATGACATACCTGAAGAGGCAGAATCCACTCTAGTATGCCGTGAAAAAAACAAATAACTACATGTGCGTCTCGACAGAATCTTTCAAGTTTGTTGATATTTGCAACTACCTCGCTCCAGGATTCAGCTATGACAAATTTTTGAAAGCATTTGTTGGCTGCTCCGTGAAGAAGGGATTTTTACCATATGAATGGATCGACAGTTTGGACAAATTGGATCAAGACCACCTACCAGACCATGAAGCCTTCTACAGTTCTCTAAAGAAAGAAAATATATCCAATGAAGAATACCAGTACTGCCAGCATGTATGGAACGACCCGGAGATGACAACTTTCCGTGATTTTCTGATCTGGTATAATAACCGAGATGTAAAGCCATTCCTTGAAGCAGTTTACAAGCAGTTTGCTTTCTACCAAGAACGCCACATCGACATGTTTAAAGATGGTATCAGTGTTCCAGGCCTCACGTTGAAATACCTGTTCCAGACCATGAATGATGACACTTCCTTCACATTATTTAACCGGAAAAACAAAGACCTGCATCACTTAGTGAAAGATAATATCGTTGGTGGACCTTCAGTTATCTTCAACCGATACCACGAGAAAGATGTTACCCGAATCAGAGAAACAAAATATGGCAAAGAAGCAAAATCATGTGGAAGTATTATAGGCTTTGATGCGAATGCATTATATCTTTGGTGCCTAATGCAAGAGATGCCAATGGGTTGGAGTATTAGACGTCGTGAAGAAAACCAGTTTAAACCAGAACATCCAATGAAGTATGGTAAAATAGCTGACCAATGGTTAGAGTTTTTATCCATGAGAGATGACATCCACATCAGACATCAGTTTAACGGAGCTGAAAGGGAGCGCGGTGGCTCAGTGGTAGACTGTTGGACTTCTATGCTAGAGGTCCCGAGTTCGATCATCGTCCGGGACGACCTGCGTTGTGTCCTTGGGCAAGGCACTTTATCCCGGTTGCCTACTTGGGGGCACGATGACGCCGTGTACTAAGGCGTACTGCACGTCGATGGTGCACATGTCTTCAACCTCTGTAACCCTGCTTGAGCGGCTTGAACGGAGTTAGAATGTTGAGGAGCTGACAGTTGCTCGTCGTTGCTCGGTGGTTCTCTCCGGGTACTCCGGCTTCCTCCACCCGTAAAATTGGCATGGTCACGATTAGCCATTGTGCATCAGTATGTGACTTTAAACCCCAATAAATAAATAAATAAATAAATAACGGAGCTGAAAAAATGATTGGTCGAAGACAGTTGCCTGTTGATGGTTGGTGCAAAGAAACACAGACTGTATACCAATTCCATGGCTGCTTCTGGTACGGACATAACATACCTGCATGAAAGATAAGAATGGCCTTCCTATAATCCATAATGAAGTCAGAGATAAACCCATGAAAGAACTGCTACAAGACACCCGTACCAATGCAAAGTACATCACCGATTTGGGCTATAAACTTGTTGAAATATGGGAGTGTGAGTGGAGAGAGATGAAGAAGACCGATGCCACACTCAAAACCTTCCTGAAAGAGAACTTTTCAGACAAAATAGATGGTGCGATGACAGAGGAAGAAATACTGAACAAAGTGAAGTCCGGTGAACTGTTTGGTTTGGTCGAATGTGATATACATGTATCAGATCACCTGAAAGAGAACTTTGAAGAGATGACACCTATCTTCAAGAATACAGATATTTCCATAGATGATATTGGTGAACACATGAAGTCCTTTGCTAAGAAGAATGGAATCATGAAGAAACCCCGTAGAAGTTTGTTCGGAAGCTATGGAGCAGAAAAAATGTTGTTTGCAACCCCTTTACTGCAGTGGTACCTCCAGCATGGTATTGAAGTTGATCACGTCTATCAGGTTATCCAATATAAACCAAGAAAAATTTGGAGATGAAGTATCTGAAGCAAGAAGACAGGGAGATGTTGACCCTGACAAGTCGATCGTTGCCGACACCATGAAGCTGTTGGGAAATTCTGGATATGGCGAAGCCGTCACCAACAAAGAGAAGCATCGACGTGTGAGCTATTGCGACGACGAAGAAGTCACCAAAGCTGTAAATGACATGTCCTTCAGAGTCTTGAATCCATTAGATGAAACTTTATGAAGTCGAACTGAACAAGAAGACCATCAAGTTGGATCTGCCACTTCACATCGGATTCTTTGTTTACCAGTATGCGAAACTCCGGATGCTTCAGTTCTATTATGATGTCATCGATAATTTTATCAACCGCCAAGATTTCGAATATGCTGAAATGCTGAAATGGACACAGATTCTGCATATCTATGTACCTCGTCACCATCCATAGATGAATTAGTGAAACCAGAGAAGAGAGTAGAATTTTACAAAGAGAATCGCAAGTGGTTTCCATCAGAGTGTTGTGATTTCCACAGAGATGATTATGTGAAAACCAAATTAGAAGGCAAAGAATGGCTGTCACCCTCATGTTGCCAGGAAAGAAAGAGTTTTGACAGGAGAACTCCAGGCTTGTTCAAGGTAGAATGGCAAGGAACCGGCATTGTTGGACTGTGTAGTAAAACATATTATTGTTTCAGAGCCACCAATAAATTAGTTGTAAAGGAATCAGCAAACGCCACAATGATTTGACGAAAGACAGATATTTGCAAGTTTTGAAGACTCAACAAAGTGGATCTGGCATCAACCGAGGATTTGTGATGAATGACAACACTATGTATACCTACCAGCAGAGCAGAGATGGACTATCATATTTCTACCCAAAACGAAGAGTTTTAGAAGATGGAATTAGCACCATACCACTAGAGATTTAAAGAAGAAACAATTGAGTGAGTGTCATATTTTTCTACAACCTGAACAAAGTCTAGCTTTTGCTTACAAAAAGTCCTATTTAGTTGACTGAAAAATTCCTAAAAACCGAAATGGTTTTTAGGTGGTCTACTCAATCATATTTGGCTCATAAAATTTTTAAAGTCCTATATGGCATTCTCTAAAGTCCTTTATGGCATTCTCTAAAGTCCTTTATGGCAGTCCTCATAAAGTCCTATATGGCATTCTCTAAAGTCCTTTATGGCAGTTTTTCTCTCTAATTAAAAAGTCCTTTATGGCAAGTCTTACAAGGCAATACATTTTTCCGGCTTAAAGATTTTTCAATTTTTTTTATTTATTCTAATGCAGAGAGGTTTTTTTTCATCATTATCATCATCATCATAATGTTTATGGTGTACTTTAGGCTAACCTTATTGGAAGTGGAGGATACTTCTTTACTTTTTAGTTTCATTCAAAACTTAGTTTCATTCAAAACTTTTTAGTTCCATTTATTTTTAAAAATGTTCATTCATGGTATCTTTTAGGTTACACCTATTGGAACCAGATGATACTTCTTTACTTTTTAGTTTCATTCAAAATGTTTTAGTTCCATTTATTTAAAAAAACATGTTGATTCATGGTATCTTTTAGGTTACACCTATTGGAGCCAGATGATACTTCTTTACTTTTTAGTTTCATTCAAAACTTAGTTTCATTCAAAACTTTTTAGTTCCATTTATTTTAAAAACATGTTGATTCATGGTATCTTTTAGATTACACCTATTGAAACCAGATGATACTTCTTTATTCCAAATTTTTTTAGTTTCATTTAATTTTTTTAAAGTTGCTTCCTGGTGTCTTTTAGGCTACCCCTGTTGTATAACCAAAGGAATAAATCATCATCATCATCATTACTAAGAAATTCTCTGTTGTGAATATTTAAAAGAAATGAGAAATTTTTATGATAGAAAAATTGAATTGCTAAGTTGGACATGTTGTTTTCGTTTTCTTTTGTTCTTAAGGGTACGAACTGTAGGGGGTGGGAATGCACTCGAGCTATTTGACTTATCTCCATTGGGCAGAGGTTTGTAGCTTGACCTGTCCCAAGCCAGTATAAAATGCAGAGGGCCATATCCTACAGTTTAAGGATCAACATTGCAGTTTGATCACCAAACTGACCAATCAGATCGAAGTTAATCAACCAATCAAATTTCTGTATTCTCATTGTGTTTCTTTCCCATTGACTTCTATACTAATTTTCTAAATTTTCCAACTTTAACCTATAATCCTATAGGAAACAAACACAAACCCCAACAAAGAACCTAAAACTCAATCAAAATTTGTTGAACTGGGGTGATGTTTTCAATCACGTCTGTCAAAGATATATAAGATTAGGCAAAGCATGGACTTGGCATCATTCACGATCAAACCATTGACCAGAGAAGATGTTCCGAATTGGCACCAAGCAGACTTATGCTAACGTCACCCAGAACCAGGGTGAACTAAAGATTCATCTCAGAAGATACTTTGAGGGAAAAGACCAGAAACCTTATCCTACGAAGACTGGTATTGCTCTATCTTTAGAAGAATGGAATACATTGAAATCTCAAATAGAAGAAGTAGATGCAGTCATAAAAACACAACAAACAACGTTAACTGAAGTTCCTGAAGACACTAAACCTACTAACCATGAAGACTTCAAGAAAACAATTCAAGAACCACCTTTGAAGAAGAAAAAGAAGATCACAGTGAGAATAACCCAACCACGACCATTGATCGTTGATGAAATTGATAGTGAACTCAGGCAAGTTCGCTTGCAACACGAACTTTGCTTGGCATATGCTCATTATGTCGAAGAGAACATTGACGCTGTAGTGAAAGTATAATGTTATGGATGTACAGTCGATCACCCAAGTCAGATTCAGAATAATGTATGCCTAATGATGTCTGAAGAAGAGAAGATTATAACATGTTTTAGTGAAGCACTTGAAAGAGTTAATAAGAATGATGTCCATCTACTGTGGCACCATAATACTTCTGGAATGAATCCACCACCAGTACAGAAAGAGTATGAAGATATGTTTGAGAAACCTCTCACAAATGAACAGAGACATTGTATTATGGATTTGGTGATTGAATTCATGACCGCCATGAAACCACTACAGTCTGAAGATGTAAATAGATGTTGTAAATAGATGTTTGCTTTTTATAAAAAAAAAAAAGAAAAAAAGAAGAAAGACGTATAAAATGAAGAAACAAGAAAAAAAGGTGGTAATGACGCTTAAGTTATTTGATGTTTATCTTCTTGACAAATATCAAACAAACTTAACCTGTCCCCAGCCAGTAAGTCAGAGAGCCACCAATTTTAAATATTTTTGGATGACGGTCATATTGACCACCTCTCCAAAAGGTATAAAAGGGAAGTAGTCCCCACGTTCAGTGGGGGCCACCTCCCCAAAAGGTATAAAAGGAAGTAGTACCCACATAGAACAACAAAGATGGATCCTCATTGGAAGCATCCATTCACTTGTTTACTGTGTGGTCCCACGGGTAGTGGTAAATCATCCTTTGCAAATTGGGTTATTCAAAACATTCAAAATATTACATCACCTGTTCCAGGTCACACCATTTGGTGTTATAGTGAATGGCAACCATTATACAATACTTTACCCCAAGTAGAATTCGTAGAGGGTTTCCCTCAAGAATTAAAATCTGATAGTTTAGTCATATTGGATGATCTAATGCTCGATGCAGATGTTCGAGTGTCTAGATTATTTACTAAAGGTAGTCATCACCGTAACATTAGTGTGATGTACATTGTTCAAACTTTATTCGACAAAAATAAAGTCCATAGGACTGTAGCTCTCAATAGTCATTACATGATCTTGTTTAAAAATCCTAGGGATCGTTCTCAGATCTCACACTTGGCAGCACAAATGTATCTGGTCATTCCAAGTTTCTGAGAGAAGTTTTCGAAGATGCCACTTCGACACCATATGGTTACCTTTTAATAGATCTCAAACAAGATACTCCTGAACACATGAGATTAATAAGTCAAATTTTTCCCTGGGAAACCCAATATGTGTACCTCCGAAAAGTATAAAAGGGGAGCAACAAGTCTGACTCGAGTCAGAAGCATGTCTGACCGTCTCAAGCGCAACATCGCTCTTCTCAAGGTTCTTATTAAATCGAAACCTGCACTCGTCAAATCCATGCTAAAATATGCAGACAAAGAATTGATTACTTGTTTGTGTGACTGTGCCTCGAATATACTGAAGGGAGCAGTACATCTGACCAAAGCTCAGAGAACCAAACTCGTTCGTCAGAAACAACTAGTGAGGGCAGTGGCAAATAAAGGTACCTCTGACAAAAAGAGGAGACAAATCTTGCAGAAAGGGTGATTCTTGGGGGCATTGCTACCTCCTGTACCATTGGGGTGCTGTTAAAGGTATATTTTGATGATGGAATATGCCAAGAAGATGGCTTTGGTAGAACCAAGGTTATTGGAACGTCTACAAGAGACTCCAAGACAACCGAATGAACTGGCTGTTTCATCACTGGATAGAGAAATGAGAGATATTCTCAATGCCCCTTTTCTTTCGGCTGATGAAAAGATGACTCAGTATAATCAAATTTTACAAAGATACTTGACATTTCAACAAAAGGTAATGGCTCCTCGACCAATTAAAGTCGAATTCGAGAAAGATAATAAAGAGGAAGACATTCTCGATTCCGTACCTATGACAATGAAGAGAAAGGGAAAGTTGTTGTTGAATCGTATTAGAAGTGACCCAAATAGATCTTGGAATGAGAAGGGTGAATTAGTCTACAAAGATCAAACAGTGGTAGGGTCGAATGTACCAGAAGTAGGTAATAATTGCCGATATACTATCACTTCTACATGTTCGTGTACAACATACGCACACTATGCGTTCACCAACGTGGAATTCAGTGTTAAAATCACACGCTTGTTCACAAAACTGTACATGATCTTGAATCCCCCCCATGTACAGTTGTGACTCCTAGATCGCGCTTTTAACGTTCAAATACTCGTGGTGAATGCGCGTTTTTAAAAAAAGGGTGAAATCGTACATCTTCGCTTGTATCTTGTACGTAATTTTTCATCGACATTCCCATCGCAGATCAGACCATCTGTCCATCGTTGGCAAACGCAAGCAAAAGCAAAAAATTCTGGGTCATCATCAAAAAACACTTTTGGGGACTCTAGATCAGCGATTCAGAACCCGCAATTGTGTTGAGACAGATGATTCAGAACCCGCAATTGTTTTGAGGCGGTGGGTTTATTTTTTTTCTCTGATTTATGACATTATTAAGGGAATTCCTCCACTTTGAGAAATTCTCAAAAAAAAAACTCAGCTGATCGAGCGATCGGATCGCTCGATTCTCGTAAAAACTCGATCTGAATGAAGAGTGTTGTCGTCATCGGTGTGTTGGAAATTCGCGAGCCTGCTGTCACGTTTTTGATTGATATATATAGGGGAGAAAAAAAATATATAAATAAATAGTTATTTAGAAAATTAAATATATCAAATCGAATAGATAATAAAAAAAAAATACGTAAATCATGAGCGATTCTCAGACTATTAGAGCGAGGTTTCTTTTAAACATGCTGATGAGAGCATACGCAATCTGCGTGAACGAACAACTACGTCCCATCTTGTTAGAACGATGTGTCGGGTGTCGGGATCATCTAGACTTCGATCACGAGAATCATTCGTGTCTGATGATGGAAAGGGAAGATATGGTCGTCATGTATTTCGAACCGGCGTTCGAACGCGTTAAATTCAACGATGTGATCACGTTTTGGAAGAGATTAGTCTTCTGTAAGAATCGAGACAGGCCCACAGATTCAGAAGAACTGAAATTGGCGCGTAGAAGTTTGACTTTAGAAGACAAGGGATGCATCAAGAAATTATTGCTGAATGAAGCATACGTCTAAGTTTTTTTCGTTGATATAAAAATAAGGGAGAGTAGAAAATAAAAAAAAAAATAAATACACACATAAATTTTTTTTATCTAATATTAGAAAGAAAGAAAAAAAAACACAAAATGAGAATTAGAAATAAATTGTATCCGACGTTAGTGGACGACGAGGACGAGAAGCCGAACGGCGTTTTGCCGATGGCGCAGTCGCTAGAAGAAAGAGAAAGAGGAGAGAGGTATTGCATCGATCAAATCAGTAGAATCCAATTGTATCTGACTCGAGAGAGAGATTCTCGTCGTTCCCTCAAGAAGAAGTATTCGCGTTTCGTGAAATTCGTCAACGCGATCGACACGACACTCATCACGATTTCCATGGGTTTACACACGGCCGGCATCGGATTGTTGTCGACCACGGTCGGCATTCCGATCGTGTTGACCGTAGAAGGAGTGGCTCTCGCCGCCGGATTGTTTAGCACGCTCGGAAACATTTTGAGTAGGAAATTATATCTGAATGCGAGGAAACACGACAAGATTCACATCTTGGCCGACTCCAAGATCGACACGATATCCAAAATGATCTCTATGGCATTGAAAGATGGTAGGATATCGGACGGAGAATACTTCGCGATATTGAGCGAGAAAACGAAATACGAAGCCATGAAAGAAGCCGTGAAAATCAAGACTCGTCAGATCATCAAGGAAGAGATGAAGGATTCTCTCGTGGAAAAGGGGAGGAAAGAGGCCAGGGAGGAATTCAGTAAGATGATAGAACTCAAGAGCAGCGATTGAAAAAAAAAAAAATATATATATATATATATATATAATAAGAACAGAATTTTAAAAAAAAAAAAAATATTAAATTTATATATAAAATAAAAAACGAAATTAATTTAAATAACTCTTAAAAAAATGTATTGCGTAAAGTGTAAGAGAGTTACCGAGTCGAGTAATTCTAGAGAAGTGCGAACTAAAAATGACAGATGGATGCTTCGCGGAATTTGCGACGTGTGTGGTTCTATCAAGACTCGATTCGTCAAACAAAAGAATGCGAGCAAAGGTAAAGGCATCATGAATAAAATGATCAACAATCTACCTTTTGAAATGCATCTGCCCGGTCACAGTTTCACGGGACCCGGAACGAAATTGAACAAGAGACTCAACGCCGATCTGACTCCCAAATCTTGGAGCAAACCCGTGAATAGGGTGGACGCGGCCGCATATGATCACGATCTGTGCTACGCCGGACATCCCGACACCAAGACTCGCAACGACGTCTGCGACAAAAACATGTTGGGGAGATTGAGAGGCATATCGAATCCGACCAGGAGAGAGAAGATGGAACGTTCGCTGGTCGGCAATCTGATCGGTGCGAAATGTCGATTCGGATGGGGTGTTCAAAAAAAAAAAAAAGCGCATCTGAAAAGAAGAAGAAACGATTATTGACGAGCGAATTGGCCGAGGAGTTACACAAACCCATAGTGCGTAAATTTCGAAAGAGAAGGGTGTTCGTGAAGGGTCTGGATGACATTTGGTCTGCCGACTTGGTCGACATGAGATCGTTTTCGAGGTGGAACGAGGGCATCAAATATCTACTGACGGTCATCGACGTGTTTTCCAAATATGGTTGGATCAGAGCTTTGAAGGATAAATCGGGACCTTGCGTCGGCGAGGCTCTGAAGAGCGTGTTCGACTCGTCTTCTCGAAAACAGAGTAAATTGTGGGTGGACTAGGGAAAGGAATTCTACAACAAACACGTTCGTCGATTGGTAGACCTCTACACGATCAAAAACGAAGAGAAAGCCAGCGTGGTGGAACGTTGGAATCGAACGATGAAGGAGAAGATGTACAGATACTTCACGGCGAATTCGACCAAGAAATACATATACGCTCTGAACGGTCTGGTCAAAGATTACAACAACACCCGACACAGATCGATCAAGATGACTCCCGCGGAAGCTAGCGATCCTCGAAACGAAAAACGTGTCTACACGAATCTATATCCCGAGAGATCTAAGATCAGGAAGAAGTCTAGAACGCCAAAATTTGCGGTCGGCGATCGAGTGAGAATCTACGCTTATAACAAGCACTTCGAAAAGGGTTATACTCCTCGATGAACCTCAGAAATTTTCGTGATCATTAAAATATTTCACACCGATCCGGTGACTTACGAAATCGAAGCTTTGGATGGAGAAGAGATCATCGGAAAGTTTTACGAACAACAATTACAGAAGACGAATTTTTGAAGAACACAAAAAAAATTTTTTATTTACTCTCTTTGACATTTTCTTGTTTACACACATATATATATAAGAGAGAAAAAAAAATAATAATTAAAAAATAATTAAAAACTATTTTTTTAGATAAAGAAAGCAAGTGAATTAATAAACAAAAAAAAAAACTAAAAATCCTTTAAAATGACAAATATACTAGATATAGCACAAAGCATAGTGAAAGATGAAAGTATTCAAGAATATGAGGTTCACGAATACGAACCGGTAACCGGGACGAGTTTGAACAATGCGGGAGAGATAAGAATCAATGTCGAAACTCATGATCTATTCGTACATCCTAGCGAGAGTTACATAGTGGTGCAGGGATGTCTCACCAAGGAAGATGGGAGCGACTATGCCGACGACAACACGGTTACTCTTGCCAATAATGGCATCATGCATCTATTCAGTAACATAAAATACATGCTATCTGGACAAGAGATAGAATCTGTTTTTCATCCCGGTCAGGCCACCACGATGTTCGGACTCTTGACGTATCCTGATGATTTTTCGAAATCCAGAGGACTTAATCAGTTGTGGGTGAAAGACACCGTAGGCCCTGCTAGCACAGGTGCCGCCACGGTATTCAACTACGTCGTCAAGATGTCCAGACCTAAAGGAACGTTTTCATTCAGGATACCTTTGAAACACATCTTCGGATTTGCAGACGATTACAACAAGATCATGTACGGATTCAAACACAATCTGACATTGATTCGAAAAGGAAACGACGACGCAATAGTGAAACTCACCGCGACCGATGCGGGTAAGATAACTCTACACAAGATATCGTGGTTCGTTCCGCACATGGAGCCTTCGATCATGGAGAAAGCGCGTCTCTACAAGAGCATAGAATCCAAGAGTAAATTACCCGTGGGATTTAGAATGAGACAGTGCGACACAGCTAGCATTCCTCTCTCCACGAATCACTTCGATTGGAGATTGACGGTGAAATCCGCTTCCGAGAGACCGCGTTTCATCGTGGTTGCATTTCAGACCGATAGGGACGGGTCTCAGGAAAAGAATGCGTCGCTGTTCGATCACTGAAACTTGATGTTCTTCAATGGCTTTTCGTTTAGTCGTCTTCTTATTTTTCACAATCAAAACGTTTTCGGTTTTTTTCGACGTCGGCATTTCGATTCCTTTTACTATCTTCTCATTTTTCACAACCGGTGCATGTTTTGACATCGTTGCTATCGACATTTCATTTGCCTTTCTAGCGTTTCGCAAATATTCTTGTATAACATCAATTTTTTTTGATTTAGTTCTATGATTTCTGAAATCTGAAATTTGTAATAGTTTACAAATCTCGTTTAACTGAGGTATGGTTTTCTCATTTAAATTTACCATTGTTTTATCTGTTTGCTTCATTTGTAAGAATATTTTTTTGGGGAATTTTGTATTAAATAATTTGTTAAAAAAGTTTTGCTTTTTTATTCTTTATATAATAAAAAAAAAAAAAAAAAAAAAAAAAAGGTAAATTTTAAATTCAATTTTTTTAATACAAAATTTAAAATATACATTATTTGCAAGAATTCATAAAAACCAAATAATCGATCATGACAACAACACCTAAAAGATGCGAACTGAAATTGAAACGAGATGAAAAGTATGAGAAATCCTGTTTTAATATCTATACATTACAACCACACGATCCCATCGAATTGAATGAGGTTGAGATGGTGGACTTAGAGCGCTACTACCACAAATATCGAATGTGTTTGAAAGTGGATGAAGCCGCGCTCAATTTGTTTTACGAGTACCAAAGCGAACTGCTGATTAATATCATCGTCGCCGAAGACAGAGAATTCGACAGGGGTGATTTATTGTTGTCCTATGGAGGTTACATATATCCAATAATCTCACCCGAACTCGTGAAGAAATCGGGTGGTGAGAGCACATTCGCCTATGAAAAAAAACTCAAAAGAGTAAAGATAAACATTCACACCATTTTCGTATGTGGAAAAATGACGAATGTCAACTTGCTAATAATGGACTTGGAAATATAAACAATAGAGAGATTGAAATTAAAAATTTAACTTTTTATATATATATATATATAAAGAGAAAAAAAACTTTTACTAAAAATTTTACATTAAAGAAAATTAAAAATTAAAAAAACAACTTTTTTATATATATAAAGAGTAAAAAAAAAAAAAAAAAAACTTTTTAAACAAATTATTATTTAAATACTAAATAATCGATCATGAAGACAACAACACCTAAAAGATGCGAATTGAAATTGAGTCGAAACGTATAAGAAATTCGGTCATAAAATCTATAGATTACAATGACACGATCCCATCGAATTGAACGAGGTCGAGACGAAGGGCTTAGAGCACAAATACGAGAAATATAAGATGCCTTTGAAATTGGATGGAGCCGCGCTCGATTTGATTTACGAGTACCAAAGCGATCTGCAGAACATCGTCATCGCCGAAGATAGAGAATTCGACAAGGAGGATTTGTCATTGCCTTATGGAAATTACATATTTCCAAACATCTCATTCGAACTCGTGAAGAAATTAGGTGGTGAGAGTGAGTTGACCGATGTAAAAAAACTCAAAAGAATAAAGATAAACATTCAACACGTTTTCGAAAAAGGAGAAGACACGAGCGTCAGCATGCTAATAACGGACTTGGAAATATAAACAATAGAGTGATTGATTTTTAGTGAAGAAAAATGAAAAAAAAAAAAATAAGATCATCTTTAGATCTCATTACTTTTTTTTTTTTTTTTTCCTTCTTCTTCACTATCATCATAATATATTATAATAACGTTTCCTTTTCTCTCAAATTTCAGCGTCGATTCTTCTTTTTCTTTTTTTCTTTTTCTTTGTGATGTGATACGTTTATGGTAACATTTTTGTTTATCTGAATCATAATTATGAACAAATGTTGTGCATCTCTTGGTAACACTTGCATCATTACCATTCTCTTCAGAAGGTAGTGGTGACCGTGGAAAGCATCGTCTCATTCTCAACCGTCTATCCCGCGCTTCATCTATCTCTTTCATTAGTTCTTTCCTTAGATATCCATCATTAGCGTCTAACCATTTTTTTATTTTTTCGCTCTCTGGCTCGCGATGTTCGTCATTATCGTCAAATTGTTTCTCCACCTTTTCATCCAGGTGATAAATTTGTGTCTCCACCTTTTTATCCATTTTAAATATATTATTTTATACTTTCTATGATTTTATATATTTTATATAATTTTATATTATAATAACATATTCAAAATCGGTATGTTCTTAAATGGCGAATTCTCACCGAGCAACAAACCCTTGCCGAGTCGCTCGACGTTCCGTCCACTCTTCAGATAGAGACCGTTTCCTCTCAGAGAGTTGCCACCTCTAACGGGTTCTAGATACAATCCTTTACCGCTGTCGTCTACGTGGACGCGACACACGGCTCCTCCCTTCTTCAAAAACAGTTCGCTGCCACCCATTAATTTCTCAACTGCCGAACTAGCGAGTCCCGTGAGAGCTCCCACGCCGAGAGTCTTTCTGAGAAAGGGTAGCGCCTTTGCGGCAAAGGGTAATGCTTTTGCGGCTATTCCTGCCAATAGCGGTAGGAAACCACCTTTCATTCTCAAATTGTATCTCAATTGAGCGGGACTCATTCTCACCGTCAACCCTCTTCCATCGCGAATCGCTTTCTCCATCCTTTTGATTTGACTTCTGGTCCAGGCGATCGAATCCTGACTGCCTCTCGTCAGATCTTCGTGAGTGAAATTGAATCTCACCGCCTCGCCTCGAGTTGTTAACGCTCTCTTAAGTTTCTTCCTCTGTCCTGCGGATATGTTCACGTTTTTAACCACGCATTCTGTCGTAATTCTGTTTTTTTTTTAAAAATATATTTACTTCAATTGTTTCTTGTTTAATAATTATATTAAAATAATTTTGTAAAATTAATATTGCGTTTATTTTATTTTTGTTATCTATATATATAATATTTTTTTTTTTTTTTGCTTTTATATTTCTCTTATGTGAAATCGTATCATCACTCTCTCTCCGCGAAGATCTCACAGTTCACCATTTTGATCTGTCAACGTGGTTTTGAGACTATACAATGTGTCTAAAATCACTGGTAGATAAACTAAATTTCGAGGTCGCTCCACAATCTTATAACCCGGCGACACGTTTGGAAAGAAGGAATAGATCGTCGGTTGAGCGCTACCATTCACGTAGCTTCCAGCAATCACGTCCACATTCACCAGAATGCTATTGACAGCGAGAATGTCGACCGTATTTTCAGATGCCGTGTGCCCTCGATACATCTTTCGATCGAATCCCAACATCTTGCCTATAGAATCATCCGTGTTGAAATCCACTCGAAAATTATCTTCCAAATCCAACATCGTCTGTAAGGTATTAGGATTGGGAGCGAGTCTGATCTTGTTGCTTCCCTTTCCATCCGTCTTCATTCGCGTCTGAATGTAATGGTTCAAATCGTCTATGTCGTAACTTCCTTTGGGAATTCGAATCTCCAACCAATCCGTTCCGTCGGAATACTTGAACGAGTTATTCTTTTCGGTGACGTTGGGAAAGGAATAATAAGTCTCCAGATTCACCAACGCCATCTCGTAACTTTTCTCTCTATTCAATTCGATGGAAGGTTCGAATTTCGTAGCGAATCGAGTCGAATCGCCACTCACCACGATTTGAATGGATTGTTTCACAGCCGTATTCTCGGCTATCCGTCCTAACAATTCTCCATGTTCGAACATTATATTTTAATTTTATTTTATTTTTTTATTCAAAACTAATTATTTGAAGATTTATTATTTTTCTAATTTTTTTTTATTTTCACGCTCTATCTTATTATTATTATCATCGGAAACATAAAACTTGTCGAATCCGCACCGATATTTTCCACGATTAAATTCGCTTGTCAAATCGATCACGACGAAATTGTAAAGTCCACCATCCCAAACCCTCTTGCAGAATCTCCTGAATTCCGCAGCGCTCATGTCGTTTGCAACGTGATCGCCGAAGATGTGATTGAGATTCTTGAGATCTTGGCGAAAGAGACATAGAAAATTAGCGTTCTCCCTTATCGTCTGTCTGGGCAATCGAAAATAATTCTGCGACAGGTAGAAACAGTCCACGTTGCTGTGTCGACCCCTAACGTAATACGATTTGCATCGGTTCTGTCTCCCCAAAAGCAGATCGTCGAAAATCATGAGATTCTTATCTTCCGATTTCAGTTCTCTAGGATCCGGAACGTCGCTAGCGTTCTCATAAAATCGACACTCGACGTTCGAAGATGCATTTCTCTTTATCAGCTCCATCGCCGCGCTGTCCAAAATGGTCGAGAGTGGAGCTCCACTCTTGTCGAATTCCTCCCTACTGTCAAAGATTCTGGCTATGACGTCCTTAGGCAATCTGCGATCCATGCACTCTCGAAGCAATCTGTATTCGGGTTGAAACAAGCTCTTGCCAAACACGAACAATCTGTCGTAATCCAACCAGTCGGGTCGGGACAACAGATTCATCAACAGATTGGTCTTTTCCACTATCAAGCCTCTTATGCTCTTGGGAAAGAACTCGTTATTCGACCTCTTGGTCGCGGCGTCGTTCCAAGACATATCTTTAATGTTCATCTTTGTTTTATTTTTGTTTGTTATTTTAGATTCTTTTCAAACACAAATTTTTTTTTATGTTTTTTTCAAACTCTGTTTTTTAATGTTATTATTATTTATTTATATCGCACCATCGCGAGTTCTCTTCAATCCGGATCCACTCGTCATTTTGGCTAAATCTTGTATGGGCACCACGGCATCCTTAAAATCTTTCCAACTTTTCGGCGTTCGCTCTAACGCAGCTCGCTTTGCCGACGGACTGATCAACTTGTCGATCAATGCGTCGGCTGCCCTCTTGCCAGCCACAGAAGCTATCCTACCACTGGCTTCGGAAGCGGCTTTCTTACCAGCATCCAAAGCCGTCTTCTTACCGACCTCAAATGCAGTCGATGCGAGTTTTCTACCTGCATTGCTCGTGAACGCTCGCATTATAGAATCGACGATGCCAGAACCGCCTTGAACGTAAGTTCTGACGTATCCCCTGTTCTTTATCACCAACATATTTTATTTTTATGATATATTTTGTGTTTTTTTTCACTGGTAAATCGTTTTGTCGTTTTTAAATACTTTTATTATTCTAGTGTAAGAATTTACTGTTTTATTTTTGTTTGTTTGTTTGTTTGTTTCTCTCTCTACTTATTATATACACATCAATCCTTCAATTCGTTCATCAGCCTTTTATACTGGTTTTTATTCAAAACCTTTTGTCTTAACAAATCGTCAGATACAGCAACTATCTGATTATCTAATCCCGTGTTACCAGCCCGTCTGCTCGCCATCAACAAACTCAATCTCTGAGACAGAGCGTTGGAATCGCTCGGAAGAAAAGTGGTTTTCACCCCTTTGCCGGTCACCGATTCGATGAACTTCTTGTTCATATCTCATATGGGTTTCACCACTTTCGTCCACTTGTAACCTCCGTTGGCTTTGGGTCTCGTCTCTCTGGCATCGTTATTTCTCTTCATGGCGTGGGTCTGGACCAGAATGTCTCCATAATTGTCGAAATCCTGTTCCGTGTAATCGCCGGGCTTGTCGTAAAGGAGCAATCTCCGCAGACCATCAGTTACTTTATATTTATTCGAACCCACGATCAATTCATCATCATCCATTTCCACTTCCGTATCACCTACAAAAGTTCTACCCTCAGAATCCTTATAAATTCCATACGACTGATCTCTCTTACTGCCATCATCATCGTACGATGCGATACTACTAGTGGTGATAGTCGAAGCCGTATCGGTGTCGCTCTCGCTCATATCTGTTTGAATTCTTGTGGGAACGTAATCCAGTGTAGATTAAACGGAATACCGATTTCCAAAACTAGGAGGCAACGAACCCATTCTCAAAGAACTCTCCTTTATAGGTCTTAATTCTTTGACTATCTCCTTCCTGCTTCGCTCTTGACCCTCCGTCACGGGTTTAAATATTTTTGTGGCTTCGCGTCTGAGTTCCATCTCACCAAGACGTCTGCTCCTATCAGCTGACTGAATCCCCTTCTTAGCACGTTCATACTGTTCTAAAATTCGATCTCGGTGTCTAGAATCCATCTGTAAAAACATCTTTCGTTTTAATTGTTTTTATTTATTTTCAAAATTAAATGTTTAATTAAATTTTTATGTTTTTATGTTTTAAGTAATAAAAAACTCTTTCCGTTTTAATATATAATAATCTGAAAATATTCACATCTCAACTGACTGTGTTAATTGAAGTTTAAAAAAATACGTTTAAACAGTACATGACAAACCGGTTTCTGATTTAACGCATTTTGACAGTAGTTTTTACATTTGTCAAAAGATATTTTCATTCACACATCAATTCACTGAGTGTCGAATTAAGAGAGAATCCTTTTGATGACTGCGATTGCTATCATGAATATATTAAAAATTTTACCACTCAAAACCTAATTGAGCGGAAAATGCGTTTTAAACATTCCGATAAGTGTTTGAATGAATGCTTAACAGTCAATCTCTCTCAATCAAGGCAAAACACAAATATCTATTACAGATCATCTCTTTCGAACAAAAAACCCTCAAAATTCAATTTCTATCTGTCCCATCAAGAGAAAACAGTAATGTCTATAATACAGACCATATTCATAATCGACTCTTTTGAACAAAAAAACCTCATTCACTCATTACGATAACATGTGTTAGTTTTTTTACTTCAGGAAGACGTGACAGGATTCGCGAATTTCCAACACACCGACGACGACAACACTCTTCGTTCAGATCGAGTTTTTACGAGAATCGAGCCATCCGATCGCTCGATCAGCTGAGTTTTTTTTTGGAGAATTTCTCATAGTGGAGGAATTCCCCTAATAATGTCATAAATGGGAGAAAAAAAAAACCCACCGCCTCAAAACAATTGCGGGTTCTGAATCATCTGTCTCAACACAATTGCGGGTTCTGAATCGCTGATCTAGAGTCCCCAAAACTGTTTTTTGATGATGACCCAGAATTTTTTGCTTTTGCTCGCGTTTGCCAACGATGGACCGATGGTCTGATCTGCGATGGGAACGTCGACGAAAAATTACGTACAAGATACAAGTGAAGATGTACGATTTCACCCTTTTTTTAAAAACGCGCGTTCACCATGAGTATTTGAACGTTAAAAGCGCGATCTAGGAGTCACAACTGTACATATGGGGGGGGGGGGGGGGAGATTCAAGATCATGTATAGTTTTGTGAACAAGCGTGTGATTTTAACACTGAATTCCACGTTGGTGAACGCATAGTGTGCGTATGTTGTACACGTACATGTAGAAGTGATAGTATATCGGCAATTATTACCTACTACCAGATCTTCTAAACGATTTACTTAGAAGACGAAAATCTTTCCAACCAAAGGGATGGGAAGTGTTGGCCGAAGCTTTGAGAGATAGTAACATACCCCAAGAATTAATTGGTCATAAAGAACGTTGGGATTTTATGAAACAGGCACCGATAAAGTCGGAACCTAAACAACCAAAGAAAACAGAAACGCCAAAGTGCACAGAAAAAAGGGTATAAATAGAGTTGACACTTGAACAAGGCAAACATGGAAGCATTGTACTATGATTCTGAAGTGCCTGGTAGTTTTGGTGGTGTAGACGCTCTTTGTAGAGCGTCCAAGAAAAAAGACTAAACAAGTTGTAAAATGGTTAGAGACTCAAGACACATACACTCTTCACAAACCTGTTCGTCGTACATTTCCTGGAAGGAAAGTGATAGTTAGTGGTATAGGTGCACAATGGCAAGCTGACTTGGTAGATGTTTCAAACAAGTAAATTCAACAAAAACATAAAATTTTTGTTGACATGTATAGACGTGTTTAGTAAATATGCTTGGGTGATGCCATTACAAAACAAACTTGGTGATTCCATCGTGAAAGCTTTTAGTAAAATTTTCAAACAAGGCCGTAAACCAGAAAAATTACAAACTGATCAAGGCAAAGAATTTCTAAACAGAAAATTTCAGAATTTTCTCAAAGATCACGAAGTCGAATTTTTTACTACACAAAATGTGGAAACAAAATGTTCCATAGTAGAAAGATTCAATAGAACTTTGAAAACCAACATGTGGAAATATTTTACAAAGAACGATACACTAACTTTTCCACTTCAAAACTTGGTGAAATCATATAATCATTCTCATCATCGCAGTATAGCTATGGCCCTCATTGCCGTGAACTTTGAAAATCAAGAAGAGGTTTGGCAAAGGTTGTATGGACAACCCATAAAACACAAGACACCAAAGTACAAAGTAGGAGACAGAGTGAGAATCAATAAAGTTAAGAAAACTTTTGAGAAAGGTTATTTGCTCAATTGGACCGAAGAGTTATTCACAGTAGTAGCCATCAAGAAAGGGCATCCAGTCACATACATCTTGCAAGATGATAATGGAGAAATATTGAAAGGGTTGTTCTACACTGAAGAGCTTCAGCGAGTTTCACATAAAACTATTTACAAAATCGAACACGTACTCAAGAAACGTGGTCGAGGTAAGAAAAAGGAATTGTTCGTAAAGTGGTTGGGATACCCAATTTCGTTCAATTCGTGGATCAAGCAGAGTCAGCTCACCTATAAAAGGAAGTGAACCTCTGAAGTTTCTTCAAAAGGGAAGAAGGATCGAACGGTTCTTGGCCCCTGTTTGGCAATTTTTTGTAAAAATTTCACAAATAATCATTTTGTATATCATCATCATTACCAGTGTCGTTAATCTCACTCTCGAAAACACAGACAGCAAGTTGTGGGCTGCTCTCTTGAGTAGTAGCATAGGATATTTGTTACCAAATCCAACCATTAAGAAAAAGTAATGTTTTATTTGACTCTACCAAGTAATAGTTCTATGAACGTGTTTCCAGAAAACACGTTGACTACGTACACCACTCAGTTATCACAACCAGTGAATCTCACGGGAGAATAGGAAGTAGGTCTGGCAGAGATTCAGTGTCCAAATACTTGGTTCAATATTCGTGGAGAAGAAGCTTTCGTTACAGTGTTCTGGTCTTCGAAAAAGAATTACCGACTTACTCTCAAGGAAGGTCGTTATTCGGATCCCATTGATGTGATACGAGCTATCAATGGTGTTAAAGAATCACTCTTGCCTCGTCGCAATAAGGTAGCTTTTGAACTGGATGAAGTGACTGGCAAAGTTCGCATCATGGTACGTGATGGAGTCATTGTCACATTGAGCCCTACTCTTCAAAATATTTTGGGATTTAATGAGTGTGTTTTTAAATCAGGAACTTACAATTCTTCCAGAGTTGCCGATGTCAACCAAGGATTTTATTCACTCTATGTATACTGTGACTTGGTTCGTGACAAAGTCGTAGGAGATACAAGAATACCACTTCTTCATATCGTACCCGTGCGTGGGAAATATGGGAATATCATCTCTAAATCTTTTGAGAATGCGTATTATGTACCAGTAGAACGAAAAAGTTTCAGTACCATCCAGGTGTATATAAGGGGTGACACAGGAGCCGTAGTACCATTCGAGTTCGGGAAAGTGACAGTGAAACTTCATTTCAGAAATCGTAGATCTCTTCATTTCACATAAACATGACTACTTACTGTTGTAAGTCCAAATTATACGAAGAATATTACACGAAAAAAGCTGGGAACGGTCTACCGGCTTTTTCTGGAGCTCAAATACAGAGAAGATATGGTTTGGGAAGTATATTGGGAGGACTGAAGAATATGGTGTTACCTTTATTGAAAACTACAGCCAGGACCGTGGGAAAACAGCTCGTGAAAAAAGGAGCAGCCTTTGCCGTAGATGTCATTGAAGGGGAAAATGTAAAAAAGGCAGCAATCAAAAGAGTCAAAGAGGCTGTTGCAGGAGCTTGGAATGAAGTTGTTGGTGGTTCAAAACCACCCGGCAGGAAAAGTATAAAAAGGCCCGCACCACGCAAAACTAGCAAATCGACAAAAAGAAGGAGAACTGTTCAGACCCAAGACCATCTCGGTGCATGATGTCTCTCATCAATGAAAAATCTTGTGAGTGTGTCAACAGCGAACTCGACTTGTTTTCTATACCACCAACACAGACTAGTGTGGAACATGGGCAATGGATAGAACATAGGCCTTTGGCGACTATAGGAAACAGTGGTCCAATAGAATTCCACAATGCGGGATTAGGAGATGATTATTTGAATTTGGCACAGACATACTTGTATGTTGTAGATTCCAATGGGGCATCAATTGCACCCGATGCCAAAGTGGGCCCAGTCAATTTATGGATGCATTCCTTATTTAATCAAATCGATATCAGCTTGAATGAAAAACTGGTATCTCCTTCCAACAACACTTATCACTACAGAGCTTTCATAGAAACTTTGTTGAGTTATGGACCAGCTGCCAAGAAGTCACAACTGACTAACGCATTATGGTACAAGGATACGGCCGGACGCATGAAAGATTTGACAGATGATAACAAGGGATTTCTTCTTTGAAAGAAATTTATAGAGAAAAGTAAAATCGTGGACATGACTGGAAGATTACATTTGGACATGTTTTTCCAAACTCGTTACTTGCTGAATGGAGTCAATGTTCATGTTACAATGAATAGAGCCAAAGATGCTTTCGCATTGATGGCCGATACCGATATATACAAGATCAAAATTCTAGATGTATCCATGTATGTACGCAAAGAGAGACTCCAATCATTCGTGAGAATGGCTCACGAGAAAGCACTAACAAAAGCAACTGCAAAATATCCTATTGTCCGTGTGGAAACCAAGGTGTTTTCAGTGCCGAAAGGAAATCTGAGCATTACACAAGAAAACTTATTTTTAGGCCAACTACCTAAACGCATCGTGGTGGGATGTGTAGACAACGATGCTTTCAATGGAAACTTTTCATAGAATCCATATAATTTCAAGAACTACAAAATCAATTACTTGGCTTTGTACGTGGATGGGGAGCAGATTCCAGCCAAACCATTACAACCTAAATTCGAACAACAAGAAGAGGCGAGATGTTATGCGACTCTGTTCCAAGGAACTGGACAAATGTATGAGAATGAAGGAAACCACATCAGCCGAGAAGAGTACATATATGGATACACTCTATTCGTATTCGACCTGACTCCAGATCTATCACATGGACAACACTTCGATCTGGTGAAGAGAGGAAACTTGAGACTAGAAGTCCATTTCGAAAACCCATCACCAACCACAATCAGCGTACTGGTCGATTTCTAGCCTATGCTAATCAACAGCAAACCAAAAATATGGTAAAGACAGCCGCCGACGATGACCTGATTGAATGCATATGTGAATGTGCAAAGAACGTTTTGAAATTCAATGTACCAATGACAATGAGAGCACGAGATTACCTCATTCCACACAGGTAAGAAATCAGGAAAATAGCCAAAAATTACCTGCTGGGAAAGCAAGACAAATCATACAGAAAGGCGGTTTCTTAGGAAAGTTACTGAGACCTGTTCTAGCTAGCTTATCAACTATCCTTGGAGAAAATCTGTAGAAAGCCAAACAAACGGCCCTTTTCAGGGCCACCCAATTTCTTAAAAAGAGAGTATTTTTTATCACATACACAGCACACTCATTTCCTACTGCAACGACCAGAGAAAGTCTTCTCACAAACTTGACAACTAATTCTAACTACTGATTCCATTTTGTTTTTTCTCAAAGTCTTCAAACTATTCTCGATCAAACGATTTTGAAAGAATGATAAAAACTTCCAATCTTGCTTGCCTTTTATTGTCACACTCCGGATCACTCATCTATTCGCCACGCAGAAAATACTGCATTGCACGATCTGATTGGACAGTTGTTTGATCAGTCAGAGAACGCCTGCGTGGGATAATTTTACAACACGCTTATCTGTTGGTCTCATAGAACATACCGCCGTGTGGGACGATCTGATTGGACAACTGTTTGACCAATCAGACACCGCCGCGATCTTACTGGGTTATCAAACAACTGAGACGTGACACCATCTTATCTATGACATAATCAAACAATGTACATGGTCTTTATCATATTAAGCTTCTTATAAACAAAGGAGCCCTTCATCATAATACCTTTATCTATGACATAATCAAACGTACCAGTCGTCCCTTTACCAATATGCATAACTATACAACGTGACACTATCATATCTTCTTATAAACAAAGATTCTCTCTATCATAATTCCTTTAGGACATGTCTAAACAAAACCAGGTAGTCTTTATGTCTAAAGCATTTTGTATGCCGTTACGTGTACATGTCTGACAACAGTTACCTTAGATACACCAACAGAACTCGAAATTTACGTAGGGGAAGGGGGAGGGATAGGGGATGGTGGCACTCTTTTGTTAGTACTCAATGGACGCCTCAGTCCAGGGCTTTGGTGGGGGGGGGGGGGGACTGGGTTTTGGAAGGGGGAGCCCACATACAGGAAAGGCCAAAACAATGTGTGGAAAGCCTAAATAGGTTATACATTGTCTGGGTCCTAAAATGGGCTTTGGGGAGGGATAGCCTAAAAAAAATAGGGTACGTACAGGGCGGGTAGGGTGAGGGAGCGCCTAAAAATAACCTAGGCCTAGTGTGGAGAGGGGAGGGGAGAGGGGACGAGGAGGCCTAACGGATTTGGGCGCCGGGGTCAATGACCCCGGGGTCGGGGTCAGACCTCGAGGTCCTGGTAAAAAGGCCAGATCTCTGCATCCTATACTACTTATATACACACAGTACACGCACTCCAGCCTGAAAAAAATGTCAGCGCTTAAGATGCGAATCCTATCGTATCGGCCATCAACGTACATCCTACCACCAGACAAAAACCTGTTAGGGTGTGACTGTGTCGGAAGAAATGGCCTCCGGATGAATGTCATTGATGGTGTGTCAGATTCCGAACAACGCTTTTGCTATCCTCTACACACTGTTGTAAAAATAGGAATATTTCAAACTGTACATTTTCCCATGATGCAACTTGGAATTTATTCAATTCAAATTGTTTGACAGAGCTCATTCCTAGTTATGGGAAAGCTTGAAAGCTTGAAATTGTGATATTTCGACAGCAGTGTGCAGAAGGTTAACCTATATCTTCGTTCAACCATTTTAGCGCGTAAAACAAAGTTTTACCACTCCCAATATAACTTTTTCTCACTGACTTTTCCTATCATCTCCAGGGCGTTTGTCACATGTGGGCTGTCTGGTCGATATCTTTTTTATCGACCCTTTGTTTATTTGTGGATAAATAAAATGTGCATGTAGCAGTCCTGACACTACAGTCTATTACCTATTATTTAACACGCAATGTGTCGTTACTCCTAATTGTAATGCTGCCCAACCTCAACAAGCCAGAATCGTGTACTGTAGACCTTTATCTGATTGCCGGACTGTGCGTGCGATATAAATCCAAATAAAAAATCTAGTCTTGTAAGAAAGTACATGATTACTACCAAGAGCAAATCGATATCTAACAATCCAGTTCAGACGAAAGCGACCGGCCTGAAAATTATTGGGAGGATGCCACCTCTTGTAACCCACGTAGCAACGTTCCTCTAATCTACAACTTGATCCAAAATGACGATTTAGAAATCGACATTCCAGGCTTCCATCCACCACTAAGAAAACATCGTGGCTCTAGAGGGGGAGGAGTGGCAATATATATTAAAACGAACATTTCCTTCAAACGACGACCCGACCTTGACGTTATCGGCTTGGAAGGTATATGGACGCAGATCCATTCGGGTCAGGGTTCGATTCTCTTTGGGGTAACCTACCGCCCACCCAATTCTGATCGCAACCTCTGGGATCTCTTATCCCTGTCTCTCGAAAAAGCTACCGATAGCGGAATTGGAAACAATATAATAATGGGTGACTTCAACGATGATCAACTTCGCATCCCCACTGGCCACGTCCAACAATTATTAACGCAATTTAGCTTAAACCAACTCATTGACAAACCAACACACTATACTGAAAACTCAAACTCCTTAATCGACCTGATCATAACTAATGACAATGTACTTGGTATTGTCGATAGTATTGAAGTCCCTGATCCTTTTCATGCTGACATGGTCAGGTATCACTGCCCAATAACGCTTACTCTCAAGCTGCCAAGACCGAAAAGCAACACCTTCTCGCGGCGCATTTGGCTGTATGATAAAGGTGACTACACTGGTCTTAATAACACTCTTAAAAACATCAGCTGGGAAGACATCTTGAATGAAGCCTCCCCTAATACTATTGTCGAACAGCTCACGAACATCATTGAAAAATATGCCCTGCAGTTCATTCCCAACAAGATCGTGAAGTCGTGACCAGAGCAGCCACCCTGGATGCACAACGACATCAGGAAACTGATACGCCAACGCAAACGTCTCTGCCGTAAGGCAAAATGTAAGAACACACCATTAGCATGGCAAAACTATCGCCTCGTGCGTAACCGAACAGTTTCTGAGATTAGGACGTCAAAGCAGAACCACTTTTCTAAAATTGATCAGAGTCTGAGTTGCTCAAGTACTAATGCTTCCCAATGGTGGAGAACGCTTAAACTACTAATAGGTCATCGCCACTCCACTATTCCCAATCTCGAGCACGACAACACCATTCATACAACTGACAAAGACAAAGCCGACTGCCTTAATCAATACTTTGCCTCAGTCTCTTCGGTGGATGACTCGACCCAAACCATACCGTTCCTGGCTCCAAATGATGATAGACCTAAGCTGAATGACATAACACTTCACCCGAAAGAAGTTATGAAAGCTCTTACCTCCCTAAATGCCGCAAAGGCTTGCGGTCCAGACAAAATAAGCCCCCGCATCCTGAAAGAATGTGGTTCTAGTCTATGTGATCCTTTAACCAAGATTTTTAATCTCATGCTTAATATCTCGTTCTTTCCTCCCGAATGGAAATGTGGCAACGTATCCCCCGTGTTCAAGAAAGGTGATATGCACCTAGTTGAAAATTATCGTCCGATCACCCTGTTGAGTAGTATCAGTAAAGTTTTTGAAAAATGTGTTTTTCAGAGGATACTGTCTTTTCTGAAAGATAATTCCCTGCTCACTCCTCTCCAGTCTGGGTTCCTACCATCAGACTCTACTGTGCTGCAACTGCCTGCCATACACGATTTCTTCAGCTCGGCATTAGACGAGGGGAAGGAGGTAAGAATAGTTTTCTGTGATGTGAGCAAGGCATTTGACAAGGTGTGGCACAATGGGCTCCTCCATAAGCTGGAGAGGATTGGAGTTGGTGGTGCCCTTCTTCGATGGCTCAAATCATATCTGAGTAATAGACAACGTGTTGTCCTAAACTCGGTGTCATCCTCCTGGACTACGATACGGGCCGGGGTACCACAGGGCTCAATCCTTGGGCCCTTGCTGTTCTTGATATATATCAATGATATAGTGGATAACATTACTAGCAATATTCGTTTATTCGCAGACGATACATCGCTCTACCTGGTTGTCGAAAAAGCCATGTTGGCTGCTGGTATAATCAATAGAGATATAAAGAAAATCGAGGCTTGGTCTGAACGATGGCTTGTGAAATTTAACCCAAATAAAACCGAAACCATGACAATTTCTCGCAAAACCAACGAGATACACCACCCGCCACTTAAAATGTTCCAAACTTATGTTCAGAAAGTCACCCTCCACAAGCATCTCGGCCTAACATTCGACAATCGTGGGACGTGGTCGACCCATATTGCTGAGATAGCCCAAAAGGCATGGCGCCGTCTTAACCTACTTAGACGTTTCAAGTTTCGACTTGACTGCAAAACACTAGAGAAAATTTACTTCGCCTTTGTTCGTCCGATACTGGAATATGCCGATGCTGTCTGGGGCAACTGTACAGCTAGAGAAGCCGACGAGTTGGAAAAAAATCAAATCGAGGCCGCGCGCCTCGTAACCGGTGCGACTAAAAGTTCTAGTAAAGATCGTTTATATGTCGAGACGGGCTGGGATACACTCGAAACAAGACGAACAAATCACAAGTTGGTGCAGTATTTCAGAATGTATCATTGCCTTGTTCCGGCGTATGTCAGCATTCGTATACCCCCACCTATCTCCGAAATACAGGGCCATGACCTTCGAGGCAACAGGAACCTTGTCACACACCGATGTGCCGGACATAGCTTCATCACACCTCATTTCTCCCATCTGCTACTCGACTATGGAACGACATTCCCCTTCACATTCGGGATAATAGCTCACTGCCAAATTTTAAAACATACCTTAATCGAAACAGATTACCCAACCCCAGCTACTTCTTCCACCACAAGCCACGCGAAAATCAAGTATTTCACTGTCGATTGCGCCTCAATTGTAGTAACCTGAACTTCGACCTTTTCAATAACTTCCTTTCCGATACTCCCCTATGTAGATGTGGCGACCCCGAGACTGCTGAGCATTTTCTTTTGCTATGCCCACTTTATGTAACGACACGAGAGCAAACCATTGGGTCCATCGAGGCTCACGTTACAATGGAAATACTGTTGTACGGTTCTACGACCAACAGTACAGCAACCAACAGGGACATATTTGTGAAGGTCCACCAGTACATACGATTAACTCATCGCTTCTCATAGTGCTGTGTTGCATGATTATGACAGATTATGAATCGGCTAGGTACCTGCACCGTCTGGGTCAACCACGAATCTTAAAACCCTTACCCTTGCCTCCAAACCCCCCACCTATCCCATATCCCAAATCTTCCAATATTTCCTCCAGGTGATCAGTAAATACTTATATATTTTAAGTTACAACTAAAATTATGAATTGTGCACTTGCCATGTATGTTGTAACTGACAAGTCTGTCATGGAAACAGCGCTTTATAAGCTTTTAGCTTTCTGCTGAATCCATTTTCTTGTTATTTGCTTGTACTTTCTACTTACTAATTTGTAACCTTATATATGATTATCTGGAAATAAAATACTGTTTAAACTAATCCATCAATACCAAAAAAGTATAAGTTTTATCCCTGCAAAAGAACGATTTAAGTTTACCTTGATGGGTCGAGCTGTGACTGGTCTTGGGGTTTGGGGTTGCATGCTTGGTGGTGGAATGCTTCCTCCGTATAAAATAACAAAACTTATCATATATCAAACTTGAGCCCCTTTCTAACTTGGAATATCCAATGTGGCAATGCTCGGTTTTATCAACCCTGTGACCATATTGCTTTGAGATTTTTTTTTTTTGGAGGGGGGGGGGGGTATTTTACCCCCCCCCCCCCCATACAAAAAAAAAATGCTAAAGGGTCAGGATCGACCACAACTTACTTTATTGCCCCACAAAATGCTAAAGGGACAGGTAATGGCTGATTGGAGTGGGGATGTAAACCTTTTTGTCCTGGCCGTGATGGTACATCTACCGACCGATAAAATATTCCAATTACTTCAACTTAGCATGCCTTCATCGATGCCTTCGTTGATGATGAAGTTTCAATACTTTATCGGTCGGAACTTTAACCATCACAGTAAAGAATACATTGATGATGCAGTTTGAATATTAGTCTGTCGGGGTTCTAGTTCGAACATGCAAGACTTCTTTGAACTTTACTTTTGGACATTTAACATTAATTTACTTTTGGACATTTAACCCTTTACCCAACGTAACGGCCAAAACCGTTCAGCGCTATTCGCAAAAATCGCCAATTAATTTTCAAAATATTTTCATTTTTTGTCTCAAAAACATAGGTTATGACCCCTCGTTGGAACGAGCTCGTCGAGCTCGTTCCAACGAGGGGTCATAACCTATGTTTTTGAGACAAAAGATGAAAAAATTTAGTTATTCAAGAATTTTTTTTGCAAGTGTCGTCTGCTTTTCATGTTAGGTAAAGGGTTAACATAAGCACGTAGTAGTCATGGCGCAATATCTTTTTTTAATTAACATGTACCGTACTGGTAATCTAAGTTGGTAATGCGAGTCTCCTACCAATCCAAATCGTGTACTACAGACCTCTATTCGTATGACCCACGGTGTGTGTGTAATATATGAGTCCAAGTTTCACATCTAGTCTTGTTAGAAGGTATACATAATTACAGCGAGGAGCGAATCGAAATACAAAACTCAAATTCAGATGAAAATATCCCAACTGGAAAAAATCATTGGGGTGAGACAGACACGTATTAACCCTGAACCTCAATGGCCGCTCTCTGGGTGAACTTGGTTCGCAAGCGGAATAAACATTTGGAACACATACGCAAGTTATCACCAGGCGGAGTGTGGATGACTACTTCGTGGCGTTCTCTCTTTTTGCCTCATTGGACTGATGGCGAAGATCTAGCTTTATGGCCATAACCTCTCACCCATTGTCATCGATCAGTCCATCGAACTGTCCGTCCCTTCAGCAGACCGTTGGCTGTAAATCTTTATAAGGATGTGTTTGAGTCTTCTTCCCCAAGCCTGCTTCCCTGATTCCAATAAAATTCCCCTTGAGTGATGGCGAAAGTACAGAGCATATAAGTGAACGAGCTCGTTTCAATGAGGGGTCACATGGTATGGTTTTGTTATCATTTTTTAATATTTTTTCTTCAACTTCTCAGTTCGTAAATTACATGGGCGCATGTTGCCGATCTGTTAGGTAAAGGGTTTAACATTATGACAAGAGTAACTCTTGGATGGAATTTTGGATCACTGCGGAGTGGCGAGTGTAGTTCGAGTATTTGTTCGATGTGTGCATAACGTCCACCCCCAACCCCCGCCCTCTATTCTGTCGCATCTGTCTTGATAAGTCTCAATGTACACTCTATTTCTTGGCATTCTGCAGCTTAGATGGAAATGAATAATTTCATAAATGATTCAGCAATACTACCGTCCCTTAGCTAGAGACCAGTCAGAGGCAAAAATTAGTTCACGGTAAAAATGAAAAAGCTGACCACTTGAATAATATTTTTAGAAGATAGTAACATTGACTTTTCTGATCAAGATTCTTTGCGTGGAAAGGGTCTAATAATTTCTCTAATTCACAAAACAGGATATTATAAAGTCGTTACCATCCAACAAACCAAAAGGACACGGTGAAATTAGATAAATGCTATTAAAAGTAATTAAGCAAAAGACTTCCAAATCTCAAGTATGCTGTTCAGAACATCTTTCCTGGGTGACACATTTTCAAGCGACTGTAAAGAGCTAATGCAATCATTTTATTCAAAAAGAAATGACTGTGGGCCTACCAGTATTGATAATTATCGGGCATGGTCATATACTGGGAACGCTAGGGCCGGGGAGAGACTGGGGGCGCGGGGTTGTACCCCGAAACTTTGGCCCAGGATTCTTCGGATCAGGCCTGGGCCCCCAAAGTTTTTGACTCCTGTGTCAACTGTCAAGGAGGAGGCCGTATCGGGAATGGTGCACTCGACCAACGGTTGTAATTTTGGATTGCATGCTTATTGAAGTGATAACTTTAATTAAATCGTCTTGACATAAAACGTTTTATCACTTCAAGAATTGTGCAGCCAAAAGCTATAACTCTAGGTCACAGGATACTCACTGATGAACTTGCAAATTTGAAACATGCTGCTAAAAACGTCATTCAGACGGCAAAAAATAACGGGATTTTTCATCCCCAAAGCCATCAGAAGTCGCCATTTAATAACTGATTTCAAAATTTTCTTGGTGGGAGAACCCCGCTCCAAAACCATCCTATCATCACTCATGTCGCCGTCGGCATCTGCATCAGTATCCCGACACCTTCGAAAAGCGACCGCCACAGAATTGACACCGGAGCGCCGGCCCTGGGGAACGTTAAGGAAAGAGTTTTTTCAAGTGTCCTTAACTATCAAATAAAACCTCGCGGTCTTTCAGAAGGTAGTTTAGATTCCTAACAAAACGCAGTGCATACTTTTTTCGACCTGGCTGTCATACCCCCCCCCCCCCCCCCCTCCCCCACACACACACACACACCTCCTCTGAGTCTTATTGAAAAATCGTGGAATGACAGTACCATCATAAACTTGATGAAGTTTGAGCCATGGAAGTCTACCAGCTTGTAAAATGAAACTGAAGTTTTAAATATACACCTCGATCAGCGTTCTACTCCCCTGTGAATTTCACCCCAGATTCTCTCGACTTGAAGGCGAAACATCAACAGTGCCACTAACTACTGAGGTTGAAAGGATTTCCAAACATAACATACCGTGAGAGATGTGTGGGCGTTCAAGCTTAAAATTACAATCTACAGCAGACAAAAGTGGCCATTTTCCATAAGACTAAGAAATCCAGATCAACCAACCGGATCGGCAAAGTGGTCTTTATACACCGAACGATGGGAGCACGGTGACTTACTGGTTAGGGCATTGGACTTCACTGATAGATCGAAAGATCGTAGGTTCGATACTGATCTGCATTGTGTCCTTAGGCAAGACACTTACTCCCATTTGTCTATGGTACTAAACCGTACAGCACGTCGATACAAGCCTTTAACCGATATTGAAAGTGTCGTCAAAACCAAAGTGAATAAAATAAATACCCAAACGATGCATATAAAACAATGAAGTTAGTTGGTTTAATGTGCATTGGTAATGGGAATAATCAGGGCTGGGAGCAGTTAACGATTCAAACGTTAATGTGTTAAATTATTTCAACAACGTTAAAAAAAATCGCGACATCGACGCCGCAGCTGCGACGGGTGGTGCAATCTCACAAAATTCTAAGTTCATCAAGGGCCATAACTCCAAGAAAAATATTTGGAACAACACATGCATTGAACAGTGGCTAGACATCAATAAGATACACTTACATGCCAAATATAAAGTCATTCCATCAAGTATTTCAGAAGTTATTGAGCTTTGAAACTCGTTGGCCACAGACAGACCGACCGACCGACCGACCAATCGACCGACCGACCGACCGAACCGACCGACAGACAGACAGACCGACAGACCGACATTGCCACTTACAGAGATGCTAGTCGCAGATAAAAATTTAACCACGCTAATAAGGTTTAACTTTGAAGATTATAATTGTATAATATGCAGCACTGTGTCGTTTTCTTGTGTTTACCCAAGCCCGATCGCACGTGCAGATGACGTCGAATTTTGCGCCATTTCACGAAATTGAAGAACAGGAATATTTTAGATCTCCGAAGCCCTCCTACCAACGTTGGCCCGCCGATATTTGACGATACAGCAATATGAGCTTCATCCGAACGCCTATTCCCCACGCAAGGACTGGTATTTCTACGATACGGCCGAAGCGATTGTATCCTTAAATGAAAACATCGCTGAATGTTAGAATTTACGATAACCCGAGAGAACTATCTTAATTACTCGTCCCCGGAGTTCCAATGTGTTCTATGTGCCAGTAGGCACATAGAACACATTGGAACTCGAGAGACGAACTGTGCGTAAGTTCACTTATATTCAAATTCAAATCAATAAAAACGGCCGAAGTTATTGAAATTTTGTTCATTTTAACATTTAACTCGTTAACACAGAATTATTTAACACGTTAACGTGTTAAGGGAAATTTTAACCCCTCCAAGCCCTGGAAATTATAAAACTAGAGGTACTGTGAGCAAGCTCACAAAGTGATACCCCCCGCGCCTCAGTTACTGCGCTTACGAGGACACAACCATATGATGTAGCAATTGAAATGTATAAGTTACATTATCTCCCTTTCGAAATGTCAGAACGGAATTATATTGCTTCATGCACATCTTCATATGGAGTTCTTCCATTGTGTAAAGTTTCATGAAAATTCTTCAAACGGTTTAGGAGGAGTTGCGCTTATAAGGATGGACGGACAGACAGACAGACGGACGGACGGACGGACGGACGGACGGACAGGGTGATTCCTATATACCCCCAAACTTTGTTTGTGGGGGGAATAAAAAGCAGGTGCACAAACTTAACACAGAGATACTGGACGGATGGATATTTATAAATATTTCAATGGATTATGGGGTGGTACATACATCTGATTAAGAGAGTAACAGTGTAAATAAAAGCACATAATTCAAGTTGTCAAAAACACAGACAATAAATTCTACTAAGAGTTCCCAACTGTCTGTCGGATTAAGTTAGTTGGTCAACTTGCTGTATTATTTTAAGTTATCAGGATTTGTCTATTACCTACTGTGTATTTTGCAATTTATGGGAGAATGCCAATAGGCACTCTCCAATACACTGGAACAAAAATCCTTATTAAACAAAGTATTATTTGCTTTTAGCTATACACAGCTTGTTAAAGCAAATGATTTCAGATGGAGTCATCTGATTTTTACAAAAAGAGACTGGAAATTCAGAAATTTGACTGAATCTCACTAAAAAAGGCCGAATGAGCCACATGAAAATCTCTCTCGCTCTCTCTCTCTCTCTCTTGTTGCTGTGGTGTCTCCCTATTTTACAATTCACCACCTTACCTGAATTATCATTCAATGGTGATTTGCAACATGAGCATTTTTTTTTAAGAAACCATGCAACATGGAAGTGGAGACTTACCGTTAGCCAGATTCCGTACATAAATAATTGTTTTGTTGCAATTGATTGGAGTGCCAACAGGCAACTCCAATAAATTGTAACAAATCAATTTTATATGGCACTTTCCAATAAACTGTAATTGTAATTTTAGTCATTTTTTCTACTACTGAGAATGTCACATGTAAATACATTCAGTGCAAAGCTAATGTGGCTTTCAGCACTTGAAGTACGGTCATGATAGTGGCTTTTAGCACTCAATCAGTTAATATGTCTGGTTCTACGTGAAGCACTTGCTAGTGTCATGGCAACTCCATTATATGACCTTTCAGTTAACCCTTCACCACATATAATAATCCTATCTGACAGTGGAATCAACCAAAACTGCCCTTTAGATTGTTCAGCTGTGACAAGCAGATCAAAATGTGGCAATGGCGGTCAGTCAGTTCATCAGTCGCTCTGTGACCAACAAGTTTTTAAATTCAATAACTTTCAACATACTTGGTGCAATGACATCATATTTGGTATGCAAGTGTATCCTGTTGATGCCTACCTATGTTTAATGCAGATGTTATTCGGAGTAGTGTTGTCAGAGCTGCCATCCTTGATAGAATTTTTACCGGCCATCGCAGCTTTGGCGCAAACTCGCATTTTAAAAAAAAAAATTCCTTTAATACACGAAAGGCGGACGACACTTGCAAACAAAATTCTTGAATAACTATTTTTTATTTATTTTTTGGCGTCAAAAGGATAGGTTATGACCACTCATTAGAACGAGCTCGTTCCAGAGGGGTCATAAGCTAAGTTTTTGAGACAAAAATTATAAAAATAATGAAAATTAAATGGTGATTTTTCTGAATCGCGCTGGTTGGTTTTGGACGTTACGCTGGGTAAAGGGTTAAAAATATAGCTTACAACTCCTCATTGAAAAGAGAGTTCATCAGCTTTGTTTTTGGGGCAAAAAATTAAAATGTTTAGCTATTCAACAAGTTTTTGCAAGTGTTGCCTCCTGGTATTATTAGGTAAAGGATAAAAGTTCCAAACATAGTTAGCAAGAACTGACATAAAGATAAAGATAAGTGAATGTTTACATATTTCAGATCACATGCAGTGAAATCACTTTTAACCCTTTACACAACGAATCGGCCGCATCCGCCCGGGTAATATGCAAATTCAGCAGTTGAAAAAATATTATTTTTCAAAAAATCGAGCTCGTTCCAACGAGGGGTCACATGATATGGTTTTGTTGAAATTTTTTGAAAAATTTGAAAAAATGATATTTAAAATAATAAATTTTGATATCGTCTGCTTTGGGCAAAGGGTTAAAAAAAATACTTTGGCATAAAATACATGGGTACAAAGTGACATCCCGATAGATCATGTAACTTTAACACATCCATCAGTTTCACCCACTGAGGAATATAGTCATCAATCACAAAACAAAATGACTGAACATGCTAGTTTACAAATGCAAAAACAATTCAACATTTTTTTTTAAAAATTGGAGTTTTTTTATCAAAAACATAGCTCATAATTCTTCAAGCTTGGCTTTTCTAGGGTTTCAATGTCACATCCAATCTTTGACGGCATCATATATGCAATCAAATTAGTCTATATTTTATATTTACATTTTCCACTTGCCACTTACTGCCCAGATAATGGTCACTGGATTCTCGTTGACTGTCAGAGTAGATCTTGAGTTGTAGACCATGCAGCTGTGCTAACAATCGCACAGAAAATGACACATTTGGAAATCCTAATCTTAACCTTTAAGGTCAAAGTTACTTGTTTTGAAAAAGGTGAGTGCCTGGTGATGATGTTGGTGGTGGTGTGGTATCTGTAAGACGTCACTACAGAGTTTTAATCACCTCTCTCTTCAAACGTGGGAAGAGTTAAAGTAGCAAGAGGTCCAAAGGGGCCCGAGGGCGCTCACCTGACATGGTAGCCTAAATATCAACCCACGGAAATGATTTGAACAAGTTGTATCTGCCCCTCCTAAGAACAGCTTATACCAAATATCCAAGGATTCTGACCAGTGGATCTAAAAAAAAGGTTTTTAAAGAATATTCCTCACATTGAACTAAGTAATAATTCGGGCTCCCACAGGGCGCCCAAATATGAACCCAGGGACTTGGCTTTTACAAACCTATATCTCACCTCCCTAAGGATACTGTATACCAAATATCAAAAGATTCTAACTGGTGGATGTGAAGAAGAATATTTTTAAGAATATTCCTCATATTGAACTAAGTTGTAATTCGGGCCCCCACAGAGAGCCCAAATATGAACCCATGGACTTGGACTGAACAAACTTGAATCTAACCCCCTAAGAATGCTGCAAACCAAATATCAAAAGATTCTGATTGGTGGATCTGAAGAAGATTTTTAAAGAATATTCCTCACACTGCACAAATTTAAACATTTGGGCTCCCAGAGAGCCCAAATATGAACCCAGGGATTTGATTTCAATAAACATGTGAAATAATTTTCCAAAGATGTTATTTGTGAAATCTGAAAGCTTTGGAGCAGTGGTTTGGGAGAAAAGTAATCAATCTTAAATGTTTTCCCCATTACCCACAGTGTTAAAAAATGCTGACCCAGCACTTTTTCAAAGTCCCGAAAAAGTACCCCATAATAAAACCGATAGCATTTTTTGGGGACCATTCCATTTTGTTGGTCCTAAGGAAGCTTCACACCAAATCAGAATTCTCAGTGTCATGTTGTTTTGGAGATATAGGCATTTTTTAAAAATCTATTTTTAACTCCTGCGGTCCCCATAGGGCGACGGAAACATTTTTTGGCATAAATTAAGTACTTATGGCCCAATAAGCCTCAAATCAAATTTGGTTCAAAGCAGCCGCTCGGTTTTGGAAATAGAAATTTGGGGCAGTGCGAAAATTCTTGCCCCTACCATAACGACGGCAAATATAGCTCCTCGAACTTCTCTTGAACAAATCTCAGTCTACACCTCAAAAGGAAGCTGCACACCAAATATCAAGTCTCTGCTACTACTGGTTCATGAGGAGATTTTTAAAGATTTTAACACTCAGCGCCCCACATTTGATTGATCCCAATCCTTTTGAGGATCAAATAATATACTTGGGATAAATTAAGATTAGAATTTTTTGAAATATTCTCCCAAAATGCAAGATTAATCTCATGAGGGACTGAGCATAAACATGTTTCAAGAGATGTTTTTAAATCACAAAGTCAAATATGTGCAAAATGTTCTATTGTGGTCATAAAAGTCTTTCGATTTTGAAAATGGGTGGTGCGCTGTATACTGCGCATTACAACTTTGGAGTGAAACGTGCTTTTGGTGAGTCCCAGCATCGGGAAAATGATTTCAAGAAAAACACCAATGAACATCTTACACCGTTCACTCCACTGGTACAGAGTAAGTAGGGATTCCGAAAAAATCGCCCGAAAGATCACACGATCACCATAATCAAATTTAGTTGAATTCGGTATTATAATGCATGAAATGCAACTTCAATGGAGCAATCGCAAGTGAATCAGATGATTTTCTGCGGAGTGCACTAGCGAGAAAACAGTAAGTAACATTACTGGCGTTTGAAGTTCGTCGAATTATACTATTTACGTACGAATTCTCGGAAAGTGAAATTTGATTGGTTTGATGAATGAGATGAAAAATTGAACGAAACCATTAAACGGTTTGCAAACACAACTGATGAAATTTCAGAGAAAAATTAAAATTTTTTAGTAAATTTTGTTTCTTAACATACCTACCACAATTGTTTACAATTGGCTGTAACATAAGTGCAAGCCCTACTTCGGAACTAACTCAAGCTTTTAGAATCTTTTCCAAACGAGTTGGAAAAGTACTAGAGTGCAAAAGCACGAAAAAGGGTCGAGCGAGACCAGCGCTCGAAATTACAGGTACTCTCTCTGCACACCTCTTGCGTTTACCGAGCGCATGCGCAACAACCGTGACGTCAATTCCGTATTTCCGCCAACGAGAAGTTTGTGATTTTGCGGGGAGGCATCGATATCAAAGATATCCCCAAGGAGGGTGGGCCTCCGGTAAACAATTGTGGTAGGTATGTTAAGAAACAAAATTTACTAAAAAATTTTAATTTCTTTTCAACCTACTCACAATTGTTTACAATTGGCTGAATAAACAATAGGAGGAGGTGAATCACATAACCAATACCAACAAGAGTAGCAGAACGAAAGCAAGGATGGCAGAGAACAAAAACGAAAACCTGTAATGAAGATAGAGAGAAGGCACCTGAAAAGAACAAGGCTGAGAGAAGCGCAACCTCGACAAAAACAATTTAACGAGGGTGCACAACAGCCTGAGCAGCAACGAGAGGGCCTAAAGAATAAAGATCCTCAGATTGCTGCTGAAGGTGGCGGAGATAAAAGGAGGAGAAGGTAGAAGCATTCCTCCAGTAAGCCGCATTCATAACATCACGGAGAGAAACAGAATTGGAGAACGCCCAGGATGTAGAAATGGCACGAACCTCGTGAGCATTAAGCCGGTTCGAAACAAGATCCGATGCAGACAAGCGAGAATAAGCCAGCTTGATTGCAAGACAGATCCACCTGGAAATAGAATGGGAAGAGATAGACTGCCGCTTAGGAATGAGAGACAGAAAGAATCTCTTCCGATCCCTCCTAATGAACTGAGTGCGAGTAATGTAAGTCTTGACCGCACGAACAGGACAAAGAAGACTCCGTCCATCTACAGCAGGGAGAGCCCGAATGCAGATGGGAGGAGGTACCGAATCGGGGAGTTGATTCTTAGCCAGAAAAGAGCAATCAGTAGTGAATGTGACACTGTTAGCCTCATTTCGGAAGAAGGCAGAATCAACAGATAGCGCATGAAGCTCACTGACTCGACGAGCAGAAGCAAACGCTAGAAGAAAAGCCGTCTTATAGGTGAGAAAACGCATGTCGGTCTCAGATAAAGGCTCGAAAGGCGCCCCCTCCAAACAGTGCAACACCCATGCCAAGTTCCACTTGGGTGTAAGACGCAAAACTCGAGGCCTCTTCAAAGAAAAGTGCCGAATAAGTTTGGAGAGGAAAAGATTACGACCGATACACCGCTTTCCCACATAAGCGAAAGTATCAGACAGCATAGACCGATAGCCCTTAATCGTAATAGGCTGGAGGCCCTTGGGAGTCAAAAAGAAAAACCAGAAAATCCGCAATTTGAGCGATAGACGGATCACGGTAATTCACATTGTGATCTGAACACCAGCGGCAGAAAACCTTCCACTTGGCGGCATAAGTCATTCCAGTGGAAGGTCGCCGCGATGCAGAAATGCACTCCACTGATCGTCTCGAAAAACCTCTACGTCGGAGACTGGACCTGATAAAAGACAGGCGTGAAGGGACAGGCTCGCCAGGTTGTTGTGATACTTCCTGGGACGACCCTGTGAAAGAAGATCGCGACGTAGAGGTAGACGAATCGGTCGATCGGCCAATAGAGGCCGCAGCAGATTGATCCACACCCTCTGTGGAGACAGGGGTGTGATCAGAATGATCCTGCAACTGCAAGCACGAATCTTCGCTAAAACTTGAGGAAGAATCGGTGCAGGAGGAAAGGCATAGCCGACCCAACCTGTCCAGTCCAGAGACAGAGCGTCTACTGCAAATGCCAGAGGATCTGGACAAGGGGAGACAAAAGTCTCTACCTGATGATTCCAGCGAGTAGCGAAAAGGTCGACCTGAGGACGACCCCACTGCTCGCAAATCGCCTGAAACACCGACCGATGTAGCATCCATTCGGTTGGAAGGACACTGTCGCGTCGGGACAGGGAGTCTGCTAGGACGTTGAGACGCCCGGGAATGTGTCGAATGGACACCCGAGCGTTCACATCCCGCGCCAACAGAAGAAGATCCCGAGACAGCCGATACATGGGAATCGAATGAGTGCCTCCCTGATTCCGTATGTAGGCCACTACTGTCGAATTGTCCGAAAGAAGTAAGACAACATGGTCCGACAGATGAGGGATCCAAAGCCGAAAACTCAACAGAAGAGCAAGGAGCTCCTTCTGGTTGATATGAAGGCCCGCCTGCTCGCTGTCCCACTCTCCGTGAGTAGACAGACCGAGAGGGTCCAACGTCGCACCCCAGCCCCGATCGCTGGCATCCGCAGTAAGGATGCGATCGGCCAAAGGAAGATCCAACGGAACACCCTGTGTCAGCCAGGGAATATCTGCCCAAGTGCGGAGGTGACAAAGCAGAGACCGAGGAATAGTGAGTTCCAGGTCCAGCGGATCTACATTCGGACGCCAATGATCCAACAGGAAGTGTTGGAGAGGTCGGACAAACAAGCGACCGAGCGGAATGAGATCTGTCACCGAACGGCAAAGGCCCAGCATCCGAAGGAAAGTCCTGGCCGAGACCGAGGAAGATTGAAGCAGGTCCCGAGTCAAGGCGGAAAGAATCGTCGCCCGAGCCTGGGGGACCGACACTACATTGTGAAGAGTGTCGAAATCCATCCCCAAATGACGGAATCGCTGAGAAGGAAGAAGATCCGACTTCTCGCGATTGACTCTGAAACCCAGCGACGCTAGCAGGCAAAGAAACTGCCGGACATCGAACTCCAGAACAGCAGCATCGTGGTGCCGTTGGAGGATGTCGTCTAGGTAGGCGGACGAAGTCACTGTCGACTGAGTGCGATGGAAAGCAAGCACATGTGACATCAGTCGGGTGAAGGCCCAAGGAGCCAGGTTCAAACCGAACGGGAGAGCTCTGAATTGAAAAACTCGATCCCGAAACGAGAACCGAAGGTATTTCCGTGACGCCAGATGAATGGGTACATGGAAGTAGGCATCCTTCAGGTCGATACTGGCCGCAAAATCGCCCTGATGAACTGAACGTCGAACCGACCGGAAAGTCTCCATACTGAAACGAGGAACAATTATGTACTCGTTCAGGGGACTCAGATCGATGACAGGACGATATTGGCCGTTTTTCTTCGGCACCAAGAAAAGTCTCGAGTAAAACCCCGGTGAAAGGGTGTTCCTGACCACCTCGATCGCCCCTTTGGTGAGGAGATTGTCGATCTCCTGCACCAGAAGGTCCCGACGCAGAGAATCTGAAGGGACCTGAGTCGGAAGGGGCACCCGAGATAAACTGGGGTGCCGATGGAAGGACAGTCGCAGACCGGAATGAATGACGTCGAGGACCCAAGAGTCCGACGTTATCTCTGTCCAACGGTCGTAAAACAGCGACAGCCTTCCCCCGACTGGAGGCGAATCGAGGTGAGAACTTTCACTTGCGGCATCGACGAGGCCCCCGAGAGGAGAAACCACCTCGGGAAGTGACAGAGTCCGGAGACTTTCCAGCCTGAGGCTGCCAGCGGGCCTGGCCACGTCGGCGCTTCTTATGAGCAGAAGGAGCAGACGGAGCTGAAGGCGTAGCCGACGTCGCCGACGAGGCAGACGCAGCAGCACGCTTGGCGGGCCTGGAACTACCCCCACCCGCAGCAGCAGGTGGGTCAAGCTGTCTCAGCAAAAGCTGGTCCTTCGAATGACGAAGAACTTCACCATGAACAGCTTCCACGGAACCATGGAACAACTGAGGTCCCACCAAAGAGGCAGACCTCAGAACAGCACGTTGCTCAGAAGGAAGGGATGGTAAAGAATCCAAAACCGCATCCCGGCGTGCCAGCTCCAAATTGGCCGTGTTACAGGCGTGAGCGTGAGTCAAGTTCATAAGAGCCTGTGACAAAACGCGAAAAGGCGCCTGAGCGTCATCAAACTCCCCTGGTGGAAAATATTCAGCCAGAGCAGCGACGACATGGTCCGCGAGAGATAACATACCCAGCATCTCTCGGGACAGGCCCACCATAGACTCAACTACCGACATCGGGAGAACTGCCGACTTAGGCTTAGTCAACCCGAGGGAAGAAGAATCCTCATCCACAGTAGTCATCCCTTGGAAGGACTCAACCACCTGAGCCGATTGCAGAGGACGCAAAGCCCTGGAACTAGAAGGCTCAACAGGGTTACGGCGCTCCACAGTGGACCGCGGCCGGACGGTCACAGAAGGCTGGTCGGAAGGTTGAACGTCCGGCAATAAGCCAAAGACGAAATCCAAAGCCTGCCCCAAGACTGACGAGGGGGGGACCATCACCTTCAAGATACTCGTCATCCTCCGTAGCAGAGGAGACGTAGCCCAACTCGGGCTGACCAGCAGAAACCTCCTGTGAATACTGTGCAGTATCCAAGGGGCCAGGCGAGACATCTCGGCGACCGACCAAAGGAGGTTGTGCCTCAGGAGGCACAGGGAGGCCAACTTGAGGGTTGCCAGAAAGCAACCGGGTGAGCGCCAAAACGGCCTGGCGCAGGTCACCCTGAGAATCCGTCGCAGCAGAATCGCCCGACGGAGTGTCCTCCCAATGGACCCTTCTGGTAGAAGAACCCAAATCCTCAGAAGAGATCGACGGCGAACGGCGATCGGCAGACAGAATAGGAGCACGGTGAGAAGACACCGGAGGATAGTCCCGATTGTGACGCCCAGGAGCCATCACTGGCCTCTGCGAAACAGAAGGCCCTGCCTGCAAATCCTCGAAAGGGACCGACGGCGCACGTCGATCGGTAGCTGGACCTAGGACACGGTGAGAAGACACCGGAGGATTGTCCCAAGAATGACAGGAACCTGTCATTGGCCTCTGCGCAGCAGACGGCCCCAACTGCCTATCCTCTGAGACCGACGGCAAGCATCGATCGACACCCAGACTCGGAACACAGTGAGGAATCACCGGAGGAAGCTTCCAAGAGTGACAGCTAACCGGGGCTGTCACTGACCGCTGCCAAACAGCAGGCCCTGGATGCCAACGTCCCAACACCATCCCGCTAGCCGGCACACTAGCAGGCGAAGGTGGAACAATAAACGATTCACTCGAGGGACAAGGAATCGCTGCCGAAGCGACCGGCCGGCTCAACCGACTAGGAGCAAACCTAGCCAGATGAGACGGAGCAGACAGCAAACCCCCGCCGCGAGGCTGGGGGAGGCTGAGAACACACAGACACACCAGCAGATACAGCCTCGGTCCCCCGAGACTGTAGACCATCCCCAGAGGAGATGGAAGAGCCACCATCAGACAGAATAGGATCTGGAGTAGCAACCTCCTCAACAACGGTCGACGGTGTAGGAGGCAGATCGGAGAGGGTTACCGAGCTGACCTCGGAAAAGCTCTCAACGAAAACAGACGCCTCAATAGTGACATCCGAAGACAAAGAGACCGCTGTCTCCTCGTCAGGTATCACTGAACTAACACCGCCAACAGTTGCAGAGGAACTCGCCACAGAAGTCAGATCCGAATCCTGTGTGACAGAGTCACCACGTGCACCAGCAGAAATGTCTGCTACGGCACGGCTACCCTTACCCCGAGAACGAAGGGTTCTAGCTCTGGAAAGAACCACCTTGTTCACAGAAGCCCAAAATTTAGAGGACCAAACCCCACAGATACCACATGATTGGGCCTGAGTGCAATTGTTGCAAGTGACACATGTGGTATGGGAATCGTCCACATGTTTCACCTGCAAACAAGAGGTACAAGGAATAGTCTTAGGCATGATATCAATACAATAATCAAGCTTCCCGCCGACGGAAAACAGTACGAAGGTCGTGTTCACACGTGGGGGAAAGGCAAGATAAAGTGTGAAAAGAACAGCAATAAAAATACAAATTAACATTAAATGATAATAATAATTTGGTAGCTTGAAAAAGGATACAATCCAGTAGCACACTAAAGATGATTAATAAGTTGTTCACGAAGAATTCATAGCATAAAAAGCACGAGTCACAAAAATTTCCGACCATGAACAATGGCGGAAAATAAAGGAATTGACGTCACGGTTGTTGCGCATGCGCTCGGTAAACACAAGAGGTGTGCAGAGAGAGTACCTGTAATTTCGAGCGCTGGTCTCGCTCGACCCTTTCTTCGATCTTTTTCGTGCTTTTGCACTCTAGTACTTTTCCAGCTCGTTTGGAAAAGATTCTAAAAGCTTGAGTTAGTTCCGAAGTAGGGCTTGCACTTATGTTACAGCCAATTGTAAACAATTGTGAGTAGGTTGAAAAGAAATGGCTCGCATAAAAAATATGTTACAGGGCATTTAGTTGGCGGATGCAGTGTCACATGAGGCTCACCGAGAACAATATTAGACTTGGCTAATATTTATTTATTTACTGGTGTTTAAGGTCGCGTATTTCTGCACAATGGCTAATCGTGACCACAAAATGGAGATAAATTCAAGTTTAGCCAATCCCTTATACCTATGTTGCCCATTTTCGAGGACTTCCACCCCAAGCATTGGTGACTGGGTCCTATTTTGCCAGTAAAACAGAGCTTATTCACAGCAGTAAATATGAGCGCGGTGGCTCAGTGGTTACGGCACTGGACTTCAAACCGAAAGGTTCACATTTCGATCCCGGCAGAGGCATCTATGTTTCATCCCGATTGCCCACATGGTGCCGTGTACTAGGGCGTACTGCACGTCGATGGTGCATTCGTCTTCAACCAATGCCAACCCAGCTTGTGCGGAGTTAGTACGTTGGGAAATCTGACAGTTGCTCGCCGTTGCTCTGTGGTTCTATTCGGGTACTCAGGCTTCCTCTACCGTAAAACTGTCTGGCACGTGGTGACCATGGCTATCGAAGTGTCGTTAATATTGTTCTCACTTCGGCTCATATGACACTCTAACTGCCAATTAAATGTCCCATAACTTATATTATTCTTCCCAACACAAACCCGTTTATTTTGCATTCAATAGAAATTTGCATTAACTGAATATATTTTAATATTAATTATATATTTATAACATTTTTTTCCAGGCATCTCTGAGAAAAATGCGTTCCATGTTTAAACTCAGCAATTTGGCAACAGAACAAATGAAGTGAATCTTAATGCAATCTATCAAAACAGAGCTCCTTGTCGACCCTCTACCTAAAATGATAAGCAGATGGCAAACAAAGAACAATTCCTGAATAAATAAAAATGGTCATGTTTGCTTCAAAAACATATCTTATTACATCTCATTGATGGTGGAATGTAATCATCTTTTCAGTATAAATTTCAAGTTTAATTTTACTTCCCTTCGACGAGCAACGACGAGCAGCTGCTAGCTCCCCAACATCGTAACTCCGCACTGCAGCACAGGCAGGGTTGGATTGGTTGAAGACATGCATCTCAAAACACGGCGTCATCGTGCACCCATGTGGACAATCGGGGTTAAGTGCCTTTTATGTACCTTAGCAGAAACTGAAAAATAGCAGAATTTGAAAAGCCTTTTATGAATAGCTCTGACCAGATATGGCAGTTAAACTATCTGGTCAGAGATATTCTCAAAAAATGCCTTTCGTGAGTTACATTTGGTAAAAAGTTCACCAAAACAAAATGAGTTGAATTTGCATTTCGTCGTCAGCGTGCGGATGATAAATAAAAACACAGATCAATGGTTGTTCAGTTGACAGGATTCCACTGTATTTATAATATACAAAATATCCCGTATGCACGCACATCATTTTTCTTCTCACACTGAAAGTATGTGTAACTTTATTTTTAGATTTCACCATCTTTTTGGTACAATTTAAAATGACCATTTAAAATGCCTTATGTTTTTATGTGCCGGTATCCTGGCAACAGACACCATAAGCAAAGATGTAAGTACTTTGGCAAGGCTACCATTGACAATACAAGAGTTTTAGACAAGATTCAAATCTGTATTGAGGGTAGCAATCGTACGTGTGATAATTTCATTCAGAAAGAGGACGTTTTTACCTGTACACATCGCTAATTGATTACACACATGCTAAGACCACAGTTTTGAAAATAGTAATTAACCCTTCACCCAACGCAGACGATATCAAAATTTATTATTTTAAATATTATTTTTTTAAATTTTTCAAAAAAACTCAACAAAACCAAATCATGTGACCCCTCGTTGGAACGAGCTCGACGAGCTCGTTCCAACGAGGGGTCACATGATATGGTTTTGTTGAAATTTTTTTAAATATAATATTTTTTCAACTGCTGAATTTGCATATTACGCGGGCGGATGCGGGCGATTCGTTGGGTAAAGGGTTAAATGATACATATAAATAAATCAACAACTGAGAGAAATAAATTAGACCAGGTCATCTTTCTGTCATGATGATATTTTTATATAGGCCTACCATGCATTAAAACTGAAAAATAAAACAAAGTACACAGCTGAAACACTACTATAAACTTTAGCGGTGGTAGTACGAGTGGAACAATGTATGGGGATTACGTCGTGCACAGCCCATGAACGTAACACCTTGACTTTATGATCTTCATTTCTCAAAAATAATTTAGACATTGAATGATTTTCAAAATATATGCGAACAAGTCAAGAAAGGGGGGAATATTGTAAATAAATCGGCAATTACCACCAAGTGGGTTTACGATGTGGTGTACTGAAATCTCGACCTCGCCTCTGGGTCATATATTGACTCGTCCTAACGCACTCGTCGATATATGCCCAAAGATGAGGATTCGACTTCAATGCACCATCTTGGAAACTCATGTGGTTTTAATAAACTATATGTATATAAATGTGCACATACATAAGGATTAGAAATCACTCCATTGATTCAGTTTGATTCAAGCCATGATGATTCAGAATTTTCTTTCATTTTTCAGGCGTTCTCAAAATCCTATCAAGTGTCTCCTCTTCAGCTCTTCTTCTATTATCATGTCTCCAGTACAGGATACCTGATGATAAAAGAGTTACAGGAGGTTCCTCTTTCAGAACTACTTTGGATTCTATCCTGGAATATTCCACTTGTTTGATTGACTTGTCCAAACAGGCAGTGTGCCATTGAATACAATACCTGAGTGGTGAATGACAATAATTAGGGTTGCAAGAAGCTGCAATATTTACAATTTGAAAAGCTGTGAGATTCGATTCAAGATTTCATGCGAAATCCTTTGCCAAATAAAGATGTAAAGATGTAAATGCACAGGGAAAAGTAGAAAGACAGGCAATCTGGCTATGCCTTTCCCTGCCAGTTTACAATTTTTTTTTGGAAAATGTGCAATGTGTAAAATGTTTTGGTGGAAATTTTTATGTTACAATTACAAAATGTAAACTTTGTATCATTTTCGTATACTGGCAAATAAAATATCAATATTAATATCAAAACGATACAAGCGTGTGAATGAGTTAATCGATATAGCACGAGGGCCAGTGCGAAAGGATATAAAACGAGTTTTATCCTTCCGCGACGGCACAAATGTCATATCAATTAACCCACTCACACGCGCGTGTCGTTCTATGTTTATTACACGCCTTCAAACAAAAAAAAAACAAACAATTATTAGAAGGCACTCGACAATTCATTTGACAACTATCCACAAGTTTTGTCGCAATCGGTTCAGTTCGGGTGATCAATCGTTTGCTAATGTTTACAAACACATGTACGATTTGGGGGGGAATTCCCGTGGGCAGATTTATAAATAGGCCAAACATGTGTTGTACGTATGTTTGTACTATCGTAGTGCATGCATATTTGAGCTAGTTCTCTTCAATTTGTTATCATTATATAGCTAATAATGATTGGTTTGAACTCTCTTGTAAACTTTCGAAGTAATACTATACACGTTTTTTTAGTTTATTGTCTTTCCGATAGCTTATTAGAACGCAATTGATTCGTTTGATCTCAATGATCTGCACGGCTTCCGTGATTGTAGTTCAAACGGAAATTCCAAGTAGGCGGGGTTACGTTATGTTTTGACAGATGACATGTCATCCAAAAATAGTCTGTCAACGATTTCCGCTCGGCACATGTGTGCAGAACGTATTTTCAATGTACGCATGGTTTAATGTTGCTGCATGGGGATTTCATAGAACAGGCGTGTAGTAAATATGCACATAGAATCATATAATTTCAGTATTTAACACTTCACAAAAACAATTTAAAGCCTAAAGCAAGTTAGGTCCCAACGTGAAAATGTACAATGGTTGTTTGTTTATTGGCATTGAACAACGCTTTAAGCAAACATGCTCATATTGCTTTGCCGAGTTTTTGTGAAGAGGAAGACGAAGAACCTAGAGAAAACCACCATGCATTGGCAAATAATTATCAGATAATTTATCTAACCTGGCAGATGTAGGGTTAGCATTAGTTGAAGGTACGTGTACCCTACAGCAAATGGTGCCACTGTGTTCCCATTTTAGCAAATTCAATGAACTGGTAGACTGCCTGAAGCTCATATTTGGGCTTTATTCGGAAGTACATGTACCCCAAATTAAAGGCTTCATACTTGGTGGTTTTCTTTGTATAATCTTTGAAGCAAAGTTATTTAGGCTATAAGAATTTGCTTTGTTATAATCTATGGGAGAGTGCCCATTGGCACTCTCCCATAGATTGTAACAAGACAAAGACATTTGAAATAATTTAGATGACCAAAAATAATTTAACACTCTACCAGTAAAGTGTCTCACCCAACGACACAATACAGTCAAAATTGAACCTTCGACTTTTGGATTTGATGTCCAATAAGATAACAATGAGCCATCATGAGCCCCAAAATATGCAATACGGTTCAGTGTTGACAGCTGTATCCGAAGTAACAAAGCATTTGCCGTCTGATTTCAAGTTATCTTATACCAGGCCCGAAGCTAGGATCTCAATATTTTTTTGAAGTGGGTCGAGAGTTAAAATTTTTAGTGATAGTGTTTCTGGGTCATTGGCCATCAGTACAAACTTGAAAGCTAACTCAATATACTTCATTAAAGCAATTATAAACAATAATTCTTTAACATAATAATATAAACAGCCCTTTTGTGCACATGACTACTCAACTGTCATATATTTATATGTCGACTCTTGCAGATGTCCCATTTTCTTTACAAATTCTATAGATCAGTCTTTAGTTTGGAACCTGTCATTCTTGATATACATTTCTGCCCAGGTGACATCACATGAAAGAATTCTAGGGAACTGGTTGAACAATTACTTCTCTTCAGAGAAAATGTTGGCAATCGAGTGGCCAACAAATTTTCCATCAGACAACAAAAATGTTCGGGGGAGGTGGGAGAGAAACCTAGCTTTAAGCCTGTGTTATACTCATTCTTCGGATTAGTAGAGTCACTGAACTCTGTAAATCAAGATATAATACAATTAATACTCAACTGATCACTAGAATGTAGAATGAAAGTGTCAATGACACTGTAGCTCAACTTGTCAAGACAAAGACATGTACATGTATAGTATGTGACACAGCAATGACAAACATCTAGGTAATGACCTGATAACAAAGGTACATATAAAGTATTGTAACGGTCTGTACATAAATACTGACCGTTGCCTGTAACAAATGTATAGATAAAGTATTGTAAAGGTGGGTGACAGTCAGATGTTAAACTAGAAAAGAAATCTTTGAGTCCCAGAGTGGGTCTGACTGAACCCCAAAATATTTGTTCTCATAGCACAGTGACAACAAAGGCACCCCAAAACACACTCATTCCTGTCCCAATGTGAAAACAAAGGTACCCAAGAAGTTTCGTGAAGATCAGTTCACAAATATGAGCTGTGTAGAAGTTGTGACAAAAAACTGATTGGACCTAATTTCGGTACAAAATGGCCACTGGCAGCCATCTTGAATTCTGGACCGCACCCAGAAACACTCGTTGTCGCCCCAAGGTGATAACAAAGGACCCAAGAAGTTTTGTGAAGATCGGTTCAAAAATACAGCCTCTTGCCCGAGCCATATTGACATGTGCACTTACAGTGTATAAGTAGCACTGAATAAATCAAAGTTCATCTAATTTGCATAATTTCTGCACGAGAAAAAAAACCATACTATATGTGATGTATTCCATGTTACTAAACATTCATACAAAAATTTATTCAAATCAGAACTTTCATACAGAAGTTCTGTACAAAAGACTGATTGCACTAATTTTGGTACAAAATGGCTGCTGGTAGCCATCTTGAATTTCGGACCACACCCAAAAACACTCGTTCTCATCCCACGGTGATAACAAAGGTACCCAAGAAGTTTCGTAAAGATCGGTTCATAAATACGGCCTCTAGCCTGAGCTGTATAGAAGTTGTGTACAAAAAACTGATTAGACCTAATTTCGGTACAAAATGGCCACTGGCAGCCATCTTGAATTTTGGACCGCACCCAGAAACACTCGTTCTCGTCCCAAGGTGATAACAAAGGTACCCAAGACGTTTCGTGAAGATAGGTTCATAAATACAGACTCTAGCCCGAGCCGTATTGACATGTGTACTTACTGTGTGTAAGTAGCACTGAAAAAATCAAAGTTCATATAATTTGCATAATTTCTGCACGAGAAAAAAACACGTATTATATGTGATGTATCCCATGGTACTAAACATTCACACAAACAATTATTCAAATCAGCACTTTCATATGGAAGTTCTGTGCAAAAATCTGATTGCACCAAATTTTGTACAAAATGGCTGCCATCGGCCATCTTGAATTTTGGACCGGACCCCAAAACACTCGTTCTCGCCCCACGGTGATAACAAAGGTACACAAGGAGTTTCGTAAAGATCGGTTCACAAATACGGCCTCTAGCCCGAGCCGTATTGGCATTTGCACTTACAGTGCTGAAAGTAACACCAAAAAACATCAAAGTTAGTCTAATTTGCATAATTTACGCACGAGAAACGAAACCGTATTATATGTGATGTATCCCATGGTACTAAACATTCATACAAAAAATTATTCAAATCATAGCTTTCATATGGAAGTTCTGTACAAAAAACAGATTTGTGCATCGTCGGTACAAAATTGCGGCTGGCAGCCATCTTGAATTTCGGACCGAACCCAAAAACACTCGTTCTCGTCCCACGATCATAACAAAGGTACCCAAGAAGTTTCGTAAAGATCGGTTCATAAATACGGCCTCTAGCCCGAGCCGTATCCAATTGTTGACGGACAGACGGACGACGGGCCATGGCATAAGCTCAAATTTGGCTTCGCCAAAGTTGAGCTAAAAATGATTGGTGTCTGATTAATTGGATATTCTAGTTAACTGAATACTTTTACTGGCAAAAGTAAGGAATGTGGTCACTGGTGATTCAAAGTTTGACTGCAGCATTTATTTAACTGGTAGAGTGCTAAGTTAGTTTTCAAATGTGTTACACTGTAACATGAATATTTTTTCCAAGATGCTACACTACAAGCAAGGAGAGCTTCAGTTTTTCCAGATTTTGTTAATAATTGTTTTGTCACAATATATCGGAGAGTGACTGCTGGCAGTGTGTTCTAAGGCGTATGGCACGTCGATGGTGCGCTTGTCTTCAACCAGTGCTAAAACTGCTTGTGTGGAGTTAGTGCATTGGGAATCTGACAGTTGCTCACTGCTGGTTTATGGTTCCTACAGGTTCTCCAGCTTCCTTCACCGAAAATGTCCAACATGAGATGACCCTTGCTTTCGAAAGTACCATTACAACCCAAATATGAAAAAAACATTACTCAAAAATGTCGGGGGTCGGGGATTTTCTGATTAAATCCTTGTTAATCCATACACAAGTAACAGGTCATTTTTTGTAAATTATGTAAATTTATTTATTTTTGGCAATGGAATTAATAAATTTAAACCATCACTGAAGGTGATAAATACCATTACTTTTGGCTTTCTAGCATTCACATTATATTAAGAGTTACTCAAAAGTGGGCTCCTATGGTAGAAATCCTGTATAGAATAGTTACTAACTGGTTTCACTGGATGCAAGCTTCATCAGAAGCTTTTATTGTTGTTGGTTGGAACTCTTATATATACTCTACATCTGGCGGGAAGAGTTAGTGGGTACTTGTGACAAGCACACATGGTAGTCCAAGAGGTGGGTACGTATGGAGGTGGGTACATATGATGGTGGGTGTAGATTCAAAACAGCCATATCCAGCCAGGGTTATTCACAAAACTGACATTTAAAATTTATTATTTTCAATTTTTGCCCAATAAACACCGCTTATGACCTATTAGCAGAATGAGCTCACTGGGCACGTCCCAATGAAGGGTCATAAACAATGTTTTTGCAGCGAAAAAAAATTAAAGTTTTAGTTATTCAAGAAAAGGTTGGGCAATTGTTATCGGTCACTCATGTTAGGTGAAGGGTTCAAAACAGTTTTTTATCCTGGTCACAGTAGTTGTACGTGTACAATTGAATTGTTAAACACCATTTCATACTGTACCACTGCTTTTGGACTTTTCGAGCAAGCAGGGTGAAGTGCCTTGTACTTAAACACAATATAATGAGTCCAATTCAAACTCACAGTTCTTTGATCAGAAGTTTGACTCGTCAACCATTGAGCCATTTGCCCAAATCTGCCTCTCAATAACAGAACTAAGATGCTCCAAAAAAGTCTGCTGAGGGTCTTTTGGTTTCATTACACAAAATATATAACGATTCGAAAATAATTAAAAAGAAAGAATTAACTGATATTCCCCAACCACCCGTCCCAATCAAAAACCCACCCACCACCCATAGACCCTACAGTCCATTCACACACACACACTTTTTAACACCTTCCACCACACTCACCAAGACAAGATAATCATGGGAAAGGCATTTCTGTAGTGGATCTATTTTTTCTGTTTTCTCTCACTGGGCCGAACTATGGTTGGCCTACTGGTAGATCTTGGGACAGACAACACTCACAACTTTCATTTTTAAATTTTTCTTCTTCTTCTTTCATTCGTGTTTATGGTCATAGTCAGCATCTATGGCTATATCATGACTGCCACATAGGTATGAAGTCAAGTGTAGCCAATTGTTTATGCTCATGCTGCCCACTTTGGAGAACTTCCACCCCATACAATGGTTAGTGAGTCCTGTTTTAGCCAATTCAGAGATCTGTCAAACGAGACTGAATTGGTTAAATTCTCCAGGCCTGACATTATGAAAACTACAGAATACAGAAGGGCTAAAAATTGCCTTCCTAAATCCTCCCAGGAGGGCAAATGCTCTCACCAGGATAAACATCGTCACTTGAGTTCCATTCTGTTCTATCTCCCAATGGACAGATAGAACAGAATGGAACTCAGGTGACAACATGTTTAAGGAAGTCTTCTTGCTTCATACGGTAAGTGGAAGAATAACAAGATTGACCACATTTATCTCTAGCATTATTTCAAGGAAGATGTGAACAGCATCTTAAGGTAAAATTGTAGTTTCCCCAACAATGTTCAAATATTATTCAACATCTAACTGGCGGCATTACCAGAGAATCACATACCACCAGTACGATGAATGTGACAGAATGTTTGAACTTGAAGCCCAGTGGTGCAGTTGAGTTTTATTTTTGAGCAAATTATATATTCCCCCGGGAAGTAAGCAGCACTTGTTTACTGCGGTAAACCAGTTCCGCTTTACTAGTAAAATAGGACCCAGTCACCAATGCTTGGGGTGAAAGTCCTCTAAAATGGGCAACATGTTGATCAACGATTGACTATCCTTGACTTCATCGCCATGTTGTGTCACGATTAGCCATTGTGCATAAATATGTGACGTTAACCACCAACAAACAAACAAACAAATTATATATTCCTCTTTGTCATATAGATAAAGTGAGCTGTAGAAATTGTGAACATAAAATAGAAGTAGTACTGTAAAACAATTTGTGATGTGTTTAAATGGCTAGATACAGGAGGGCTAAAAATAGACGTCCTAAAAAAATTTGCGAGGGCTCTAGGAGGGCAGCCCTCCTTGAGAATGCCAGGCCTGATTGTCAGTTGCATTTGCAGCTTGAAATCATGTTGCATTGACACTAGTGTGCAGAGAGTTTTCAGCCCAAAAAAGCACTGGAAGTCAAATAAATTTTTAAAACACCACAAAGATAATCTATATTTTTTGTATTGTATATAATACTAATATTTTCATTTTTACACAAATGAAGAGATTTTCAACCCTTTATCTAAGATGAATACAAGAGACCACTTGCTGAAAAAAATGTTGAAAATTTCCATTTTTGACCCCTAATACATAGCTTATGATCTCTCATTAGAATGACTTCAATGGATCATTCTAAAGAGAGATTACAAGCTATGTTTTTAATACTAAAATTGAAAAAATTTGAAAATTTGAATTCAATTTTGTGAATAACACTGGTCAATTATGGCCATTACATTAGATAATGGGTTTATATGATCCATCCCAAAAATACAACTGTGATAGCACTTTCCACTGATATCATGGAAATACAGAAGTGTGATAAAAAGGGCTGATACATGTATATGGGTTGATGCGAAAAAATGTTGAAGAACAAACTAATTAACAATATATTCAGGTTTATCAATATTTTCACCATTGAATACATTCTCACAACTAGATAACAATACATAAAACAAACTAAAGCTGAGTAAAGAAATGAACACATACGAAATTTGCAAAATGTAAAACACAAAATAAAAGTATTTACATATATCAAATATCAGCACTAAAAGAAGGAGATTATCAACAATCACTAAATATGACAGATCAGACAAGATGAACATTCTCAAAAATAGGTTTTGTCACTGGGAGCGACTCTGAAAGTGAGGGGGGGGGGGAGGGGTTGAAAGTTTAGTTGGGGTACTGGGTGATTGATGTTTAAGATCACAACCACACAACCAATCATCAAAACATATAATACATTTTATTTTACACAGGTATATTTCAACAACTCATGAGCATATCCACTGTTATTGACAAATTATAAATTATCTAAACTTGTACAAATTCCATAGTTAGTGATGAACAAATTTGATGGTGAAAACAAAGAATCCCCTGTAACACCCTGTACTATTTTTGTGCTGTGTTAAAAACTTAAAACAAGAGGACCCAGTGGGGCCTAAAGCACTCGCCTGACAAAAGCCCATTGATTCTCCTTTGAACAAACTCATTAAAAGTCATCAATTTATTTATTTATTTACTGGTCTTTAAAGTCACATATTTCTGCACAATGGCTAATCATGACCACAACATGGAGATAAAGTTTAATCAATAGTTTATACCCATATTGCCCATTTTACAGGACTTCCACCCCAAGTATTGGTGACTGGATCCTAAGTTACCAGTAAACCAGAGCTTGTTTACCACAGTAAACAAACACTGCTTCACTTCCAGGGGTTGCCACGGGGAAATGGGCATCAAAATATCTCATATGTCAAACATGAAAGTACTCTTTTGAAACAGTGGTTTTTGAGAAGGAGATTGTTAAAACTTGTTTTCTTCATTACTAAGTGTTAAAATCTGTGGGCACCATGTCATCCTACAGTATGGCCACCATGTTAAGTTCATGAAATGCAAAATAGTGAGATTTCTGAGTCAAAATAGTGAGATTTTAATTTTTATGTAGCTCAAAGAGGAAAAATTACTTAATTTAGTACAGTGGAGCCCACTTAATTGGATATCTCTTAATTGTATATCCCTGTTAACTGAATATAATTTTCAAAAACAAAACCATTTACTATATCTTCAGAACAAATTTGATCTGTTAATTGCATATGGGTTGTAGAGTAAACTCCTGTTAATTGTATATAAATTTTTGTAATATGTCGAAAACATTACTGTGACACACACCAAATTCCCCTTATTTATCAAACTTTTTGGCCTCACTACATCCAATACAGGCATTTATTCTATTATATCTTGTTTGACAGAGCTCTATGAGCTCTGTCAAACAAGATATAATAGAATAAATGCTCAGTTTACCTCCAGAACACAGGAAACTGACCAAATCCCTGTTAATTGTATACTCCTGTTAATTGAATAATTTTCACTGGCAAAATGGATATTCAATTAAGAGGATTCTACTGTAGTAAGATTCTGTTAAAATGTCCAATTTTCAGGCTCATTTAACGAAAATTTATTCTGAAAAATTGTGATCTCCCTCTAAAATAGTGAAACTTAACATGTCTGCCGTGGACTGGTCACTTTCCACAGGTGGGCAATTTTTCCACGGACGGAATAATATCAGATTTCAAACATTAATTATAGGAATAATTACCAAACATTTAATTAATGAAGCAGTGGGCACAACTGATGATTTTTATTACCTGAAAAATGCATGTACAGACATCACTGCCCACACGTGTATTATGACCAGTCCATGGCGGCTGTTCTGTAAATGTGACCATGGAACATTGTAGTATCTATACTTGTAAATCATGCCCACAAAGATGGCATATGTCAAACATGGGACCATTTGAAACTGGGTGTGGGACAAACTTTTTAAATGTTTTCCCAATTACCCTACATATGAAAATCTGGATTTTCCATGACACCCCTAAAGAAGACCCTGAGGTCTTAACTTGAATAAACTAGAAAACCATCCTCACACATATGTAAATGTCAAATGTGGAAGCATAAAGGCTGTTAGTTTGTGAGAAGATTTTTTAACCCTTTACCCAACGTAACGGCCAAAACCGACCAGTGCTATTCACAAAAATCATCATTCAATTTTCATTATTTTTTTCATTTCTTGTCTCATAACCATAGTTTATGACCCATTGGAATGAGCTCATTCCAATGAGGGGTCATAAGCCATGGTTTTGATGTAAAAAGTGAAAAAATTTTGTTATTCAAGAATTTCATTTGCAAGTGTCGTCTTCTTTTCGTGTTAGGTAAAGGGTTAAAAAGTTTTACCAAGACCCATAGTGTTAAAATACAACCCACTCCCCCTTCACATCAGAGGAAGGGAAAGTCACGAGATATATATTACGTTTTATTTTACACTGGTCTATTTCAACAATTTGCAGTAGAGCACATCACAAAAGAAGGAATGGTGTGACAAAAAAATATTCAATAAATTCACTTTTCATAAAAATAATTCCAAATACCCATGACAGTTTTGAAGAGATCATCACCTGTGCATATACACTAACCAGAGTTTTGGACAGATTAATGCAATGAGATTTGTGAAATGGAACTGTTATAATTAACCCTCTGCAACTGATGTTGAAATATCAAAGTTCAACTTGCTAATTTTTTCTATAATACAACTAGAAATGTAACCAATTCAATCTTGTTTGAGAGAGCTCAATGAGCTCTGTCAAAGAAGATTGAATTGGTTTTCATTTCCTAGTTATATTATGAGGAAACTTTGGTATTTGACATCAGTGTTTGATGGTTAAGCAAGAGAAAATGACTGAGATTCCATTTTGTTTTCATATTATGCTCACTTTCATGAGAGCCACAAGCTCTGTGTCAGAAGAAAACTGGACATGGGCATAAATGATTGCTGATTCCCCTCCCCCAACCAAACCCAACCCAACCAACACCTTCACTTACATCTTAACTCCAATACAATTATTCCACATTTATTTATTTATTGGTGTCATTTTCAGCATCTATGGCTTTATCATGCCCCCAACGTATGTATGATGTCAAGCTTAGCCAATCATTTATACCCATGATGCCCAGTTTAGAGGATTTCCACCCCTGGTATTGGTCCTATTTTATCAGTAAAGCAGAACTTGTTTACCACAATAAACAAGTGCTGACCCACTTCCCAGGAGGGAATTATTACACATACAATGTATTATAAAACCAACGCAGAAAAGGTTGTAATCTGAGATCAAAGTGAATAAAAAGTGACTGAAATTCAGTTTTATTACTAGTAACCTTTAACATTTGCCATACACATCCCAAATAAAATGGAGTTTTTGCTCTTATTAGGGTCAGCCAATATATCAAGATTGCCGACTGCTTGAAACAAATACTAAATCAAATTGCTGAAGAAGTTTGTAAATCACATCCAATTTCCTTTCAAATCATGTAAATTCCTATCACATTATAACATCTGGAATTCAATGACCAAAACAACCACTTTATTCAGTTATGTATCAAATCAACTGATGATGACATGAAACTCTCAATGTTCGATCGGCATAAAAAATTGAAAACCTTGAATTTCAGGTTGGGTTGCTATCTTGACAAATACCTACGAGGATTATTATTATTTATTTATTTACTTACGTATTTATTTACAGCCACAGACAGCCCCATTTTTATTGCTTTGAAGACATTGTCCCAAGTGTATTCTTCCTTGATAACTCTAATGACAGGATCCATTTATCGTGACAAGTGTTGTTACGTTATTGTTCGATGCCTATAAAATAGTGTAGAAACACCGTTAAGTCATCTGCAGCTGTGTACTTGTCTATATGATAGTTATTAACATAAAATTAATCTGGGGTATTTAGGGTTAAGATCACATATTTCTGCACCATGGTTAACTGTGACTGCATTACAGGGCTCAAAATAAGCGGTGTCATGTCGCTTTTTGCTATGCAAAACTTGCAAAAAGCTACACAATGTTCAATTATGTATAGCATTTTGCGATACAAAATAATCAACTGTTTAGGCTGCAGTTGATTATCTTGTATCGCGAAATGTAAATGAAAATTTGCAAACAAATTTGAAAACTAGTTCACTGATGCTTTACTTCTGATTGGGGAACATTCCAGGCATAACTCAGATTAACTCTCCATCAAGCATCATTAGCAACTTCATAGGTAAGATGAATTCTATTGGTTTAAATTCTTCCTCTTTTTACAACATTTTGAATAAAATGTCCATTAAAAATAACTTCAAGCCCATCAAATTAAAAATCCTAACTTCCATTTTGAGAACTCTATTAAACAACCAAGACGCCAATTGAAAATATCCAAGCCCATGCAACCCTTAAAGGCAGTTCAGTTAAAAAAAAAAAACATAGTAAATGTTTAATGTGTTGCAGATCATTTGGAAATGCCCAGAAATGGATGGAAACTATTCTACCTACATAGAAGAATTCAATACAAAACAGCATAACATAACTCTGGTATACAAAAATAGCTATGTAATTTTTACAAAATGCTATTCATTTTTTGGAAATGTGTAGCATTTTGCTACGCAAAAAAAAAAAGTTATTTTGCGCACTGGACTGCAATATGGAGATAAAGTCAAATTAAGTCAATCATGTATACACATATTGGCCATTTTAGAGGACTTCCACTCCAAGCATTGGAGACTGGGTCCTATTTTACCAGTAAAACACCTTGTAAACAAGCATTGCTTCACTTTCTGGGGTTTCCATGAGGAATGTGTCCTTTGTTACACTGACCTTCTAACGAAAATAACTTTTTAATTGTGTTCTGATGTTTCACTATGTAGTAGTGCACTCTGCAACTGGAAATGAGATTCCATGTTATTAATAGATAGTATAATTCTCATTCAGATGAGAGAAAACAGCATATATTTAGTTATGCTGTACAGTGAAGCCCACTTAACTGGATATCTCTTAACTGAATAACCCTGTTAAGTGACTATAACTTCCAAACACAAAACCATTTATGATACCCTCAGCACAAAATTTGACCTGTTAATTGCATATAGGTTTCAGAATAAACTTATGTTAATTGAATAAAAAATCTTAATTATATGCTATGAAATTTAAAATTTTCTCCCCAGTTTTATTTCTACTATACCTATTATAGCTATCACACCAGCACAACATGCCTTGTTCCTTATTAACCCCTCTTCTTCAAAAATAGCTGTTTGAGAGTTTCATCAAGGATAAACCCAGAAAAAAGAGAATAAGTAAAAAAGATCAAAGAATTGTCGTGGACCAATCAGGACAAAAACACACAGCACACAACCCTATGTCCTGTTCTTTTTCTGCACTGGAGTACACCTCATTGTCCATCTCCTGCTAGACATGAACAGAAAGCTTAAAATCCGTATTTTGGAAATCGAATATGCATGTATATGTATGGAGAGGGGAGGCAGTTCAAAATATTGTTTATGGTAATATTTTGACAGGGAAGACATTTTTTGTGTTGATGTGGTAAGTATAGTAGAAATAAAATTTGGGAGAAAATTTTAATTTCTTCATTCTATTTATTTATTTATTTATTGGTGTTTTAAGGTCCTATACTTATGCACAATGGCCAATCATGACCATGACAGTTTTATGGGTGGAGGAAGACGGAGTACCCAGAGAGAACCACCGAGCAACGATGAGCAGCTGCCAGCTCCCCAACATCGTAACTCCACACTGCAGCACAGGCAGGGTTAGATTGGTTGAAGACATACGTACCATCGACGTGAAGTACGCCTTAGTACATGGCATCATCATGCCCCCATGTGGGCAATCAGGGTTAAGTGCCCAAGAACACAATGCGGGAGTCCGAATTGATCGCTCAGATGGTTACCCATCCAATGATCAACCGGGCTCGACGTTGCTTAACTTCGGTGGTCTGACAAGAACCGGTTAACGCAACTCCACCGTGCCCCCGGTTTCTTCATTCAACCTAATATATTAGTCATGACACCAAATTAGAAAATGTACATAAAAAATTGGTGACTGGGGAGAGGCATAGCTGTCTATCACAAGCCTGTTGATCAACAGACTGTCAGCAGCATAGGTAAGGTGATCATGCAGTGGATGACCCGAAATACATATGGATGCATTAAAGTTGAAGTGTGGTGTTCCCAGTAACATATCCACTTGAACATCTCTACGAAACATCCATGGACTGAAAATTCTTACTTATAAAGGATAGAATATCAGCATATGATGATGCGGCTATCTGATAAGAGTCTTAATTGCATTTGATTGTGATCTGAAATGCCAAAAAGAGAAGATCTCTCATACGGAGTTCATTAGGAAGGGTATGGATCTCCTAAAATGTGAAATGTATGCAGGAACAGTGAAGTATTCAAATAATCAATCAGTGGTGATTCGAGAGGAGAGATAACCATAGCCTCACGACCAGAAGAATCACTCTCAACTTTTGGAATATATGTATGGTAACTCTGATAATATGCAAGAATCTTTGTCCACAGGGCCTGCTCAAGACTGAGGTTCAGAGAATTGAGTCATTCCCAACATCTGATCACTTGAGAAAATTGATTATCTCAATAAAAGATCTTCTAAGTAGAAGAAATTTAAATGTAAGCCTTTGAAAAAATTTGGTGAGGTGCCAACTCGAGCCATTGAATAAACTGACAAAAACAATCGACATTGGGCTTCCAAACATATGACATGTAAGACAAATTAGTCCATAAACGTGTAATGTTTAAAACAGTCAATGAAGAATACAGACCTATGAGACAAATTCTTTGAATGTCACTTTTGTTACTTTTGAGAAGTGAATAGCAAAAGTACTGAGAAGAGAATTTGGCTCTTGCTAACTCGTTACATCCCTGTTTCAGCTGAGTGAGAATATTTAAGTCAGTAAACTGAATCAGGACCAGTCTCTCCAAAAACAGCCTAGAGACTGAAGCAGATTTAAGATAGACAGCCAATGTACTCTGGAATATTTGGTAGTATTGCTGTATATTACTTGAGAATGGCATCAAGACAGGCCGAAGGTATTAACTGATAAAAGCGTTACATGATAATGAACATAAATTAAAATGGAAGAGAATGCCCAAGGAGCACAAGAGGAAACAAAGCCGATAGACTCTGCCTCCGAACAATACTAGAAATTACTTCCCTTTGCTATTAGAAGTAAAAAACGGAAGTAAGAGTTGTATAAAATGATGATATAAAAACACATCTCATTAGTATTGCTCCTGACAGATCTGAATGTTTTCCATATAGAATAGATGTTGTTATATGGAAATATCAAAAGTTCAAGACTGAGAATGTATGCACTGTCTGTATGCCTTCGGTACTAAGAGGAAATTGTTGAACAGCACTGGCAAATCAAGATTGCAAATGACCCTGTTCATTTCCCTATGAGAAGGGATAGCTATCTTGGTGTAAAACAAAGAAGCCTGAAGAGGACTTAGCAAAAAAAATGCTGGATCGCATTGCGAGTGAGGTGGACTGTTGGAAGATGAATGAAAGTGTCAATGACACTGTAGCTCAACTTGACAAACTTGAACTTGGTAAGTTATAAATGAAATGGCAAAATTGAAGATCATTGGTACCAATGTTATTTGATGAAATTTCAACATAACTGCATTGTGTGTGCACAACGTCAGAGTAATCCATGCTTTTTTGAATGTTAACTGTAAGATTGGCTAAAGGAAGAATGTTGATACAAAAATGCAGTATGTTCAGAGGTTATTGTAAATGGCAACTTTTTTCAAAGAAATGAATGTTAATCAACAGCTCTTATCTAGAGTTCTTGACTAATGAGCACACCAAGTTCAAAAACAATCCTATGATAAATGTGGCCTGTAGGCCATGTCAAAGAATGTTGATGCACAAATGCAATAAATTCAAAGATTGTGCCTAACAGCAACAGTTTTTGATGGAAATGAAAAGAAAATCTATAGCTCCTATCTTTGTCACCCTGCATAAGCATACAAAGTTTCAAAACAACCTGATAATGAATGTACCCTCTGAGGCATGCCAAAGGAAGATGTTAATGCACAAATGAACTAAGTAGAAGGTCATTGCTTTGTGGCAATGTCTTTTTTTTTTTCTTTTTTTTTGGGGGGGGGGGGGGGGGGGTTCTGGAAATTCATAAATATACCCTACAGAGAGTGCAAAAGGGATAAGTAGAATAGAATAGAATAGAATAGAATAATTTATTCAGTAGTACAACATGTATAGACATAGAATACATTTTATAGTAACAGTAACATACAATATTCTCAACTACATTATTGCACTACAGGGAAATGGCATAGCCACTAGGGCTGTCTTCCTGCCATTCCCATAAGTTGATGCACAAATGCAGTAAGTTCAAAAGCTGGTGATAACGACAATAACTTTTTATGGAAATTAAAAAATAGCTCACATCTAGAGGTCACCCCAAACGCACATACCAAGTTTCAAAGTGATCCGATCATAAATGTGCCCTGAAAGGTGTGTTAAAGGGAAATATTGAGGTCTGACTAAACTAAGTTCAAAGGTCAGCTGCAACATTTTTTGACAGAAATAGAAGAAAATCGACAGCTCCCATATAGATGTCACCCCACACAAGCACACCAAGTTTGCAAGCGATCCAATCTTAAATGTGCCCTGCAGGGTGTGTCAAATGGAAATATTGATGCTTAACTGCACTAAGTTTTTAATGAGTTTATCTAAGGTCATTGCCAGTGGCAACATTTTTTGACGGAAATCGAAGAAAATCAATAGCTCCCATCTAGAGGTAACCCCAAACAAGCATACAAAGTTTCAAACCGTTCTGATCATAAATGTGCCCTGTAGGGCATGCCAAAGGAATATATTGATGCCTGACTAAATTTAGTTCAAAGATTGTTGCCAGTGGCAACATTTTTTGATGGACAGAATTGGAAGAAAATCGATAGCTCCAATCTAGAGGTCACCCCAAACAAGCATGCCAGATTTCAAAGCAATCCAAAAATAAATGTGCCCTGTAGGGTGTGCCAAAGGGAAATATTGAGGTCTGACTAAACTAAGTTCTAAGAATGTTGGTCGCGGCAACATTTTTCGACGGAAATGGAAGAAAATCGATAGCACCCATCTAGAGGTCTCGCCAAACAAGCATACCAGGTTTCAAAGCAATCTGATCATAAATGTGCCCTGTAGGGTGTGCCAAAGGGAAATATCGAGGTCTGACTAAACTAAGTTCTAAGAACGTTGGCCGTGGTAACATTTTTTGCTGGAAATGGAAGAAAATCGATAGCTCCCATCCAAAGGTCACCCCAAACAAGTGTGCCAGGTTTCAAAGCAATCCGTTCATAAATGTGACCTGTAGGGTGTGCCAAAGGGAAATATTGAGGTCTTCTGTCTAAACTAAGTTCTAAGAACATTGGCCGCGGCAACATTTTTTGACGGAAATGAAAAAAATTCGATAGCTCCCATCTAGAGGTCACCCCAAACAAGCATACCAGGTTTCAAAGCAATCCAATCAAAAATGTGCTCTGTAGGGTGTACCAAAGGGAAATATTGTGGTCTGACTAAACTAAGTTCTAAGAATTTTGGTCGCGGCAACATTTTTTGACGGAAATTGAAGAAAATCGATAGCTCCCATCTAGATGTCATCCTAAACAAGCATGCCAGGTTTTAAAGCAATCCAATCATAAATGTGCTCTGTAGGGTGTGTCAAAGGGAAATATAGAGGTCTGACTAAACTAAGTTCTAAGAACATTGGCCGCGGCAACATTTTTTGACGGAAATTGAAGAAAATCGACAGCTCCCATCTAGAGGTCACCCCAAACAAGCATACCAAGTTTCAAGGCGATCTGATCATAAATGCGACCTGTGAGTTGTGCCAAAGGAAATTGTGGACGTACTTACTAACGTACGCCGACGGACGAGAAGTGATGGCAATAGCTCAGCTTGACTTTGTCAAGTTCAGCTAAAAATCTGTGATGGACTATCCGACTGAACTGATGTACTGGCAAAAGCAAGTCCATGACTATGGAAACTGTACAATCTGCACTTCCACAGTAACCAAATGACGTGAAATCAACCAAAAGGTCCCTAGCCAAGACTTATTAAGGCTTATTAAAGGGAGAAAACTTCTTGTCAACTTTCATGTTAGTCATGGTAGATATTGGATGATGGTTTCCTTAATCTGATGATGATCTCAATCCATGATTGCTGGAAGTTGGGCAGAATCTATATCCTCACAACCTGAGCTGACAATATCAATAGTAAGATATCATTGCTGTCGTACTGTTGACATCTTTGTACTGAGACAAATATTCTCGACTATGGTTTAAACCATGATTTGTCAATCATCAAAGACAGATGCAGTAGGAAGTGGTCAACATTCTGAACTAACCACACAATCCATCCCAGTCATAAAGTGCTTGTGAAAAATCTATTTCCTATATTGTGAAAGCACTGGAGGAATAATACAGGAGGAAACCATTAACTGTAAGTATAAAATATACACCGACTAGATCAATAAATTGAGAGCACCGGAAATTAGGCAACATTGTTTCTAAAATCTATGTTCATGTTTTAATGGGTGAATAGAAATCGGCTCGCTTTAAAAACTTTGGTAACATTTGGTGAGCGAAACAATCATTCGCCCAATTTGTTGAGGCCTGTTAGAATACTTAGGAAATCTGATTTCCTGGGTATAGAATGTACTGTAATAAACAACACAAAAGGTATGTCTTCACTGATGTAATGAATACACTAGTAGAGAATGATGATAGCACATATGGTATAATTGGACATTTTGGCCTTTTTCTTCAAGCATGAGTTACAGACAGGTGGCGAGAAATTCTTCTGATCACTGGAGGATATTAAAAAAATATTCAATTTGAATCAAATTTACTTAGAGATTCCAAAAATCAATTCAAATTTAGAATACTAGTAGATGTACCTGTGCTACGCATGTTTTTTAATGGCAACTCATGTCTGTATACAGAATAGCACAGGAGGTGACACAATCACTGATTTTTGGGGAATAACACAAAATATTGCCACCAAACATGTTGATTTACTTATATCAGATAGAAATACATAACCTGCTGAGTATGAAGTCAATCAGGCCTGTAGAGGCTGAAGAGATAGGAAATGTCACGACAAATAGAATAACTCGAATTATAGTAATATTTGCCTGTCTTTAGGGCTGCATCATATTCTAAACTGAATACCGGTATTAAAAAAAATACTGTGGTATACTTATATATCAACAGACTGTTCAGATATCTGAACATATGTACTACAATCTGGACTTGGGCCCACACAGTGGAATGAATTAACAGCATGCCTTGATGATGCAGTTCGAATAATCCTTAATAAAACCCAATGCAGACGATATCAAAATTCTTATTTTAAATATTAGTTTATCAAATTTTTCCAAAAATTTCAACAAAACAATATCATGTGACCCCTTATTGGAATGAGCTCAACGAGCTCGTTCCAATGAGGGGGGTTGCATGATATGGTTTTGTTGAATTTTTTTGAAAATTTGTTTTCTTCATCTGTTGAATTTGTATATTATGCAGGCAGATGCAGCCGATTCGTTGGGTAAAAGGATAAGATTATACATTTGGGACTACAGTTAAACCTCAAGACATCTTGAAAATTAAATTGTGGGCAAATAAATAATAACTATAAACCGATATTTTGGTAATTACACCGGTATTCAATCAATACTGGTTTGAATAGCGGTATGTATCAGTTTATCGATATACCATGCAGCTCTAGTGTTCCTCTGTGATTAGAGGTGCATGTACATGTATTACAGACTTTTGGACAAACTGAACTCCATATGAATACATGTAAGTGCCCTGCTCTAAAGTTTGAATTAGATTTAAGATGTTAAATTTTTGAAGTGGAGGAAAAATTTATTGTCTTTTTTATGTTAGGTAAAAGGTTAAGGGCACCACAAACACTGATCTCTTTACAACTGGATTGCTTAAACATCAGCAAAAACTGTTGCCATTCAAATTGTGCCCCACCCCGACAACCCCCAACTGGTGTCAAGTGTCAACCAATGCAGTAACTCCTCTTAATCCTTGACATTTGATGATGTTCAGGGTATTTTTTGTTTTTAAAAATTTGGTTAGCAGTTTCCATCTTGGTTTCAAAACGTGTTGATAAATAGTGAATATAAGGCCAATATGAAAGAAAAATGGTTAGCATTTGGCCATTTTTGACTAGCATTTTGCGATGCGAATCCAGTCATTAAATACCCTGATGTTAAAACTGTCACACTATGACTATAGTCAGCTTTCACTTCAAACATCATGGTTTTTATCCAGCATGAAAACTAACAACCCTGTATTAACCATCCAATCCCGGCACTTATTTTTTTGTCAATTATAACTAAAATATATGCACTGCCATGAAGATGTGCATGTCAGCAACATAATCATTTTTTTACAGACACTATAGTATACTCTTTAATTGGGTGAGTGCTGAATTATTTTTGGTCATCAAAATTTGTTCACATATGTTTGCCTTGTTACAATTTATGGGAGAGTGCCAACAGGCACTCTCCCATAAATTGTAACAAGGCAAATCCTAACAGACTAAATAATTTCACTTCAAAGGTGGTATGAACAACATCCACAAAATATGAAGCCATTACGTGCAAGTACTGACACTTCAGAGTAAAGCCCAAATATGGGCTTCCAGCACTCTATCAGTTAAAAAGTGATGACAATTGTGAGGCATCTGGAAAATGAAAATCTTCAAGAAATTTTGTTGTTGACCATTGTTTATTTATTGCATCCCCCTGCCCACCCCCATAAAATATACAGATCAGTGCTTCAAATCAACACATTGATCATATATGCTATCCCAGATTCGGCATTTGTCTCATGAATGATTAGATGACCAATTACTAATCTACATGCTAATGAATTCCATATCAACAAGCCAATGGGTTATGGAGTCAATGTACATGTACATTATCTGGATAAACCATTTGCACAAATTTTGAAATTTACAGGTTTACATTGGCAGGTGCAATATCTTCCCGAATTTCTGATGGAGTTGAGTTGTGGCTTCTAAAAACTAAGTCTGAAAATTAATGAGAAGGTAAAATGGTTGGCAAAACTATGAATCATGCATGGAAGTTTGTGGTTAAACACATTTACCCAACACAACAAAAGGATAACATTTGCAGATTTTTGCCTCTAAAACAAAGCATATCACACCTCACTGGAAGAAGCTCACAGAGCTTGTTCCAAAGAAGGGCCATAAGACATGTTTTATAGACATATGCCTTAAAGAGGCCCCATGAGGCCTCAAATGCTCACTTTTTTTTCTTTAATCTTATTTGTTTTACAAGGATTGGCGAACAAGTTATGCAACTTATATTAATGCCTTTCCTTGACCCAATAATGCAGGTGTGTGGGATGAAATTTGAACAGAACCCGATATAAACAGAGGCCAAAAATGAATCTACTTTAAGCAATCAGTCTCCATAGGGTCCATTGTCAATCCTTGAGCATCTCAGGAGTGACTAAAATAGTCCAAGCATCATGCCTTTTTTTCAGTTAATCAGATGCTGTATACCAAATATGAAAGGATTCTGACTGGTGGAGCTGAAGAAGATTTTTTAAGAAATTCCCTCATATTGCACTAAGTTAAAATTTGGGCTCCCATTTGAACCTGATTTGAATTTTTGGCATCTAAAGAATTTTTCGGCACTGAGCAGGAGAATGTGTCTGTTAATGGTGAGGATTTTAATCTTAAACAAAATTGTTGCACATAATTGTTCAAAATTTATAAAATATCTTTTTAAACATATTTGAAAGTCTTAGAATCCAGTGGAAAGCTCATATTTGTCTTGTATGGGGTGTCTTGACATATCTTATTCTGTGGTGCTAGTACCAATAAGTGGTACAAAGTCTTTTTGTCAAGTTTCCTTTACTGATACTGAACAGTGATTTCATTTCTTGGAAAGCTTCCTATGAAATGTCACACACTAAAATCATCTAACCCATCGGCTAAGCCTATCTCTTAGGCTGCAATACATATTACATTGCCCTATGCTTTTGAGTTTCTTTTCTTAAACATCATCACATTTTTAGATATTATAAATTTTCAAGGTTGTGTGCTCAGTGTTCTGTGTATTGGCTGAGATAAAAACTCTTTGAAGAACAATTACAGTAGAACCCTGTTAACTGAATCGCAACTTTACCTGTAAAAAATATTCAATTAACAGAAATGTTCCAATTAACATTAATTTAGTCATTTGCGAATCTAAACATTTATTGTCTGCATTGCTGTAAACTTAAACTTTTAAGCCAGTGATACATGATGCAACCTATGGGAGCAATATATTGCTGAAACAAATGTTGCTTCAATTTGACATGAGAACTGATTTGTTACAAGTTTTCTCAAAATGCAGTTTGTGTCATAGAACACATACTAACAAGTTTTCAATAATTTGTTGCCTACTTCTTTAATGTCTGAAATAAGAATAGCATGCAAATAAATTTGCTGAAATTAACAAAAACTTTCACATTTTTAGGACAAATTTGTGATGTTTATATTTTTTCAAAAAATAAAAGAATGCAGAGAAAACCTGTTGGCCAACACATATTTTATGTCTATAAATTTGCAGGAAAATGGTCTTTCTGAAATTTCTCATCCCTATAATGTACAGTAGTCGCCGTGGGCTGGTCGTAATCCACGCGTACAGTTAAAACTAGAAGTCGTGTCACGAATAGTGCACTTATTTCGGCTTAATTGTGCGTTGGAATTGCGCGCAATTGCCATATCGAATGGCATCCAAAGCACGGCAGGTTATCCTGGTTACTCACAGTAAACACATGCAATGTTTCTGCCAATGGACCTCCGGGTTACCCGGAGGTCCATTGGCTGAAACATTGCTTGTGCACAGGCCATATGTACAGAATTTGATAGCTTTACTTGGGCCATAACGCGTACATTAACGCGCATATCAACGTGCTATTTGTGCGCATTTCATGACAGGACTTCTAGTTTTAACTGTAGGTGGTGATGTCCATGCGTGTGGTAACCAGGTAATAAAAATCATCAGCAAAATTTTAATTAATGAAGCACCGGGTTGTACCGGGTGCTTCATTAATTAAATTTTCGATGTTTATTTCTATAATTAGTGTTTGGAATCTAATATTATTGCATCCGTGGAAATATTGCCCACACGTGGAACATGACCAGTACTGTACTGCTCACTTTTATTCCTGTATTTAAAGACTTATCCATTGGTGGGTACATTACTGAGATCACAAAAGCGACAGAGAATTTCAATTGGATCACAACCGGGTACTGGTTTTTGGACAATATTTTTTCATGTTTTCTGCATTACTCATCACAGTGTTAAAATATGACCCTAAATTTGAACTCAGGGGGTTGATTGAAACAAATCATGCTTACAAAGATGTTATGTTGGAAAAAAAAGAAGCATTTTAAGCAATGGTTTGTAACAACAACAACAAAAATTTTGTACTCTTTTTTCCATAACCCAAGCCCTTAGTTTTAATGACACTCACCACTAAATTTGATTTCAGAGGCTTGATTTGATACCAGACATGGAAGCATTTAAAGCCTTGGTTTGGGGGGAAAAGGATTTTATCAGTTTTCTCCATTAAAACCTGAGGCCCAGGGCACCCCTAAATTTGATGACAGAGGCTTGATATTAGGCTCCTTTGAAATTCGATTTGATGCCTTGATGATTTGTTGGAATAATAGTAAGTCGGGACTATACTTCAAAAACTGAAGGCATCTTGGAAATTTATACAGTAGACATGATGCAACTTATTTAATTTAACATATACCATTCTCTAAAGTTGCTTTGCTGCACTCCCCCAACTGTGTCCGAGTCTGTGTGTGACATAAGTCGAAGTATCAAGTCTAGTCTCGTAAAAGGTACATGATTACCAGGAAGAAGGAATCGATAACAAAGATTCCAATCTAAATCAAAATGTCCCAATAGAAAAATTATTGGGAATGGGGAGGCACCCCCACCCCTCCCCCCATAAACTCCCCTTCACTATGCCCCTGACTTTCAGCCAGGTGACCTGAGAATTAAATTTAAATTTTCTCTGAAAATTTGGAAGGAAGTAGCAGCTTTTTGAATATAGGGTTAAAAGAGTTTCCAGTTCATAAAGCTTTTTATCATATGACTCGTCCGTTTTGTTCACTTTAAAACATTTGATATTTTGTTTTCATATTAATCAGTGATAAATAAAGCCTTCCGTCAATTTCATTGGTCAATTTCAAAACTAGACAATTTGATTGGCTGAACAAAATACAACTGGGCCACATTTCCATAATTTGCATAATTAGAGTTGGGAGCTTTCATTGGTCAATTTCAAAACTGGACAATTTGATTGGCTAAACAAAATACAACTGGGTTACATTTGCATAATTTCAGTAGGGTGAATTACATTATCTGTCCTATTTAGGGTGGGTTATATTGAATTAATATTTTACCTAACGTAATGACAAAAACCATCTTGTGCAATACAAGAAAAACGCCATTCATTTTTTTTTATATTTTCACTTTTTGCATCCAAAGCATAGGTTATGACCCCTCATTGGAACTAGCGTGTCACGCTCGTTCTAATGAGGGGTCATAACCTATGTTTTGGAAGCAAAAAATGAATTTTTTTTTAGTTATACGAGGATGTTTTTTCCAAGTGCCACCTGCAAATAAAGTTAGGTGATGGGTTAAAAAGTCATACTAAGTGGCTAATTTGTGCGTGTGTGTGTCATATGATATACAGAATATGAAATGAGTGTTTTTCTCATATAAAATTTATGAAACTCGTCCAAATTTTCCGTTTGGGTGAGCCAGAGGCTCGCCCAAATGGAAAATTTGGACGAGTTTCATAAACATTATATGAGAAAAACACTCATTCCATATCCTCTATATACCAAACACAGACTTTAAACCCCTGCACGCTGATGTCAAAATATCAAAACTTCAAGCAGCCATTTTATCCCTAATGCACAATTCAATCTCAATGAGCTCTATCAAATAAGATTGAAATGGTTCGATTTCTAGAGGGAAAATTTGAAGCCTGAAATTTTGATATTTTAATCCTTTACCCAATGTATCAGCCAAAACTGGGCAGCACTATTCACAAAAATCGTCCTTCAATTTTCTTTTATTTTTCAATTTTTTGTCTCAAAAACATAGCTTATAATCCCTCATTGGAATGAGCTCATTGAGCTTGTTCCAATGAGGGGACCATAAGCTATGTTTCCGACACAAAAGTGAAAAAAAATTAGTTATTCAAGAATTTTGTTTGAAAGTGTTGTCTGTCTTTATTTATTTATTTATTGGTGTTTAAGGTCAAATACTTATGCACAATGGCTAATCATGACCATGACAGTTTTACAGGTGGAGGAAGACGGAGTACCCGGGGAGAACCACCGAGCAACGACGAGCAGCTGCCAGCTCCCCAACATCGTAACTCTGCACTGCAGCACAGACAGGGTTAGATTGGTTGAAGACAAGTGCACCATTGACGTGCAGTACGCCTCAGTACACGGCGTCATCGTGCCCCCATGCGGACAATTGGGGTTAAGTGCCTTGCCCAAGGATACAATGCAGGAGTGCAAATCAGTCGCTGAAATGGTCACCCATCCAACTACTAACCGCGCTCGACGTTGCTTAACTTCGCTGATCTGACGAGAACCGGTTACCGCGACGCCCTTGCGTCCCCGTCGTCTGTCTTTAGTGTTAGGTAAAGGGTTAACATTAGTGTGCAGGAGGTTAAAAGGGTGTGCAGGAGGTTAAAAGGGTGTACAGAAAATTGTTGAGTTTTTAACCCTTTACTCAACGTAATGGCCAAAACCACAAAAATCACCATTCAATTTTCATTATTTTTTAAATTTTTTGTCTCAAAAACATAACTTATGACATTTCATTGGAACGAGCTCAATCAGCTCGTTCCAATGAGGGATCATAAGCTATGTATTTGACGCAAAAATTGAAAAAAATTATTTACTCAAGAATTTTATTTACACCTGTCGCAAGCCTGAAAATAAGCAATCAGTCATTTGCAAAATGAGGTACCCAGAGGGTGAATTCGCTGATGCTATCCAATTCAGTGGGCCAGTTTATCCTCTGGGTACCACTTTCTATTTAGGTTCAAGACCCTGATTGAGATTGTGGTTTACAAAGGGTATATTTAGTGATGCTACCCTGCTGTGCAGGGTAGCATCACCAAATTCACCCTCTGGGGACCTCATTTTGCAGATGACAGTCTGCTTATTTTCTGGCTTGACCTGTCGTCTGTCTTTCATGTTAGGTAAAGGGTTAAGGAGATTTATCCACCTCCTGTGAAAATACAACTGGTTCCAAACATTTTGAAACATCAAGAGTCTGTTGAATAATGTCGGAGTGCATTTTCATGTGTTTATTCAAATCAGGTTTAAAAATGGTTTCATATCCACACTGACAGCATCTGAATGTTACTAAACATAGTTTATCAGGGCAGATCTTCTCAACAGATAGGTCCTTGGCACCATCTTGGTTGTCATTAGATCCTTGTTGACTAGTTTGTGACTGACTACTCTGTGAGGCAGAATCATTTACACTTTCATTTTCTATCTGTGTATCATAATCAATAGCAGCATTTATAATTTCATTTGTGTATTCATAACTATAGTCTATGTTACTTGCATGACGCCACATATGTGATTTAAGGGATGGCAGATGATGGCAAACATACCCACAAAGATTACATTTATACTGTTCTAAAGGTTGCTGTACATATCTCTGATCATTGATGTGTCGCTTCATATGTGATTTTAAACTTCTTGTTGAAACAGCAGCAAAGTCACAAAACTGACATTTCAGAGATTCTGTCTTCAAAAGATGTTTTTCAGCATGAACTTTGAAGGAAGCTGTTGAAGAACATGTAAAGTCACAGTCTGAACATTTCAGTGTTTGTCCTTGTATTTTCAATGGTTCATCTAACTTTCCATTTCTTGCAGCTATTTTGTTTGTCATTGGCAAGTACTCTTCACTGTCATTTGCATCTCTCTTCATCCGTTTACGTTTTTCAGCTAATTTATCATCCTTCAAAGAATGTTTTCTCATATGATTACTGAAATGTATTGAACTACTTGTTTCAAAACTGCACAACTCACATGTATAAGGATCTTGATCATTGTGAGCTCGCATGTGTGCACGTAACTGACTCTTGTAGTTGAAAACTGATGGGCATACTTTACACTGATAAGTACGTATTTTGCAATGTTGAATCATATGATCCTGTAAATGGCCACTGGATTTTGCAACAAATTCACACAGAGAACACTCAAATGGTTGTTTTATTTTATGTAATCGCATATGTTGTAACATAATAAAGTTACTGCAGTTTGAATAATGACAAAACTTGCATCGATATCTCATTTCACCTCCATAACGGAATTGTTCCACATTATCAAGATAAATCAAAGACTTTTTATCTTCATCCTCATCACCTTGCTGGTTTGTTGACATTAGGTTACTCAGTGAAGCCGCACTAGTAAAGTCACTGCCATCGGCCTCTGATTTTGATCTCTCTCTCAGCTGTTCAATAACTGCCAGTAAAGATGAAGATATTCCAGATTTAGGTTTGCTAGGCTGATTGGTTACAGAGTCAGTTTCCACACTTGATTCTACAGAACTATCCGAAATTGTAACAGTAGCAGAAACACACAAATCAGATGCTACCATATCTGCAGAACTAATGGGACATGCTGGGTTGTAATTTGGTCCTTTCTTCAGCAAGGATAAGAGAGTTAAAGCAGAATCGCCTGTTGTAGTTTCATGCTCATCAATATTTCCTTCAAGCACTTTCAGGCTGTTAGTCTCTGTAATATCATCCTGAATATTTTCACAGTTCAGTGGGGAGCTTCCTTTGCAATCAGTTATTTTATCATCGCAAATTTCATTGTTATTATCTATTGGTGATGGTTTCCTGTACCTGAACAATTCAGACTCCTTGTGACCAGAATTGCTGTTTTGATTAAACAAGTTTGTGTTTCCAGTATTACTGGTAATATCTGAATTTACAAACACTTGCTTCACTGTGCACTCTGTATTCATATTGTTGGAAGAAAGCTCATTGGTAACACCAAGTGTTTTACTGGCACAAGTATCTTTGGTTTGTTGAAGATCATCTTCAGTCTGAGATTCTGACTGAATTATTGTATGTGTGTGTAAAGAGGTATTTAAACTAATTTGTTGAGATTCATTTTGACACTGAGGAGTAGGCTGATCACTGGATGAACTACTTACAGTAAGATCCCTGTTTAAATCATTTGTTTTAACAATTTTTACTTGTGCTTGAAATGATGGAGAACTTAAAAGCTGCACAAGCGATGATGACTCACTAGATGGTACACCCACACTGTCATTCTGAACACAATTTTCATCCTGTGAAGAATTATCTTTCAACTGAGAATGTCTTGACTTATTTAAATTAGTTTTCATTGCCAATAAATGAGCATCATCACTGACAATACCAGAACTACTCTGACCAGAACTGTTCTGAAACATAGGATAATCTATATCCTTGTGACCAGAATGTTTCCATATGTGTGTTTTAAATGTGCGTTGATTTACACAACTGTAACCACAAATAGCACATGTATATTTATTGACAGATGACTGCATATTGACAAGACAAGTAGTTGGTTGACCTTTCAAACTGTCAATGGATGCCATCTCCTTGATGTGAGCTTTCAATTTGTCCTTGATTTTAACTGATGTTTTCACAGATGTGTCACACTGACTAGAAATGTCTTGCTTACAAGATGACGAAAATGATGACACAGAGGTATCAGCAGAAAATGTCTTCGGTTCTTTGGTATCAACACTAAAATTTCTGGATGATTTGATATGTTGCCACATGTGTTCCTTCACTGCCAAAGAATCATTAGATATAAAACCACATTCAGAACATTTGATATTCAGGTTATCTATACAATTATTCTTACTTTCTTTTTCTGTATGTAATTTTGTGTGTTCAATTATTTCATTAGAATCATGACAAATGAATGAACACTCTATACACTTAAGCACTTCATTTATCATATAAAAGTTTAAATTCTCCCATTTGTGATGTGATTCAAGATGATTCACAATATTTGAATGTTCAGGTGTAGTAAAACTGCATAATGCACACATGAACACTTTCTTAGTTTTATGAATATCTCTCAGATGTTCATCTAAATTAGAATGCTCTGGAAACTGTTCATGACAAATAAAGCAGCGAGAGCTACGAACACTACTGTGTAATTTAACATGGTTTGTCAAATGTCCTTTCTTGCGAAAAGTAGCATTGCAGTGATGACAAGCAAATGGTCGCTCATTAGAATGAACTATTAAATGTTCTTTCAATGAGTGTGTTCTCTTGCCAGCATAATCACAATATGGACATTTATAACGCCTTTCTGAATTATGAACTAACTCAACATGTTGCTTAAGGTAATGTTTATTGTGGCTAGAATAATCACACCCATCACACTCAAATATTTCAGAAGTGTTTGCTGATAAGTCATGACCACTGTCTGCTGTTTTAACATTGGTGTTCTCCACAGGTCTGTTGGATTTTATATTATAATCGGAAGTCTGTGAAATTTCTTCAACAACAATAATGGGATTGTTAACAGCAAACAATTTCTTTGTACTTGACATTGGAACAGCATGCAATCAGTGCTGGGTCTTTCAAATCTACTTTCAGTGAACTTCAAATACTTTGTAAAAATATGATAGATCCTTCAAGAATTATCAGTTGGAATCAAATTATTTATGAATGTAATTTACGGGACATATGTCTTCCTCAGTATTTACTTTTCCATACCAGAAAACAGTTTTTGAAGAAGTTTTTGGCACAGAAATAAACTCGTAGAATATAACAAACTTTTCATCCATCTTCCATGTGCTTATGGCACTTAGTTGAACAGTATATCTGAAATGACAAAGAAATATGGAATAAATGAAAATCTCAATGATAATGTATCTTACCTTGTATTACCTTTTAACAAGTAGCATTTTCTCATGAATTGTCAAAGGAATTGTTGAAGTTGAAAAGTGCAATACAACTATTAATGGACTGGGCAACTGGGAGAATACACATGAAAGATGGAGATTCCAAAGTATAACAGAGAATCCAGCAACACTAGCACCCTGGAAAATCTACAACCAGTGTATAGCTTGGCTTATTTTTCCTGAGGCTGGAATACTACCAGAATATGAGATCTACCATACTTTCCAAAAATGTTTCGTAAAGAAATTTACACCTCATCCCTCCCCTTCCCACACATCAAACCACCATGCTTCAGTGGGTTGTTTGACCTTAAATTCTTCAGGGCTGGTCCAGGACAGTCAGTTCACCTCTACTATGAGACCCATAAATATATATTTTCAGAACAAAGAGCACCCCTGTACAAATTGGGTGAATGTTCACTTTAGTTGTCTGTTATTTACCTAAAAAAAAGAATACTGGTCGCTTTTCATTCACCTTCATTAACAGATTTTAGAAAAATAGAAAAAAACTTTAATCAAACTGCCTTTATATATAGTATTCAATAATATTCATTACTTAATTCTTCCAGAACCATGATCTACTTTAACCCTTTACCTAACGAATCGCCCACATCCGTCTGCATAATTTGCAAATTCAGCAGTTGAAAGAAAGAAATTTTTCCAAATATTTCAACAAAACCATATCATGTGACCCCCTCATTGGAACGAGCTCATCGAGCTCGTTCCAATGAGGGGGTCACATGATATAGTTTTGTCAAATTTGTTTTGAAATTTAAAAAAATAGTAATTAAAATAATAAACTTTGATATTGTCTGCATTGGGTAAAGAGTTAAAACAAGAGGCCCAAGGGACTCACCTGGCAAAAGTCCAAGAAAGATCACAAAGATTTTTCGAAATGACCAATTGCTAATTATTTACTGGATACAAGATGTCAAAGGGTTTGGGATATTTTTTTAATGTAACAGTCATTACCAACCATGATAGAATTGGCTTGGTGGAGATGGGAGAAGAGGGTGGGAAGTTGGGGGAAGAGGGCAGTGGAGGTGGGGCTAGCACTCCTCAAAATGTCCAAGTACATGTAGCACGATTTCTAAAAATGAGTGACTGATCTTTACTGAGATGTTATATGCTAAGCATGATATTATATCCACCCCTGGTTTGTGAGAAATCTTATACCCATTAACTACATGTAGTGAATCAGACTCACAATGGACACCACCATCCCAAACATGAACATGGCACCAAGGACTCGATTTTAACAGACTTGTAAATCAACCCTACAAATACGTTAACCCTTTAATGAATCGGCTGCATTCACATGTGTAATTTAACCCTTTACCTAACGTAACGGCCAAAACCGGCCAGTGCTATTATCAAAATTCGCCAATTAATTTTCATTATTTTTTTAATTTTTTGTCTCAAAAACATAGGTTATGACCCCTCGTTGGAACGAGCTCGACGGGCTCGTTCCAACGAGGGGTCATAACCTATGTTTTTGAGACAAAAAATTAAAAAAATTAGTTATTCAAGAATTATTTTTGCAAGTGTCGTCTGCTTTTCAGGTTAGGTAAAGGGTTAAACAGTAGAAAAAAAAAAACTTTCAACAACAACAATAAAACCAAATCATGTGACCCTTCATTAGGACAAGCTTGCCACGTTCGTCCCAGTGAGGGAACCACATGATATGGTTTTGATGAAATCTTTTTTAAAAGATCTGAAAAAACAATAATTAAAATAATAAATTTTGATATCCTGTACATTGGGTAAAGGGTTCAATATCAAACATTAGAACATTTGGAGTCATGATTTGTAAGAAAAAATACTTTTTTAAATGGTTTTCCATTACAAACAGTGTTAAAATCTTAAAGTTTTCTGACACCCCTACATATGCCCTCACACAGGGCATAAAATTCCTGCTAGAATCAGGTTCCGTCCTCACAAGAAGAACAATGAGAATCGACTTTGATTCTTGAAAAATGTTGCTTTGATTCTTATCATACATGTAGATACTCATTTTTGCTACCTCATAACAGGGTTTGCATTTTAAAAAATGGTCGGGGCCTGAAATAAGTGCACGAGATTTGAGAACCGAGGACTACTCTGGTCTGATTTTTAAACATGCGTTAATAGTTTAGTTTTGTTTTAAATTTCTGTCAGGGCTGGAAAAAACAGCCCTGACACAAGTATTCTCAGGGCCTGGGCTGATCAGCCCCGATAAAATTCAAACCTTGCTCATAATAAGGTAACAATTTTGACTCTCCAGCGGTGTCTATTGAAGTCTAGGTAACTATACAGCATCCCAGACTTCACTAGAAACAATTGTCGAAGTACTGTAATTTTCATCACCAAGACCACTAAAACTCTGTTTGTTGGGATATGTGTTCTACTTGTGCATGTAAGACAAGAAACTCATCACAATTAGAACTTGCCCTTTAAGGGTTAAAGTCTAGTAAATAGATGAGGTTCACTTTTTACTATAAAATATGTAATGGTTAACAGTATTCTCCAATTCTAAATTATTTACGAACTGAAAATTGATTCTCACAGTAAGAGTTAGCAAGAATCGAAACTCAAAGGCCCAATTTAACCCTTTACCCAACAATTTGGCCACATCAGCCAGGGGTAATATGCAAATTCAGCAGCTTAAAAAACACTATTTTTAAAAAAATTTCTACAAAAATATATCATGTGACCCCTCTTTGGAATAAGCCTGTCGAGCTCGTTCCAATGAGGGGTCACATGATATGGCTTTTGTTGAAATTTTTTAAAAAATTTTTTAAAATGATATTTAAAATAATAAATTTTGATATCGTCTGTATTGGGTAAAGGGTTAAATATATTATAAATCATCTTTTCAAAGAATGTTGCATATCAAAGATATAAGTATTTGGAGCAGTGGTTTGAGAAGATTTTTTAACATTTTCTCCATTACATTGTTAAAATCTGACACCGCTGAAGATGACCCCCAAGGGCCTGATTTGAAGAAACTTGTATATCATCCTTTCAAAGATATTATACATCAAATATGGCAGCATTTGTAGCAGCCATTTGGGAAAAGAAATTTTTTAATATTTTTTCTATTATTCGTTGTGATAAATCCAGAGCCTCATGCAAAGGTTTAGCTGGAAACCAAATGTAACCCATTTTCTGCTATTGATGTTTATGTTTGGATCCTGGTTTTCAAAAGTTCCATTTACACTTTTGCAAATAGCACTAGAGGTTTCTCCCTGTCCACTTTCTTATAAAAAATTATGAAGAATTATGTTATTGTTTTCACATATTTACAATGGCAAGTTAAGTTCCAAACACACTTGCATTTATTGCACATCAGTATATAAGGATGTAATGTTCAAATGATAAAAGTATATACAGTCGGGGTGCAACAATGGAATTCAATGATTTTATTCATATTGAAACATCTCATTTTTTTGTTTGTCCAGTCCAAACAGAGACTTTGACACCATAATTTCATTTTTAGTTTGGTGCATCCTGAAGGATGTACCAAACAAAAAAGTAATTACAGCCTTACAGCACATGTTTGGACCAACATAATAACACTTTGGCCAATCACTTATTTGTCACGGTTCTCTGGTGGGAAGGCCTTGATTGGCTCTGCTCCTAAATGCCTCCCTATCCCCACACCTCTTCTCTTCTCCCAACATTTGGAGTTGAATTGCTTGATGACATCCTATACCACATTCTTCCCAATCTCTCTGATAAGCATACTAACCCTCTCCTTGTTGTCGCCCACTAAACACATGCCCTTCATTCTCCTACCCCACTTCCCCATTATACGCTTGGTGAATCTTATTCTGTTAGACTCCTATTTTGGACATTCTAATAGAAAGTGTGCCAGGGCCTCCACTATGCCTAAATTACACATTTGGCACTCCTTTTCACTGTCTTTCCCCTTTTTCCCCCAGAAGCTCCAGTGACTGTGAACTCATCTTGAACAGCAGTGACCCTCAAAGGTACCATCAGTGCCCTTCAAAACATGGCTTCTCTTTATCACGCAGGCCACCAACACCTGTCCATTCAGGCAAAGAAGAAAGTACGCCCATCCTGAGTGGACAGGTTGCTAGGTAAACCACTGGCCTCATGACTCCCCTACATCTGAATGCAGGGACTCTATTTGAACAAACTTAAAAATCATCCATACAAAGATATTATATACATGTATTTTAAAGCATTTAGAGAAGTAGTTAGGGAGACGAAAGATTTTAAAATATTTTCTTCATTACCCTGTTTGGAAATATGAGAGTTCCATCACACCACATTTATTTATTTATATTTATTTATTTATTTATGGGTGTTATGGGTCACATATTTCTGCACAGAGATTTAACATGGAGATAAATTCCTGACAACTGTTTAGACCAATGTTGCCCATTTTAGAAGACTTCCACCCCGGCATTGGTGACTGGGTCCTATTTTACCAGTAAAACAGAGCTTGTTTACCTCTGTAAACAAGAACTGCTTCACTTCCTGGGGTATTCACAGGGGCATTACACCCATAAATATGACCTACATTTAAGGTGCTTGATTTGAATAAATTAATAAATCATCCATACAAATATGTTACATGTATATGTCAAACAAAGCTTTTTTCTGCGTTACCCATAGTGTCATCATACTCCTAAATTTTATGTCAAGGGCTTTATTGGAACAATGTTGTGAATCATCCTTACACAGATGTTAGAAATCAAACATTTGCAGCAGGCATTCTTGAGACGAAAATCTTTCAGTTTTTTTCATTACCAATAGTGTTAGAAACCTGAGGCTCCCATAACATGCCTCAATACAATCCAAGGGGTTTTATTTGAACATACCTGTAATTTATCCTGACAAAGACACTAAATTTCAAACATGGGGACAGGTGGGGCAGCTGTTTGGGAGAAGACTGTTTAATGTTTACTCCATTAGTCATACATGTAGTGTTAATATGTTAGAGCCGTATGGAACCCCTAACTATGGCTTCAGGGGTTTGAATTGAACAAACTTTAAATCCACCTTACTCCTTACACAGATATTGTATGGCAAGCCTATAAGCACTAGGACTGGTGGTTTGTGAGAAAATTTTTACCTGTTTCTCAAACACCCACTCCTCCCCCCCCCCCCAAAAAAACAAAAAACAAGAAGCATTCACCTGACAATAGTTGTTTAAAGAAGGATTTAATTAGCATCTACATGTATAGCTAGTTAACACTATAGAGGAATGACGTTATTTAATTATTCATAACTCTGTTGTCCATGCCAGATGATTTTTTTCTAGTACTAGGATGCTACCACAGAAATAATGCCCAGATTTCCAGTAATGCAAAACTAGGGAGTCCAAATACTGACCTAGGAACTTAACTTGAAAAAATCTGGCAAGAGGATCACAGATCCACAAGTCGAGTTTTGACATTAAATTTCATGAAAAGTCAGAAAAGCAAGTTATTTGTCACAACAGCAACTTTTGCCAACAGTGATAACTACAGTTTTCATGCCCCCACTCTTAAAAATAGGTGTCTCCTTTCCTCTGGAGTAACCTTTGGTGTAAGTTCAGTGAAGGTGTGACAAATTGAGCTAAAGTTATTGCCCGGAAACTAATTTGTCGAAAAAAATTCTATTTATAGTAACAGTGACCTTGACTTTGGGGCATCAGACCCCAAAATCAATAGGTGTCTTCCTGTCCTATGGAGTAACCTCTGGTGTAAAGTTGGTGAAGGTGCGACAAATAGAACTAAAGTTATTGCCCACAGAAATCAATTTGTTGAAAAAAATTCTATTTACAGCAACAGTAACCTTGACCTTGGGGCATCAGACCCCAAAGTCAATAGACGTCTTCCTTTCCTATGGAGTAACCTCTTGTGTAAATTTGGAGAAGGTGCGACAAATAGAACTAAAGATATTGCCTGGAAACCAGTTTGTTGAAAAAAATTCTATTTGTAGTAACAGTGACCTTGACCTTGGGGCATCAGACAGACCCCAAAATAAATAGGTGTCTTCCTTTCCAATGGAGTAGCCTCAGGTGTAAATTTAGTGAAGGTGCGACAGATAGAACTAAAGTTATTGCCCGGAAACCAATTTGTTGGAAGAAAATTCAATGTATAGTAACAGTGAACTTGACTTCGAGGCATCAGACCCCAAAGTCAATAGGGTCTTCCTTTCCTATGGAGTAACCTCTGAAGTAAATTTGGTGAAGGTGTGACAAATAGAACTAAAGTTATTGCCCAGAAATCAATTTGTTGAAAAAAAATTCTATTTATAGTAACAGTGACCTTTACCTTGAGGCTTCAGCCCCAAAATCAATATGTGTTTTCCTTTCCTATGGAGTAACCTCTGATGTAAATTTGGTGAAGGTACGTCAAATAGAACTAAAGTTATTGCCCGGAAACCAATTTGTTGAAAAAAAAAATTATTTATAGTAACAGTGACCTTGACCTCGGGGCAACAGACACCAAAATCAATAGGTGTCTTCCTTTCTTACGGAGTAACCTCTGGTGTAAATTTGGTGAAGGTGCGACAAATAGAACTAAAGTTATTGCCCGGAACCCAATTTGTTGAAAAAAATTCTATTTATAGTAACAGTGACCTTGACCTCGGGGCATCAGACCCCAAAATCAATAGGTGTCTTCCTTTCCTATCGAGTAACCTCTGGTGTAAATTTGGTGAAGGTACAACAAATAGAACTGAAGTTATTTCCCGGAAAACAATTTGTTGGAAAAAATTCTATTTATAGTAACAGTGACCTTGACCTTGAGGCTTCAAACCCCAAAATCAATCGGTGTCTTCCTTTCCTATGGAGTAACCGGTGGTGTAAATTTGGTGAAAGTGTGACAAATAGAACTAAAGTTATTGCCCGGAAACAAATTGTTTATGCCCGCCCGACTGCCGCCCACACACCCACCGCCTGCCGCCCACCATTTCATCAAACTATCAGTCGAGTTTGACTTTGTCAAAACTTGACTAAAAACTTGAGTCTGAGCCTCTCCCTTCCACCACTGGGATGCTGTATATCAAATGTGAAAGCATTCTGACTGGTGGATCTCACTTGAATCTCACCCCCCTAGAGATGTTGTACACCAAACATGAATGCACTCTGACTGGTGGATCTGAAGAAGAAGGTTTTAAAGAAATTTCCTCACATTCCACTAAGCTAAAATTTGGGCTACCATAGGGAGCCCAAATATTAACCCAGGGACCCGATTTGAACAAAATTGAATTTGACCCCCCCTAAAGATGATGCATTCCAAATATGAAAGCATTCTGACTGGTGGATCCAAAAAAGAAGATTTTTAAAGATGATTCCCTTTATTGTCTTAAGTTAAAAATTCAGGCTTCTGTATTGAGCCCAAATATGAACCAAGGGGCTTCATTTTAACACATTTGTATTTGACCCCCTTCCCCAACCCCTGCCCCCTCCCCCTACGCCCCCCCCCCCCCCCAGCCCCCTTTACCAAATATCAAAAGATTCTGATCAATGGTTGCGGAGAAAAATTGTTTTTGAATTTTTGCAAATATGCTGACTTGATGCCCCCCCCCCCCTTCAGAACACCCAACACAACCAATGTCAGTTTTCTTTTTACCATTCAATTCTTGCCCCTCCCTTTTCAAAGGCAAATATTTGATCCACAAACTTTGTTTGAACAAACTTCATTCTACACTTCAAAAGGAAGCTCCATACCAAATATCAAGTCATTGTATCCACTGGTTCAGGAGAAGATTTTTTAAGAATTTTGGTGGATTTTCCCCCACCCCCTCCCTATGAGGCTGGGCAAGTTGATTTAAAAAAAAAAAAAAATGCAATATCCGAACAAGCAAGCACCTCAAATATAACTGAAATTGGTTCAGCAGTTTAGGAGGAGAAGGTGCAAACACCATGTTCATGGACAACAGAGGCAGGACCACAGACAGTGAGTGATCACTATAGCTCATCCTGTCTAAAAAAAACCCGGAGGCTCAAGTGAGCCTAAAACGCTCACCTGGTTCAAGTTGTCAAAAGCGATGAGTGTATCAGTAAGTGATCAGCAGCAAGAGCAATTTTTTAATTTGCTATGACACAACCAAAGGCAACTTTTTTTGGCATTGATCTCTGCTGGTCCTCGGAAAGCTTCCTTGCAAGATCTGTTTTGTGAAGTATTAAAAAACAACAACCGAACGAAATTTTGTTTTGTTCTCAACTACTGTGGTTCTATATGAAATAACGGAACCCAAATTTTATGGAGTCAGATAAGAAACTCACTTACGGATTGCCTTATATAGCCCATTTATATGCATACAGGGGAAATGAAGCAATCAGATTCAACCTTGACAGATGTTATAATCGAGACTGAGATAGGTATAGCTAGGAAGTAGTGTTACAAGTCAATATTAATGGATGATGGTTTAGCCAATAGTACTGGTACAAGGCCACAATGGCACAAGACTGTTGTAGAAGCTAATGATAGGATAGATAGACCAGAGACAAGTAGTGGCCTTAGAGCTTTGGAGATAAGATGGAAGCCGTTGGTAAGACTACCTGTGTAGGAACTGTATAGGAGCCACATAGGAGATAGGAGCTGTATAGGAGCTGGATCTTAATACCGAAATGAGGCTAAGAGGGCTGGTAAATTAGACCTCATTGAGGGATTTTTCCATGGCCCTCATGGCCTCAACAGAAATGAGGCAAAGCGGGATAGTAGAATAGACCTCATTGAGGGGTTTCTCATGGCCCTCATGGCCTCATATGACAAAAAAGGATTCTCCAAAAGGTATACGCACATAATACAATACCAGGCCAGAGGTATCCTCAAATACCGAAATGAGGCTAAGAGGGATAGTAATTTAGGCCTCATTGAGGGGATTTTTTCATGGCTCTCATGGCCTCAAAAGAAATGAGGTTAAGAGGGATAGTAAGTTAGACCTCACTAAGGGATTTTTTCATGGCCCTCATGGCCTCATACGACAAAAAAGGGATTCTCCAGAAAATATCCTTGATAAAAATCCTCAAATAATACAATACCAGGCCATAGATATCCTCAAATACTGAAATGAGGCTAAGAGGGATAGTAAATTAGGCCTCATTGAGGGATTTTTTCATGGCCCTCATGGCCTTAAAAGAAATGAGGTTAAGAGGGATAGTAAATTAGACCTCACTGAGGGCTTTTCTCATGGCCCTCATGGCCTCATACGACAACTAGAGTGATGTCACACACACAGCCCGACTGTCCCAGCAATGACAATGCTTAGACACAAACCAGTCCAAGCAGTATTTTGTTAACCTTTGTTACCTAACGAATCTGCCATATCTGCACTCGTGATATACAAAAATTACTATTCAAATTTCATTTTTTGATGAGCTTGTTCCAATAAGGACTAACAAGCAAAGGTTAGAAGTAAAAAATGAAAAAATCTGATGTTTCAGAAAAATAATTTGTACTGTTGGCTTCAACTTGTGTTAGGTAAAGGGTTAAAGATGCAGTACATAAAACATTGTTGGGCTCTGGGAGTAAAAAAAATTTTTTTTTGCATACAATAACTCCCAATCATTCAAAACAAATTTTGGGAATTATTGCCAAAATTGGAGTTATTAGTTGGGAACCAATTGTTGACAGACGGATGGACAGACAGATGGACAGATAGACCATTTACATAATATGAACGTTTTTACAAATGGGCGTATAAAAAAGTAATATCAAATTTGAAGAGAATTGTATAATTAGAAGTTGATTTCTCTTCTGGATAACATGGGGCAGACGGAGGGGTGGATTGATTCCACCCATCTCCCCCAAAGTTTTGGAGACAGCATCAAAGTCCCTCACTCCCATTTCCTTCCGATCTGTATTACTTTTGTAAAACAACTGAAGTATGCTTCTCAAGGCATTTCTTTATATTTCAAACTGTGAAGCTCAGGTAATGAGAAAAATAGCTGCATACAAGTAAAAGAAATCAGGTCTGTAAATGCAATTATGAAAAGGTGTATTGATCATGTAAGAACAAAAAGTGACAAAGTATGCGTTAGAAGCCCAATTTCAAATATAAAGAAACTAAATTCGAAAACCGTTTTGAAAAGAGTTAAATTAACACAAATATTAAGTGAAACCACTGTATACAGCATCAGTAGACCTTGCCCCAAATGAAAAACAATGACGTTGTAACACAGTGTTTGAAGAATAAAAGGTACAACCTTGAAAAGCAAAACTTTAATCCGAAACTTTAAGCTAGGAATACTAAGTAAAATTGACTGCAAAACAAGAGGCCCCAAGGAGCCTTAATTGCTCACCGGCCAAAGTGGTTCAAAGAAATATTTTGGGTCACATTCAGTTAGACATGGTTCATCAACACTACAAAGGAATGAAGTCATGAGAGACAAATTTTATGGAACTAGGGACATGGCTTGAACAAACTTGAATCTTACCCCCCTAAGGGTACTGCATACCAAATATCAAAAGCATTTATCTGCTGGATCTGAAGAAGAAGATTTTTAAAGAAAATTCCTTATTTTGAACTAAGTTATCATTCGGGCCCCCACAGTGAGTCCAAATATGAACCCACGGACTTGGCTTGAACAAACTTGAATCTCACCCCCTAAGGATGCTGCATGCCAAATATCAAAACATTCCGACTGCTGAATCTGAAGAAGAAGATTTTTAAAGAAAAATTCCTCATATTGACTAAGTTATAATTCAAGCTCCCACAGTGAGCCCAAATATGGACCTAGGGACATGGCTTCAACAAACTTGAATCTCACTCCCCTAAGGATGCTGCATACCAAATATCAAAACATTCCGACTGCTGGATCTGAAGAAGAAGATTTTTAAAGAAAATTCCTCATTTTTAACTAAGTTATCATTTGGGCTCCCACAGTGAGCCCAAATATCGACCTAGGGACATGGCTTGAAAAAACTTGAATCTCACCCCCCTAAGGATGCTGCATACCAAATATCAAAAGCATTCATATGCTGGATCTGAAGAAGATTTTTAAAGAAAATTCCTCATTTTGAACAAAGTTATAATTCAGGCTACCACAGTGAGCCCAAATATGAACCCAGGGACTTGGCTTGAACAAACTTGAATCTCACCCCCTAAGCATGCTGCATACCCAATATCAAAAGATTCTGCCTGCTGGATCTTGAGAAGAAGATTTTTAAGAAATTTGCCTGAAATGCACAAAGTTCAAATTTGGGCTCCTATACTGAGCCCAAATATGAACCCAGGGGGCCAATTTGAACAAACTTGAATGAGATCCACCCCACAGTGTTGCATACCAAATATCAAAAGATTCTGCCCGCTGGATCTGGAGAAGAAGATTTTTTAAGAAATTTGCCTGAAATGCACTAAGTTCAAATTCGAGCTTCGATAGTGAGCCCAAATATGAATCCAGGGGGCCGATTTGAAGAAACTTGAATCAGATCTACCCCACAATGTTGCATACCAAATATCATGAGATTCTGCCTGCTGGATCTGGAGAAGAAAAATTTTTAAGAAATTCGCCCGAAATGCACTAAGTTCGAATTTGGGCTTCTATACTGAGCCCAAATATGAACCCAGGGGGCCAATTTGAACAAACTTGAATCAGATCCACCCCACAATGTCGCATACCAAATATCAAAAGATTCTGCCTGCTGGATCTGGAGAAGAAGATTTTTTAAGAAATTTGCCTGAAATGCACTAAGTTCGAATTTGGGCTTGTATAGTGAGCCCAAATATGAATCCAGTGGGCTGATTTGAACAAACTTGAATCAGATCCACCCCATAATGCTGTATACCAAATATCAAATGATTCTGCCCACTTGTGCAGGAGATGAAGATTTTTTAGTAATTTTTCTAATATACATAGGGTGCTATCGGAGTTATGCCCCCTATGGAGCCCCAAGTGGGCATGTCCATTTCATTTCAACAAACTTGAATTGACATATGGTAATGAACATCCATACCAAGTTTCGAGCAAATCGACCTAGCGGTTTCAGAGGAGAAGTCGCTTGAAAAATGTTCACGATGCCAGATGGACAAAGACGGACGGAAAGTGATGAGTTTAGCTCCCTTCGGTGAGCCAAAAAAGGGTTAAATATTTCCTAAAAATAAGAGTCAAACATTTTTCCGCATGTAGTCACTCTAAATCCTTCAAAATGCATTTTGGACCAAAAAAAAAATGTTACATGTTACTTAGATGGCCCCGGGGGAGTGGGAGTGGGGTAGGGGAGGGGATGTGAGTGTATGTGAATCAATTTTTTTTCCAGATGTAGTCACTCTAAGTCCTTCAAAATGCATTTTCGACCAAGAAGAAAAAGTGCCTAATTGGCACCGGAGGTTGGGGGGTGGGGTGGGGGGGTGGGGGGGGGGGGGGGTAGAGGGGGTAGGTGTATGGAGTTAAAAAAAACAAAAAAAAATTTCTGCATGTAGTCGCTCTAAATACTTCAAAATGCATTTTGGAGCAAAGAAAAAAAAATGCCTGGCTGGGGTGGGGCAGGGCGGAAGGGGCAGGGCAATAACCTCAACATTGGATAATGGTGGTCATCGAACATGACATAGACATTGCTGCTGTAGAGACATATACTGAAAAAAATTGAAATCTGTGAACTATTGTTCGAGTTATGCCATAAAGTTTGGACAGATGGATGGAGAGGCAGACAGATGGATCTCTGTGCTATATCCCTCCCTTGTGGGGGGATAAAAAGTAACAAAGTATGTGATAGAAGCCTAATTTGAAATTTAGAGAAACTAAGTTTGAAAACAGTTTTGAAAAGGGTTAAATTAATGCAAATATTATTTGAAACCACTTTATAAAGGTTCAGTGGACCTTGCCCCAAATAAAAAACAATAACACAGTGTTTGATGAAAGAAAGGTACAACCCTGAAAAGCAAAACTTTAATCCGAAACTTTAAGATGGGAATACTGAGTAAAACTGACTGCCAAAAAGTAAATATTTCCTAAAACCAGTAAAAGAAATCACTGATGTAAATGCAATCATTAAGTTGTATTGACTATGCAAGAATTAAAGTAAGAAAGTATGTGGCAAAGCCTAATTTCTAATATAAAGAAACTAAATCTGAAAACATATTTAAAAGGGGTTAAAATCATGCCAATATTAATGAAAATCACTGCAGAAAGGTTCAGTAGACAGTAGACATTGTCCCAAATGAGAAACAGTGACATTGCACTAAACTTTTTGAAGAATTAAAGGTGGAACTTTGTAAACAAAAAAAAACTTCAACCAAAAACTTTACACTGGAAGTTGTAAGTTAAATTGCCATACATAAAAGGGTTAAATGTTTCCCAAAATAACATGAAACATAATGAGAATGATACAATCAATAGTAATTAATATTAATTTAAAAGAAAAAAAACTTTAACCTTCACTAAAAAACTTTAACCAAAACTCTAAATGTTAACAGATGGACTGACGGACAGACAGACGGATGAAAGTCATGATTACACCCCTGACTGTAAACAGTTGGGCTAAAAAAGGGATTTTCCAGAAAATATCCTTGATAGGTATCCTCAAATAATACACTACCAGGCCATAGGTATCCTCAAATACCGAAATGAGGCTAAGAGGGATAGGAAATTAGGCCTCATTGAGGGATTTTTTCATGGTCCTCATGGCCTCAAAAGAAATGAGGTTAAGAGGGATAGTAAATTAGACCACACTGAGGGTTTTTCTCATGATCCTCATGGTCTCATACGTCAAAAAAGGGATTCTCCAGAATATATCCTCAAATAATACAATACCAGGCCATAGGTGCCCTCAAATACCGAAATGAGGCTAAGAGGGATAGTAAATTAGGCCCCATTGAGGGATTTTTTTATGGCCCTCATGGCCTCAAAAGAAATGAGGTTAAGAGGAATAGTAAATTAGACCTCACTGAGGGCTTTTCTCATGGCCCTCATGACCTCATACGACAAAAAAGGGATTCTCCAGAAGGTATCCTTGATAGGTATCCTCAAATAATACAATACCAGGTCGTTGGCATCATCAAATACCGAAATGAAGCTAAGAGTTGCACGTGGAAGTCACTCTAACAAGCAATAGCTCGATAGCATATTTGCTTGATGGGATTTGAGTCGTTCGAACAATGACTTATAAGTAACTGCTTGATAGATTCTGGCTTTAGGAATCACATAGGCTTTCATTATACACAAGGGAGATAGCTATACATATAGGTTACGGAACATCAAGCACAGATGATTATAAGACTTGGACAAGGGAACCAGAGATAGTGTGGACTTTATGAACTTCTAGTGTTAAAGTAGCATCTGTAATAGGCAGAAAAAAATCCCGATAGGATCACCGATCCAATGTCGAGTTGTGACAGCACAAAAGTGGGTTTAATCATGATCAACTTATCGTCCAGAAACCAATTGTTTACAATTTACTATGTGAAGGGTCACTGTGACCTTGACCTTTGACCTAGTGATTCCGAAATAAATAGGGCTCTTTCTTGCACCAAAGCCAACCTACCTATGAAGTTTCATGAATGTAGGTGGAACCATTGTCAAATTATCATCTGGAAACCAATTGTTTACGATTTATTATGTTCAAGGTCACTGTGACCTTGGCCTTTGACCTAGTGAGTCCAAAATAAGTAGGGGTCTTCCACTCACCTAGGCCAACCTACCTATGAAGTTTCATGAATGTGGGTCAAACCATTATCAAGTTATCGTCTGGAAACCAATTGTTTATGATTTACTATGTTGAAGGTCATTGTGACCTTGACCTTTCACCTAGCATGTCAAAAATAAATAGGGTTCTTCCTCTCACTGATGCCAACCTACCTATGAAGTTTCATGAACATGGGTCGAAATGTTATCAAGTTATCATCCGGAAACCAACTGTTTACGATTTACTATGTTGAAGGTCACTGTGACCTTGACCATTCACCTAGCGAGTCCAAAATAAATAGGGTTCTTCCTCTCACTGATGCCAATCTAACTATGAAGTTTCATGAACATGGGGCGAACCATTATCAAATTATCATCTGGAAACCAATTGTTTTGATTTACTATGTTCAGGGTCACTGTGACCTTGACCTTTGACCTAGTGAGTCCAAAATAAATAAGGTTCTCCCTCCCACAAAGGCCAACCTACATATGAAGTTTCATGAATGTGGGTTGAACCGTAGTCAAGTTATTATCCGGAAACCAATTGTTTACAATTTACCATGTTAAAGGTCACTGTGACCTTGACCTTTGACCAAGCAAGTCCAAAATTAATAGGTTCTTTCTCTCACCGATACCAACCTACCTATGAAGTTTCATGAACATGGATTGAACCATTATCAAGTTATCATTCGGAAACCAATTGTTTATGACCAACCACCCACCCGCCCACCCAACCACCCGCCCGCTTCATCACAGCTCGACCAAAAAACTACTCTACTTCAATCGAACTTACCCCTGGAGGCCTTCTCGGTACCTGGGGGCCTCTTGATACCATGGTATGGTGGTCCTATAGCACTATTTGCTGCACTACTACAAAATATTCTAGGGGAAATCTGTACTAAATAAAGTAAATTTTGGTAGTTTGGGGTGGATTTTGGTGATTTGGAGGGATTGTCAGATTTATTTGGGTAATTAGATTTAATCTGTTTCAATCGAACACACCTTCCGAACATACCCCTATCTTATAAGGAGCCTTTGGGTAACATAGCAACCACGTGCTACCATAGAAACCAAGATGGTGGCCTCCAGTATACAAAATGGCCGATGGAAGCACGTATCACATCAACAACATGCACTGCGCATGCGCACTAACACTACACATCACTATGTGGATGACGCCACAAGATGGCTACCATGACAACCAAACATGGCGCCACTGGGTCACGTGACATGACGTCACTTCCGGGGGTCCTGCCAATGTGGGACGGTTACCTCATCTCCTGCTACTCACATTGTAGACTTGAGGAGGTTAAATTAAAGATATGCATACTGGAATCAGATAAACATTTTCAAGAAACCAGAAAAAAATGTGTGCACAGCATTGAAAGGGTTTGATCATGGCATCAATAAAATCTTTGGAACCCACATTGCAGTGTTGAGAGGGTTAAATTAAAGATATGCATACTGGAATCAGATAAATGTTTCCAAGAAACCAGAAAAAAACATGTGCACAGCATTGAAAGGGTTCAATATGAAATAAAATCTTTGGAAAACACACTGAAGTCATGAGAGGGTTAAATTAAAGATATTCATACAGGAATCAGATCAATATTTTTTCCAAGGAACCAGAAAAAATGTGCACAGAATTGAAAGGGTTTGATCAAGGCATCAATAAAATCTTTGGAATCCACACTGAAGTCTTGAGAGGGTTAAGTTAAAGATATTCATACAGGAATCAAATAAATGTTTCCAAGAAACCAGAAAAAAACATATATGTGCACAGCATTGAAAGGGTTCAACATAAAATAATATATTCGGAAAACACAAAGTCTTGAGAGGGTTAAATTAAAGGTATTCATACAGGAATCAGATAAATTTTTCCTCTGCCACTTTTACAGAAATTTCATTACATTAAGTTAAAATAATATAACAGAATGAGTGTATTTGACAACTGAAAGGAGTTTCTCCTGTCTCCTGTTTACATAAGTGATTGATAATAGTAAACAGTCTGAAGTACTCTTAACAATATGTAAAGGGAAAAATATTACTGCAAAAATGCTGACTCATCATTTTTTCATTGCCTTCTACCACCCACCTAACAAAACCAAGGGCAATGTTGTTTAACCATTCCTTTCTACTGGTCCTAAGGTTGCTTCATACCAAATAACAGTTCTCTGCTCTGTGTGCTTTGGGAAATATGGGCTTTTGAATTTTTTTAGCCCCTGGGGTTGCCATGGGACTGTGAAAAAATTTGGGAGGCATCAATCAATTACTTAGGACCCAATTATACTACATGCCAAATTTGGTTGAAACTGGCCCACTGGTTCTTGAAATAGAAATTTTAGGCAGAGCCCAAAATGGATATGTCCCCACATAGAGCCCAAATATTGACCTAACAACTTCCCTTGAAGAAACTTTAATCTTCAACACCAAAGGATTTTCCATACCAAATATCAAGGCATTCCCTCTGGTGGTTCGTGAGAAGATTTTTTAAGACTTTTAAGCTTTTGGGGCATTAACCAGAGCCTGAATATGGCAGCTGCTTGATTTGAACAAAATAGAAAGGGTATACTCCATAGATGGTCTGTGCAATATATGTCCTACTGGTTGTGGAGAAGAAGTTATGGAAGCCCGACAAAAATGATGGCAATAGCTCCCACTGACTTGCAGTCAGGTGAGCTAACAAGAGGCCCCAAGGGGCCTGAGGGCGCTCACCTGACATGGTAGCCTAAATATCAACCCAGAGAATTGATTTCATTCAGTTGCATCTGCTCCTCCTAAGAAAAGCTTATACCAAATATCCAAAGATTCTGACCAGTGGATCTAAAAAAAAGAAGATTTTTAAAGAATATTCCTCATATTGAACTAAGTTATAATTCAGGCTCCCACAGGGAGCCCATATATGAACCCAGGGACTTGGCTTTAACAAACTTGAATCTCACCCCCCTAAGGATGCTGCACACCAAACATCAAAACATTCCGACTGCTGGATCTGAAGAAGAAGATTTTGAAAGAAAATTCCTCATTTTGAACTAAGTTACAATTCGAGCTCCTACAGTGAGTCCAAATATGGACCTAGGGACATGGCTTGAACAAACTTAAATCTCACCCCCCTATGGATGCTGCATACCAAATATCAAAACATTCCGACTGCTGGATCTGAAGAAGATTTCTAAAGAAAATTCCTCATTTTGAACTAAGTTATAATTCGGGCTACCACAGTGAGCCCAAATATGAACCCAGGGACTTGGCTTGAACAAACTTGAATCTCACCCCCCTAAGCATGGTGCATACCCAATATCAAAAGATTCTGCCAGCTGGATCTTGAGAAGATTTTCAAAGAAATTTGCTTGAAATGCACTAAGTTCAAATTTGGGCTCCTATACTGAGCCCAAATATAAACCCAGGGGGTCGATTTGAACAAACTTGAATCAGATCCACCCCACAATGTTGCATACCAAACATCAAAAGATTCTGCCTGCTGGATCTGGAGAAGAGATTTTTTAAGAAATTTGCCTGAAATGCACTAAATTCGAATTTGGGCTTCCATAGTGAGCCCAAATATGAATCCAGGTGGCCGATTTGAACAAACTTGAATCAGATCCACCCCACAATGTTGCATACCAAATATGAAAAGATTCTGCCTGCTGGATCTGGAAAAGAAGATTTTTTAAGAAATTTGCCTGAAATGCACTAAGTTCGAATTCGAGCTTCTATAGTAAACCCAAATATGAATCAAGGGAGCCGATTTGAACAAATCTGAATCAGATCCACCCCACAATGTAGCATACCAAATATCAAAAGATTCTGCCTGCTGGATCTGGAGAAGAATATTTTTTAAGAAATTTGCCTGAAATGCACTAAGTTCGAATTCGAGCTTCTATAGTGAGCCCAAATATGAATCTAGGAAGCCGATTTGAACAAACTTGAATCAGATCCACCCCACAATGTTGCATACCAAATATCAAAAGATTCTGCCTGCTGGATCTGGAGAAGAAGATTTTTAAGAAATTTGCCTGAAATGCACTAAGTTTGAATTTGAGCTTCTATAGTGAGCCCAAATATGAATCTAGGGAGCCGATTTGAACAAATTTGCATCAGATCCACCCCACAATGTTGCATACCAAATATCAAAAGATTCTGCCTGCTGGATCCGGAGAAGAAGATTTTTTAAGAAATTTGCCTGAAATGCACTAAGTTCAAATTTGGGCTCCTATACTGAGCCCAAATATAAACCCAGGGGGCCAATTTGAACAACTTGAATCAGATTCACCCCACAACGTTGCTTACCAAATATCAAAAGATTCTGCCTGCTGGATCTGGAGAAGAAGATTTTTTAAGAAATTTGCCTGAAATTCACTAAGTTCGAATTCGAGCTTCTATAGTGAGCCCAAATATGAATCTAGGAAGCCGATTTGAACAAACTTGAATCAGATCCACCCCACAATGTTGCATACCAAATACCAAAAAGATTCTGCCTGCTGGTTCTGGAGAAGAAGATTTTTTAATAAATTTGCCTGAAATTCACTAAGTTCGAATTCGGGCTTCTATAGTAAGCCCAAATATGAATCCAGGGGGCCGATTTGAACAAACTTGAATCAGATCCACCCCGCAATGTTGCATACCAAATATCAAAAGATTCTGCCTGCTGGATCTGGAGAAGAAGATTTTTTAAGAATTTTGCCTGAAATGCACTAAGCTCGAATTCGAGCTTCTATAGTGAGCCCAAATATGAATCTAGGGAGCCGATTTGAACAAATTTGAATCAGATCCGCCTTACAATGTTGCATACCAAATATCAAAAGATTCTGCCTGCTGGATCTGGAGAAGAAGATTTTTTAAGAAATTTGCCTGAAATGCACTAAGTTCGAAATTGGGCTCCTATACTGAGCCCAAATATGAACCCAGAGGGCTGATTTGAACAAACTTGAATCAGATCTACCCTACAATGTTGCATACCAAATATCAAAAGATTCTGCCTTCTGGATCTGGAGAAGAAGATTTTTTAATGTTTTTCCCATTGCCTACAGTGTGAAAAAGTGCTGACTCAGCACTTTTTCAAAGTCCTGAAAAAAGTACCTTGTGATCAAACCGATAGAGATTTTTTTTAACCATTCTATTCTACTGGATAAAAGTAAGCTTTATACAAAATAAGAATTCTCTGTGCCATGTAGTTTTGGAGATACGGCAGTTTTAAGGTTTTTCCTATTTTTAGCTCCTGAGGTTCCCACGGGGCAAAGAGAAAATTTTTTTTTTTTGCATCAATCAACTACTTATGACCCATTATCATCTCATATCAAATTTGGTTCAAATCGACCTCACGGTTCAGAAAATAGAAATTTTAGGCGTGGCCAAAATTTCTGCCCCTCCCATAACAAAGGCAAATAATGCCCGACAAACTTCTCTTGAACAAACTTGATTCTAAACCTCAAAAGGACTCTATATACCAAATATCAAGTCTCTGCTAATGGTGGTTCATTAGAAGAAGATTTTCAAAAAATTTGGCCATTTTTTCCCCACACCTCTGCTCAATATGAGCCAAAACCTAATTTGGATAAAAATTAAAATGCCCCTATATAACCACCACTTACATGAAATTTAATTAAAATGTGGCCAGTGGTTTAGGAGAAAGAGGCTCAAACACCACCTTCACGCAGGACGACGGACGGACGAAGAGTGATAAGAAAAGCTCACCCTGACTTTCAGTCAGGTGAGCTAAAAAACTAGAGGCTCAAGTGAGGCTAAAATGCTCACCTGGCTCAACTTGCCAAAATACATGAGTATGTCAGTAAGTGATGGCGTGCAAGATCAATTTTTTGATTTGGCATGACGCAAAGAAATTTTTTGCCCATTCATTTCTGTTGATCCTGGAAAAGCTTCTAGAGCAAAAACAAAGCTCTGTTCTGTGAAGCTTCTAGAGCAAAAAAAGTGTCCATACAAAATTTTTTTTGCTTTTAGCTAATGATGTCTCTACCCCACCCCAAGGTGAGTAGCAAGGGGGGAAAAATGTGCAACCACCCACAGGGAGCCCAAATACTGACCTACTGAGTTCTTTCAAAAAACTTGAATCTGCATCACCAAAGTAAGTTCCATACCAGAAATCAAAGCATTATTGTAAGCAGTTTAGGCCCAAAAACATTAAAAATCTGTTTCTCAGGCCTATCCCACAAGGTCTTTTTGGCTGCCGCATGCTCTCTTTTTATAACCAATGCAAATTTTAAAAAAAACAAGAGGCCCCAGAGGGCCTTAGTGTGCTCACCTGACATGGTAGCTAAATATTAACCCAGGAAATTGATTTGAACAAGTTGCATCTGCCCCTCCTAAGAAAAGCTTATATCAAATATCAAAAGATTCTGACCAGTGGATCTGAAAAAAAAAAAAGAAAAGATTTTTAAAGAATATTCCTGATGCTGAACTAAGTTATAATTCGGGCTCCCACAGAAAGCCCAAATATGAACCCAGGGACTTGGCTTGAACAAACTTGAATCTCACCTCCCTAAGGATGCTGCATATGAAAATACTTTAGCATTGCAAAGCCTTCTTGCGCTCAAGGGATGTAATACACCACCACCCATGCTATTCTGTAGATTATGAGGCCTAAAACATAAAGAAAACAAACCAAGAACACAAACTTTTTAATGGCAAAGAAATAATTACAATAATAAAAAATAAAATAAACAAGAGGCAGGCCCCAAGGGGCCTTAATCGCTCACTGGCCAAAGTGGTTCAAAGAAGTATTTGGGGTCACATTCAGTTAGACATGGTTCATCAACACTTCAAAGGAATGAAGTCATGAGAGGCAAATTTTATGGCAAAACACTAAGAATGGATTTGAACAAACCTGAACCTAACATCCCCCCCCCCCACCCCACACTTGCCCATAGAGCCCAAATATTAAGCCAAGGGCTCAAATGGAACAAACTTGAATTTGATCCCCCTTGAGATGTCATATACCAAATAGGAAAGAATTCTGACTGGTGAATATGAAGAAGGTTTTTAAAGAAATCACCTCACATTGCACTAAGTTAAACTTTAGGCTCAAATAGGGAGCCAAAATATTAACCCAGGGTCCCGATTTGAAGAAACTTGAATCTGACCCCCCTTGAGATGTTGTATACTAAATATGAAAGCATTCTGACTGGTGGATCTGAAGAAGAAGAAGATTTTTAAAGAAATTTCCTCATATTTTCGTAAGTTAAAATTTGGGCTCCTACTGGGAGCCCAATTATTAATCCAGGGACTCGATTTGAAGAAACTTGAATCTGACCCCCTGTAGATGTTGTATACCAAACATGAAAGGATTCTGACTGGTGGATCTGAAGAAGAAGATTTTTAAAGAAATTTCCTCAAATTGCACCAAGTTAAACTTTGGACTCCAATAGAGAGCCCAAATACTAACTCAGGGACCCGCTTTGAACAAACTTGAATCTGACCCCCCAGAGATGTTGTATGCCAAATATGCAAGCATTCTGACTGGTGGATCTGAAGAAGATTTTTAAAGAAATTTCTTCATATTTCAGTAAGTTAAAATTTGGGCTCCTACAGGGTGCCCAATTATTAACCCAGGGACTGGATTTGAACAAACTTGAATCTGACCCTCCTAGAGATGTTGTATAACAATTATGAAAAGATTCTGACTGGTGGATTTGAAGAAGAAGATTTTTAAAGAAATTTCCTCAAATTGCACCAAGTTAAACTTTGGGCTCCAATAAAGAGCCCAAATCTTAACCCAGGGACTCGATTTGAACAAACTTGAATCTGACCCTCCTAGAGATGTTGTATAACAACTATGAAAAGATTCTGACTGGTGATCTGAAGAAGAAGATTTTTTTGAATTTTTAAAAAAATTTATGGGTGCTATCAGAGTTATGCACTTCTGGTGCCCCCTGTGGGTGTGGCAAGTTTATTTGTACAAGCTTGAATTGACATATGATAAGGAACATGCACACAAAAATTTGGTTCAATTTGGTTGAGTAGTTTGTGAGAAGTCGATAGCGTAAAGTTCACGGCGGACGACGACGACAGACAGCAAGTGATAAGTTAAGCTCCCTTCGGTGAGCTAAAAACTGCCTGTCTGCATGCAATTTTACAAAAAATGGCCCAAGAAACAGAAGATTGACCTTGTGAGGCCTTATAAGAAGATTATTTTTAAAGCATTTTTGGCTTTTGGGGCATTAAATCCACTCCAAGAGGAATAGTAAATTTTTGTGAAAAAACTCAGATGAGTATACTTTACAAAGATGCTTTGTACCAAATTAGGTTAGATTTGGTGCAAAGGTTCTGAAGAAGAATACTTAGTTGATGGAGCACAAGACAAATAATAACTCGGGATTTTCCAATAGCCAAAAGTGTTAAAATGTGTACCGGTATCCCCAGGACAAAGGCAATAGCAATTTTGGGGGTTCATCTGATTTGACAGGTCCAAAGGAAACTTCATACTAAAAAACAATATTCTGGTCCATGCAGTTTTTGAAATACGGGCATATTTCTATTTTTAGTTCCTGGGGTTCCCATGGGACTGTGCAAAAAATGTTTCAGGCATAAATCTCAAGTACTTATGACCCAATTATAGGTGATGGAAGCATCACAATGTACTCTTTTACTCTGAATTGCAGGTGCCACAACTTAAAAAGTTCATATTAACTTTGAAGTGAAATTATTAAGTCTGCATGGATTTGCTTTGTTACTGTTTATGGGACAGTGCCTTTAGATTGTAACATTTTTTATTAAGGTCACATATTTCTGCACAATGGCTAATCATGATCATGACAGTTTTACGTGTGGAGGAAGCTGGAGTACCCGGAGAGAACCACCGAGCAATGGCGAGCAACTGTCAGTGCCCCAACATACTAACTCCACATAAGCAGGGTTAGCACTGGTTGAAGACAAGTGCACCATCGATGTGCAGTACGCCTTAGTACACAACATCTCCGTGCCTCCTCATGGGCAATGGGGGTGATGTGTCTTGCCCAAGGATACAACGCGGTTGCCACAGGTGGGATTCGAACTGCAGCCTGCACCTCTACCTACTGAGTCACCACGCCTCCTTTTGATTGTAACAAGTCAAAAGATAAGTGAGCAAATTTTTACGACCAAAAATAATTCAGTGCTCTACAAGATGAAAACTGGAGCAACGCCAACGGTGGTATATGTCCCTGCCATTCGATACCATGTCTGTAATACCATGGATAGCAGTACAGAAATGAAACATTTATTACTGGGTGACGGTTGAAGGAGGATAGATGACAGACCTTTGACAGATTACAGACCACTGTGGCATTATCGTAATGAAAGTGTCAATGACACTGTAGTTTAACTTGTCTGTGTGTAGTGTTTGATGAAAAGGTTGATGAAAAGGATAATATTCAATGTTTATGAAAGAATTATGAAATGAGACAAGAATTGTGATAATTGAGAATATGTTAATTTCTGTTTCCTGTATGCTATGGTTTCAATAAGAATAATTTGAGAGTACATGTAGCCTGTACTGAAGAATGAAGACCTGGGTTGATGTGGCCCTAACAGTTAACGTATGTCAACCAAAGTTACCAAGTTACAGAAAATTAATCCAAAACGAGTCATTCTACCAAGTTACAATGAAATCCCTTCATAAATATAACTCTTAGACTTTGCTAAAGGAATCTCGGTCACGGTTGACCAATCATGACCATGAAATCCCTTCATAAAAACAACCTGTAAGCTGTGCTAAAGGAATCTAGGTCAAGTGACAAGGTGGCATTAATGGCAGACTGATCGTGACCAAAATATGAACAGTCTCATCTAGACATCACACCAAGTTATCCTTCCAAGTTACAATGAAACTGCTTCATAACTGTAGACTGTGCTAAACAAATCTAGGTCAGGTGTCTGTGCGTCTGTCACGGTTGACCAATCATGGCCAAAATAGGACTTTCTCATCTATACATTATACAGTCATCCTCCCAAGTTACAATAAAGTCCCTTCATAAATACGACCTGCAGACTGTGCTAAAGGTATTTGGGCCCAGATAGCCGATCATGACCAAAAGGGGCGTTCCCATCTAGACATTATACGGTGTCATCCTACCAGGTTACAATGGAGCCTCTTCATAAATACGACCTGAAGACTGTGCTTAAGGTTTTCAGGGTTCAGGCTATCGCAGCCATCACGGGAGAGCAATCACAACCAAAAGGGGATATTCTCATCTAGACATTATACAGAGTCATCCTACCAAGTTACAATGAAATCCCTTCATAAATACGACCTGTAGACTATGCTAAAGGTTTTAGAGTTTTGGGCTCTCGCATCCATCAGGGTTGACTGATCACAACCAAAAGGAGAGGTTCTCATCTAGACTTTATATGAAGTCATCCTACCAAGTTACAATGAAATCCCTTCATACATATGATGACCTGTAGACTGTGCTAAAGGTTTTTGAGTTTCAGGCTCTCACTGCCATCACGGTTGACCGATCACGAACAAAAGGGGACATTCTCATCTACACGTGACCTCAAACCTGAAATTTTGTGATGATTGGACAAGAACTACGGGGTGTAGCTTGCGCCAAAGAAAATGTGAACAGACTCACAGACTTCTGCATGCATGATAGCAATAACTTATCTGGAGTTCTTGACTTTGTGTTAAGCTAAACACTATTAAGTGTCACCATAGAGTGACACAGAAAGGCACCCCTGCATCTTTACCAAATGTAAGAGTGACTTGATTTGATTTGATTTGATAATTTTGTGGAAAAAATTAAGGTTCTCTCAATTAAAACAGACTGGAAATTTTTCTAAGTCGACAAAGGGCAATAATTTTGTGAAAAAACTTTATAGATGTTGCACATCTTTAAGGCATATGTAACCATATCGTAAAGTTTCAACTCTCTTCATTAGAAACTGAGGAAGGAGTTGAATTTTGTGGAAAAAAATATTTTTCTCCGATCCCATCCTAGTGCAGAAAATCACACTAAAAACTGCATGATCAGACAAGCAGAAATGCAGTTTTGGACCACCAGGTAGTGTGCTGTGGGGATGTGAGCTTCAAATTTTTAGTTCATACTGGCTAAGCAGGTACCTTGGTAGATGTCCATTCATCAAGTGGAATAGTTTTCCTTCAAAGTCATTTCAACTTTCTACATATTATTTGTAAGATGGTTTACACTGAGCATTCAACCTTTTTTGATTTGACTTTCATTTTGTGTTTAGTGTGAGAATGTGTTTTGTTCTCAGTTTTGCTTGCCTTGGAGATAACTTCTAATGAACTATTAACGCTTTCGCTGCCAAAAACGATTACTGTCACCTATTTTATAATGATTATCTTTACCTTCTGGTATGCACAGAACAAACATATAATCTGATTAATTGTTGGCAACGGCTCAGAGAGTTTCAAGTATGTCATAAATTTTATGAAATTTTCTCATATACAGGCAAACAAAAATGCCCTCCATATATGGCTAAAGTGGGTGTGTCAGTAAAAGGGTTAACCCTTTACCCAACGAATCGCCCGCATCCGCCCGCGTAATATGCAAATTCAGCAGTTGAAAAAATATTATTTTTCAAAAAATTTCAACAAAACCATATCATGTGACCCCTCGTTGGAACGAGCTCGTCGAGCTCGTTCCAACGAGGGGTCACATGATATGGTTTTGTTGAAATTTTTTGAAAAAATGATATTTAAAATAATAAATTTTGATATCGTCTGCGTTGGGTAAAGGGTTAATGAAGGCAAATTTTGTTAAAATCAAACTTGGGATTCAAACAATGTGAAAGTTGGGTAGGGCCAAAAATCATCAAGCTGGTAAAAATGAAAGTGTCAATGACAGGCTTGGCAATTTCAGGAGAGCGATTTTTTAGCTCTCCTTACTGCCCCCCTGAAAGAATTAAGGAGAGCGAAAAATTGCCCTCCTAAATATTTTGGTCTGGGATGATTGAGATTACATGTATTATGGTCACATTGAATTTTTGTTGTAAAGCAAAAATGTAATTTAACTTCGAAGTCACATAACATCACGTAATTTCATTTTGAAAGTGGTTTAGTGGTAAAAGGTAATGGCTGCAACCATACCCAAACACAGTTGCAATCATCTGAAGCAAAATGGGTCACAGCAATATTTTTTTCTGTCAGTTTCAAGTTCAACAACTGACATCACAGTTTGAGGGGTAATTATTCAAGGAATACTGACACTATAATATACTACCACTACTACTATCCTGTCTCTTGAAGCACTTGCACCAGGATGTGGCTGTAGATTCAAGCAGACCTGTTGTCCAAGAAAGTCATACGCCTACCGCTACCACCATCAACCCCCCTTGGGGGGTTGGAGGTGGTAGTGGGAGGCGTATGACTTTCTAGGACAACAGGTCTGGGTACACACACAGGTCTTGTCAAGTGTGTGTTCGGTTGTTGAGTGAGACATCTAGATGTCTAAGAGATTTCGCTTTACCTTAGTAAAGTTAATAAAATCACTGATGTAGTCTGTTGGTTTCAGTTTCAATGAGTTTGTTCAACTGGATACTAAAAATGCTGTGTAAAGCTAATTGCTCTCCTAAGCTGATTAAGGAGAGCGATTTTTTGCCCTCCTGCATTTTTCAGAATGCCAGGCCTGCAATGACACTGTAGCTTAACTTGTCTGTGTGTTGTGTTTGATGAGAAGGATAATGTTCAATGTTTATGAAAGGATTATGAAATAAGACAAGAATTGAGATAATTGGGAATATGTTAATTTCTGTTCCCTGTATGTTATGTTTTTAATAAAAATAATACGAGGTATACACTGTACTAAAGAGCTGAGGGGTGGGTTAATATGACCTCGCAGTTAATGAATGTGGTCCTCACAGTTTACGTATGTCAACGAAAGTTATCAAGTCACAGTGAAAGTATTCCAAAACGAGTCATCCTATCAAGTTACATTGAAATCCCTTCATAAATATGGCCTGTAGACTGTGCTAAAGGTTTTCAGGCTTCAGGACTGTGCAGCCATGACGGTGGACCGATTGCAACTAAAAGGGGACGTCGTCATCTCGACATTATACTGAGTCATTCTACTAAGTTACAATGAAATCCCTTCACAAATACAACCTGTAGTCTGTACTACAGTTTTTCGGGCTTTGGGCTCGGGAAGCCATCATGGTTGAATGATCGTGACCAAAAGGGGGCGTTGTCATCTGGGCATAATCTGGAGTGATCCTATGAAGTTACAACAAGAGCTGGACTTTTGTCCAGTGCATACCCCCACGTGGTGTACCAACTAGTGCGGGCATACCTATAACCAACAAATATCATTTATGAATATTCTCGTATGGACTGACAGACAGATGCACAGATGGATGCAATCCAGTATACCCCTCCTTCCATTTTCTTCAAAAGTTTTCAACAATTTCTAAGTCAAAAGGTATGGTAAATTGTTTGGTGTTTGGAAGTTTTATGCAATGAAGCAGAAACCTTTGTCATAGGCAAATTGCATGCCATATTTCACTGAAATCCTATAACCCCAATCCAGTATGCACCCCCCTCCCCCCCCATTTTCTTCGAAAGTTTTCAACAATTTTTAAGTCAAAAGGTATGGTAAATTGTTTGGTGTTTGGAAGTTTTATGCAATGAGGCAGAAGCCTTTGTCATAGGCAAACTGCATGCCATATTTCACCAAAATCCGATAACCCATACCTGAGATACATGCTGAACAGACAAAATAATGTCTATTTCCTACAATTTCTAAGTCAAAAAAGGGGGTAACTCTTAAAAAGGAGAATGTGAGAAATACCGTTGAATCCTTTTTTTATAGCCTATACCATAAGCAGTGTTCATGGCAAATTTCAGACCAGGTAGATCAGTGGTGATGTGGTGTCTTGTGTAGATCATTGAATCCTGTACTTTCTATTTCAACTGTTCATAATTTCACCCACAAGAGAAGAGCAACTGATAATTGGAGTCTGATGAGTCAAATGACATGTCGGACTGTTGCTACCAATGGAATACTTGTTTCATTTGTGCCTGTGGCCCAACATGTCATGTGACATGTTGGGCATAATGTAGTTTTACTAAGTCACTAAACTTATGTTGATACACTAGAGAATGCCTGCTTAAGTGATAATAATATTAGATAACATTTTTAATTGATTCTCTGTATATATATTCCCTCTACATGTGTATATACAGCCAAAAGCATATTGGGCTTTTTCCAGGGAAGTGATGAGAGGTTCATATTTAAAACATAGGGAAAAAATGTATTTTACAAACCACAAGACCAACCACCCACCCTGCCTAATCTTGTGTTGAAAAAGTTTCCCAGACTCCCTCCCTTCACCTAGTTATTTTTTCTTTCAGATAACGGCACAGCTCTAGTCACAAAATACTAAAACAGAGGAAACTTTTTAAGGAAATACAATATATTTGTAGTGCAGAGGAACCCTGTTAATTTGAATAGCCACTTTGCCAATGAAAATTATTCAGTTAACAGAAGTATTCAATTAACAGGGATTGTGTCACTTTCCTGTATTCTTGAGATAAACCTAGCATTTATTCTGTTATATCTCATTTGACAAAGCTTCATGAGTTCTGTCAAACAAGATATAATAGATTAAATGCCTGTACAGGATGTACTGAGGCCAAATAGGTCTAAATGCAAAGGAAAAATGGGGAGAGTAAGAGTAATTTCTCGACAGGTTACAAGACTTTTTATTCAATTAACAGGAGTTTACTTGATAACCTATATTCAATTAACAGGTCAAATTTGTACTGGAGTATGGTAAATGATTTTGTGTTGGGAAATTATATTCAATTAACAAGGTTTTTCAGTTAAGAGATATCCAACTAAGTGGGTTTCACTGTAGTAGATAAGTTGAGTTAAAATGAGTTAAACTTCCGACAGAAGGAAAACCTTGTGATTAATAATATATTATTTCCTGTTTGTGTACATACATGTAATATAACAAATATTTTTTAAGTAATTTTTTCTTGCAAAGTGTTTTTATACTTTAAAAAAATTTTATTCTTTTTAACATCTTTGTTTTGTTATGTCTCCTGTTATAGGTTTTGTATGTTTGGTACTCCAGCATTTCTCTTATTAATTTCCTTAAAACATCTGTATCTTCCTGTGTGTCATATTATAAGCATTAAAATATACATCTTGTAATGCCTGATTTTTTTTTTATCTCAGTCTTGAGGTAATGGCTTTCGAAAACAAATTAGGTACAACTAGGTATGTACATGAATATTGTTTTACATGTTTCATGATGATAGACTGATGAAAATAAAGTCATGAAATATATTAGATTCTACCGTATCATCAATTTATTTTCAATGTGACTTCACATATATTTCTTATGATTTGGGTCTCACATTTTTTTTGTACTGGACCAATTTCTCTCTCTAGTCTTGGGCCAACTTCTCTGTGGCTGACCTTCAGACTTGAAATCCAATTTCCCTGATATTTTAGTGACAACTTTTTAACTGGTCGAGTGATTCAAGCCAATATTTGGGCTTCAGTCTTATGTACAGTACCACAACTGCACGGATTCATATTCTGTAGATGCACTAAATATTCTCATCATAGCTGATCATAGTGACATTATGTCATCTGTATGGATTTGCCTTGTTACAATTTATGGGAGAGTGAACCTAGCACTCTCCAATAAATTGTGCCAAGGCAAAAATATGGAAGAAAAATTTTAATGACTGAAAATAATTTATCAATCTTCCAGTTCAGTCCACAACAGATGGCATAGTGGCTCATTGGTTTGCATATTGGATTTGAGATCAAAAGGTTTTGGGGCAGCTCTGAACCAGGACAGTTGTATCGTGTCCTTGAGCAAAAAACTCTGTACCATTGGGTTCCACTGCTTTTCGGCCTCGCACGATTCGGTCCCAATAATTTTTCAGGTGCTATTCGGCCTCATTTTGGGCCAAAAAGCACAGCCGAATGAATTATTTTACTTCAACATTTTGACAATTATTTGTTTATTTTTTGTCATGTTCAGTGATTATTTTCAGTTATTTTTTTGTTTTTAAGTTTTAAAGTCACAGCTAGCTAAATAATCATAAAGTAGTCAGTTTTGTCATTTTGAAAACTGCAGGAGCGCCATTACGGTTCGTCTCAAATCCCCCCAGGAGGGCCATTTTGATTTCGTCTAAAATGACCCCAGGAGGGACCTTTATGCAAACTTGAATATTTGGATGCAAGATACCAGGTTTCCCATTACACTCACTAACAGGCGAATCGTCAGGCGTCGAACTGGCTTGGGGATGATACGTCCCGTAATCGCACATGACACGAGAGTTGTCACAGTCTGGTGTACAAGGTAATAACTAATTACAACGTTGGCATTGGCAGACTTCTTGCTCGTATTTGGAAAGTTACTTACTGTCTCTGGGTGACTGCATCGACGACACACTACAAACTTCATAAATTGCATTTTGTTACCTCCTTCAATCCGCGAAAATTGCAGTTTGAGGTGCCTTCAACTGAATTAATGGGTCGCAGAAATCTGGGTTAGGCAGACATTTACTGTCCGCGGAATTTTGAACTCAAGACGGACGATAGCGACCCGGGCGATCACCCGCCTCAAAATGACAAGCCTGAGTAGTGCTTTAGTTGTAGAATTATTTTTCTGAATAGTGTATTAGATATATTGTTTTCCAAACAATGTGTGTATTCTTTGAAACTTCAATCACATGCTTGTTTGAAATTCAATGGATGTCTAGATTGCTGGGAAAGCAATTCATGCTAAAGATTGCTCAAAAAACAATACATTGCAACTTCGTCATCTAGACAGGGAAGTTAATCTGTCACACTATCAAATTATTATAAGTTCATAACAATGTTCACACCTCTTTGTACTTGTAGTGAAATGTAATATCTGCGAAAATGCAGTTAAGTACAATTTTGTCAATTCCATATGAAAATATAATGAAAAATGAAACTTGTAAAATGTTTTTATTTTGTTCTTGCCTGCCAGCATGGCAAAAAACCTCATTGAAAGAACCTGAATAATCCCAGACCCAGAGGCCAAAAATCGCCAAACCCCGAGATGGAAAAGCAATGGGCCAAAATGTACGAGGCAGTGGCGTAGCAGAAAATCTTGTGCCCCCCCCCCCTCCCCCCCTGCGAGATAGAGACAGGGGCCCTTTCATAATGGTGGTTGCCTTTAAAACGGGAGCAAATTTAGTGTTGTTACCATGCACAGCATACAGGATTTCACGTAGTACATACGCCATAAATTAAAGTATAGCCTATAGGACCGATTCTAGAAGTATGACTCTGCAGATTTTTTCATTACATGTTTTAAGTTTCACCCCCATCATCTAACGATACACACATGCATGCCCAACATCATTTTACAGTACACAGAAATGAATAGATTCTAAGAATAAGAATGATGCAAGTGGATGCGAAACTGAAACTAAAACACTGAAACTAGTCACGACGTAAGCCTTTTTGCCAGCGAGTCGATTCTGTGTGTTGCAGTCGCCACTTTGCATTCACTTTGACATGAGACAACAAAACACTTTGCTCCTTCTGTTTTTTTTCTTTCTGTCAACCCCATTCCTCCAATCTGTTTGTTTATTTCATTCTATGAATTTCTATCTGACATCATTTCCTGCTATCGTTTATTTATCTCTCTTCCTCTACTCTTTTTTACTATCTCTCTCTCTCCCTCTTTCATCCAGCTTTGGGACGTCCTTCAAGACTGGGAACCCCCTTCTAACGGCTCCCCCCCCCCCCCCCCCCCCGCAATGTGGGCCCTGCGGGCCCATCCCCTACACCACTGGCATGAGGCAGAAAAGCGTGAGGTCGAAAAGTGATGATCCCTACCATTGATTGCTCATTTGAGAGCATGGTAGCACATTTTGTGTAAAACCACTGCTCCCTCAGACATAAGCCCAGCTTCAGAGAGATTAGTAAATTGTATGTTGGAAAGTCTGACAGCTGCTAACCTTAGAGAAGTGGTTCAACTTTTCTTAAGAGTACACCAGCTTCAGTACTCCACCAAGCTGTCCACCCGCTCAAGAAGAAATACCACCAATAGTCGTTGGACGTTAGAGGCACAGCTCCACATCACCTCCCACTCCCCACAGATCCCAAAGCGACGAGGCTTTCGAGGGGGATCTGGGGTTCTCCCCCAAGGAAAATTTTGATTTCCGGAGGCTCTCAGGTGGCCTCTGAGCTCCAAAATGCTGGAACATTTCAACAGGAAAATGCGTATTTTATGTTGGTAAAATTTGGTTAATTAAAAAAATTGGAGCTACTAACCACGATTCCACTGTTTTTTTTCGAATTGTGTGGGGGAGAAAAAAAAAGACAGTGCTTGCAGTTCGTATTTCGAGGAACATAATATGACAAAATTTCCTGCCAAATTGCCAAATGATTTGGCAATTTGGCAGGGAATTTTGTCATATTATGTTCCTCGAAAGACAAACTTTAATGTGGGGTCCGCCCAGTCTGCCCATCTGTAAATCTGGCCCTCCCCCAGAAAATGTTTGAAAAAATTACCTCTCAGATGCATTTTGGTTCTACTTCCTTAGTATTCCAACCGAAGCATTTGGAATACTAAAGAAGTAGCCCCAAAGTCTCCTCATCTTACGTTAAATAAATTGGCATTAATAGCCGCCATTGTGTGCACAATATTAAAGAAACAAGACGATCTATTTTCGGATATCCACCAGTTTTAATGACTTTTCATGGGAAATCGGCCATGTCAACGGTTAAACAAATTAGAAAATAACACATGATTATACTATTCCTTAATGCTGGGCGGTTGATCACAAAAATATCATGATCGGCGGCTCTGGCGGCCATGCCACTTCCCGCGCAAAACTTCTTATCCAGTACAAAACGTCAATAGTGAAAATACCCAATAGCCGGGACACACTAAAAAGTGTAGCCCGAGCTGAGAATATGGTGTAGCTGAGAAATAAAGTTTCGTTTTCTTTCTTATTTATCGTTAGATTTCAGGTAGTTTTGGTATATAAATCATTTGTCGACAAATGAATCTAGACAAAAGGAATGGGTGTTTTTAAACGTATATTTAGTGAAATATACGATAAAATTGCTCCGAGAGACACTAAAAAGTGTAGCCAAGAATCTGGTGTAGCCGAGTAATAAAGTGTCGTTTTCTCGTTTGTTTATCGCTCAATTTTAATAATTTTTGGTATATATATTAGTGATAACCAGGCGAATCCAGATAAAAAGAAACGGATATTTTAAACAGTATATTTTATGAGAAATACGAAAAAAATAACTTTGAGAGACACTAACAAGTGTAGCTGAATTGCCGAGCCTGTTAATTAACTAGTATGTTGACATTATTTTCACAACAGAGGCGATTAACAGTAATCCTAACAATAGCATCATAACAATAGTCTTGGTGATTATTCTTCATGGCTATTCTATTTTTTGTTTTTTGTTTGAAGATATTATACAAAAGACACTCTTTGTGATCAGTATATGTGGGTAAACAAAGGAGGCCAAAATGTTCACTGGGGAGGGGACGAGGGGTGGCGGTGGTAGCATAAAATGATATATGAATTGGACTTGGATTGTGAAGAATGCCGTCTTCCAAATTTATTTGATAATATGGTTGAATGTAGTGAGGAAAACTGTGAATCTTGGGCGCATTATAAGTGTGCAAATATCACTTGTGCTAATGATGATTACATTTGTAAAAAAATGTCATTTATGAAATGTTTTATTATTATGTATTAACTTTTACCAAGAATGCCGGATACATTTGAAAAAATTTGTAAAAATGTTTATAAAATGTTCTATTATCATATGTTAAATTACATTTTGTCCTGTTGAATTGAATAAATAAATAAATAAGTGTGGATGAATAAATAAAAATAAATGCAACTCCCGATGTTAAACAAATAAAAAAGTCGTGCAATTTCCGTGTATCTTATGTTATGTGTTATAAACTTTTTTCACGCTATTTTATTTTTAACTGTTGTCGAGTGCAATGCAGTTTCTCGCTTGTTTTATGTCATGTCTGTCTACTTCATTTTGAAGACTTTTCTGTAACCTTGTTTTATTCATTTTTAAGTGATTATCTAGAATAAAAGATGGCTTTAACCGGTCATTGTTGTTTCTTAACTCATAACCCAGCAAGTCAATTCAATCGCCCGTTGAAATTCTTGTTCTGACACAATCCATACTCGCCTCTGTAAATTAACTAGCTTAGTAATCCAGATACACTTTCAAGTGTATATCGGAGCCGGTCCAGTTAATTAACTGGCTCGGAAATTCAACTACACTTGTCAGTGTCTCCCCGAGTTATTTTTTCGTATTTCTCTCAAAATATACTGTTTAAAATATCCATTTCACTTTGTCTGGATTTGCTTATCTATCACTAATACATACACCAAAAATTATTGAAATTAATTGACAAACAAACGAGAAAACGACACTTTATTACTCGGCTACACCAGATTCTCGGCTACACTTTTTAGTGTCTCTCGGAATAATTTTTTCGTATATTTCACGAAATATACGTTTAAAAATACCCATTTCACTTTGTCGAGATTCATTTGGCTACCAGTGATTTATATACCAAAAATAACTGAAATGTAACAATAAATAAGAAAGAAAACGAAACTTTATTTCTCAGCTACACCATATTCTCAGCTCGGGCTCGGGCTACACTTTTTAGCGTGTCCCCCAATAGCCTGCATGTTGTTGATCGAACTATACTTCAATTTCTTGGCGTTTCGCATGCGCTCGGTATTTCTGATCAATTGACAGAAAGCAAATGTTAATGATTTAGAAACATCTATTGAGTATGACATTTGTCTTTTCGAGTTCCATATTTTCTAAAGGAAAGTTTTGCCTAGATCAGACAATGATCCTAATTAACTTTACTGTCTTTAGTCCGTTCAAACTTCATTCATTTTCAGAATCTGCGGTTCGACAGAGCTTGAGAGCAGACGATTTTCGATTTATGCGAGGGTAATTTGCATTTCGTGTTCAGGGGGTACGTAGATTATGTTGCCGCTTTTGTCTATCTCTTCCACAGACAATCACTGCATGAGATCGATCCTTTCTTTTTCAATGATGCTTCAAATACGCTCACCATTTCAATAGAAAAACACGTTTTTTAAAAACAACGACAAAACATGGCGATTCTATAAGTCACGTGATTAAGTTCGTACGCCAAAGAAAGTCACATGGTGCAGTGTTGATAGTTTTCTCCCATTTCGGATTTTAACCGGTTTACTAACGTTTCGTACACAAGACGTTTCGTACACGCGACGATTCGTACACAAATAAGACGTTTCGTACACAAAAATTGGACGTTTCGTACACGAAGTGAGCGTTTCGTACACGTGTTTAATTATCTGTTTTAGACCTTGTATTATAAAATTATGTATTATTTTTGTTACATTAAATTAATATTTTTACATTTATGAATATCTCCCGTGAATATTTATGTAAAATTATTCCTGTTTTTACATATACTGTTGGTGTTTAATTGCATGTTGAATAGGTTGGAAAAACAACTACTATCTTTGAAGGGCAAATATCGATAAAATTTTATTGCGTTTTTATGACAACTTATCTCGCAGATTACAACAATCACATAAAAACAAAACAGTTATGTTATTTTTGTTTAATGAATTTATTTTAATTTAGTATGTATGAGATTTCAACTAAAATCACCACGTATTTACGGTCCTCCTAAACACCGGAATGATGACCCGACAGCAGGTGAAGACTTTCCTCGCTGTTTGCAACTCCCACGGTAACAGGGGGCAAGTGATGGCGATGAATGAAAGGTTTTAGCGCGCCGAAGGCGCCCAGGGACGATGTGGGATTTAAAAATCCCTTGCGACCAGGTTAACCTAATTTTGTTTCACTCGGATGACACAGTCCTAGCTTACCTATTGCCTCAAATGAGATCTTAAGGGGTATCCACGCGGTTATTGTTTCCATGCAGTTCACCTTTGGAGTGCCATCAAAACCCCGAGGGAAAGAGAGAGAGAGAGAGAGGGGGGGGGGGGGGGGCTCCAGTCGGTTTCGACATGGCGATGGTAAAGGTTTGAGTCCGCCATGGTAGGGCGAGCCAAATGTTGTGCCAAGGCAAACTGAATGGGGGAAGAGAAAAGAAAACCACAAACAGAAACGCCGGTTTAGTTTAAACAGTATTTATTCAAGAATTTGTTAACTGTATTCATTTCACAAGAAACGATGAAAGAATAAGCAACATAAAATACAATACAACACAGAATAACAAAGATATGCAAATAGATATAGGTAGCTATGTCAGGGAGGGATTGGACAGAAGGCTGATAGCTTATGTTAGTCGTCTCCCAAGCTCGTTTATCCACAGTGGTTACAAAAAAGGAGTGGAGAAAACTCCAACTATTTAGTTTTGAAAAACCGGGAGTCATCCATCAAGCCTTCTGGGAAATGGGATGCCGTATGTAATATATGAGGTATCTGGTAATCCTTCGGAAATTCCAAATAGACCCCGACCCCCCCCCCCCCCCCCCCCAGAAAAAAAAATTAAATGAAGAATTTTGTGAAAACATAAGTTATATCACTCCCTCAGAAGTAACCAGTTTATGGTTTAAAGTTTAAGGGGGTGTTAGCTAAGCTTTATTAGTCGTAACGAGGGGATATGGACTCATCACTACAACAACATTACACTTTCCGTTTTTATGAACATAAAAACCAATGTTTAGCCGATTGTTTTCATTCAACAAAAAATGGGATTAGTTAGCATTCAGTGATGAGCATCAGTAAAACTTCGGCCAAACAAGTAGGCTACTGCATTGTCGAAACACACTCCCTCGGGAGTTTCAATACCTGCCGACTTTTCAGTTTAGTTGGAACGAAACATGCAAAAGTGTCATTCATCGTGACGATCCGTGTTCTATGTAGGTTTTAAACACCATCTGGGGGCTAAAACTATTAATTTTGTGTGTCATTCCGTGTCATTCCGCGTCATTCCGTGTCATTCCGGTGTTTAGGAGGACCCCGTATTCACTGGAAAATAAAATTATTTCATGCCAGAAAATAGTCTTCTTTCTTTCTTTTAAACACCAAAATCTGAAAGTAGAAGGAAAAAAAGTGACATATAAAGAGAAAATGCGAAATTGAAATCTGTGTACGAAACGTCCAGCACCCATTTTAACCAGGCCTGACTCATTATCCAAATCAATTAATTGTTAAATGACGAGGCGAATTATTATTGTTTTTGGGGTGTTTTTATACACGATTTGACACAGGAAATCATATCCTAGAGAGGTTTACTGACGTTTCGGCCTTGGGACGTTTCGACCCTGGACGTTTCGGCCTCCAATCGGGCCGAAACATCCTGCTTGTCGGACCGAAAAGTCCCAGGTTTTAGTGAATTTTCATAAATTTTTTACATATTTTGGAACTTAATTTCCTTCATGCTGATGGTCATAAAAGGCTGTCTTTGAATAAAAAAAACGAACTTACCTTTATCGAATTTTAATTTATCTGTAAAAATCCCGGAAGTAAAACAGGAATTAATTATATTTTATATTATTTATAAGCACAAATGAAGTATGTTCACTATGTTGAAGACGCATCGAAATAAATGAAATACAAGATTTTCCCAGCAAGTGTTGTTTTGACAAAACAAAAAGCCACAGCTGTCTGTCGCTGTTGCTACCAGTCTTTTGATACTTTGTTTGACGCTTCTGATGAAAAGTTACTGATGCTCTTTTTGAGTTTGTTTATTCAAGCTTTTGGGAATAAAAGTGACCGATGAACTGTTTATATGTGTTGATACAGCACTCTCGATATGGTATCTTTGGTGACTTCTGATCTACCGACGACAGTGGGCTCAGATATTTTTGTGTATAAATAATGTATTCAATGTTTGTAAATAATGTAGCCACGAGAGCTACCAAACGAATAAACTTACTCAAAATGCTAAGGGGCACCACCTGGGGGGCAAATGAAACTGTATCACTCAAGTTGTACAAGGCCTTCGTACGACCAGTAATTGAATACTGGGCCCTAGTCCTGACCGATACCTACAAGACGAATATTGCCAAACTCCAAAGAGTCCAGAACCAACACCGAGAATAGCCCCCAAGCCCCATACGACACCCCTATGAAACTTCTCCACCAAAGACCCCAAATCCCAACAGTCAAAGACCGCCTCGCCACGCTAGCTACCAGAAACCTAGAACGGTTCAAAGATAGCACTCTGATACCAAAACTCAAGAAAATATGCGACAGTCGACAAAAACCAAAAAAATTGCCAAAAATAAACAAAACGGCCTAACCACTAAACAGAGAGAAAAACAGGAAAGTGACACCCTCGGGTGTGGTACTGTGTGTTAACCTGTCCTCTGCTCCGAACAAAAGAAAAATGAAATAACGACAACCCCGGAAGATCCCAAATGCGCTGGTAGCCGTTACCAATCCCACTGGTGCTAGCAGTCCGAGCAGATTTGTGCGCGATTTAAGCGGCAGACTACACTTGCCTGAAAAACACACTCAGCAGAAATACATCCAGTAAAGACTTAACAAATGCACATACTTCCTTACTCCACTCTATCTTTTGCCGCTTTAACTCTAAGTTTTTTTTTACTATCTTTCAGACTCTACCTTTCTCCCCAATAACCGCTATGAATATTAGTAACCGCTATGGCAATTCAATAACCGTTATGGCTTCAGCACAACATTCACTCCATCCCCGGAGGTGGGCGTCCTCCCTCAGGGAGGCGAGGTTGGTCCTGCACCCCGATTTCTTGGCCAATTTTTGTAAAGCGCTACTTTAGCGCACAGCATATCCCGACCCAATGAAAATAGCAGGCCTGTTACCTGAACCAGGAATGTTCAGGTTGGGTGGCACCTTGTTAAGGTCCGTTGGTTTCTTTCGCTTGTCAAGTCGCCTCAATCGTACACGCCAGCAAAGAGCCCAGGGCAGATGAAGGCCTACCTTGTCTATAAAACGACAAGCGGCAGACTATACTTGCCTGAAGAATAATAACAAGAAACATCAACTTCCATGTTCGTCCGCCTATACACCGCTCAAACATGATGCAGATGACGCTGTCTCAAATTATTGGAATTATACCATACAGCAAACGAGGGTCGAAGGGGGCTTGCCCCAAAACGTCACAGCGCGCCTTCGGTGCGTTAAAATCATTCTTTCAGTTTTTAGTTAGTAAATAATGTATTTCTTGTCAATAAAATGAAGGTAAACTGCATTTTCGTTCCGTTATTATTGTATACAGAAATAAGTTCTATAAAACCTAGGGGTTAAGGACATTTTCCCCTAGGACATTTTCCCCTAAATAACGTGTCACCTAGGGCATTTTCCCCTAATTTCAAATGAGAGGGTGGACATTTTCCCCTAGTTAGGAAGAAAAGAGTGGACATTTTCCTCAAACTAAAAAAAAATGAATTTCAAGATTTTATTACAAGAAAAAGAAAGAATTTGTTCCATTTAATGTGTACTTCCTTCATCCATGGAGGCTATATAAATCCATAAAATTATATTACGGACTTGCACCAAGAGTGTTCTCATCTGAGTCGTCTTGTAAATATATTCTTAGCTGTATTATCGTTGTTTGATTTATCATAGTTTATTTGTGCTACTTGGGTTTAGAGCTAAATGGTTGGGCAACAAGTACTTACACCAAGGTGAAGATACACAGAGGGGTGGGAGAAACAGAGAGGGGTGGGGCACAATGATAATATATGGATGCAACTCGTTATGTGGACGGCTCAGAAATTGATGCTTTCCATGAAATGTAAGCATAAGTATGCTATACATTAATAATAAGAATATACTTTTAATTTGTGTTTTATGCCAACTATTGTTTGCATGCAGATTTACTAAACCACACATTTCACTACAATACAGTTGCACAGCAGGCGCAGCGAATTTGTGTGTGTATGAGGTGACAGAATGTTTTGAGCACAACTGTACTCAAGGTACTCGATCTTTTATCTGTAAGATAATATAATTTGGGACGCCACCTGTCAATGAATTCAGGAATGTTAATCCTTTGAAATCAGGAAAGGTAATTACGCGCGACTTTCCTTTGTTGTCATTCCTCCTTTGTTGCTTGGTCAGAATAAGTCATAAATTAAATTAACTAGCTCACAAGATCAGAATTTCTTTTTATAGAGTTGGTAAGTTGAAATGTTTCTGAATATCATATCTCATAACTAAATAAGATCGATGTTTAAATAAAGTGGAATTAAAGCTTAAAAAAAAACTGTTGGATTAACTCAGTTTGATCTGTCACTCGAGTGAGTTGTTTGTTGTTGTTGGATTTAAGCAGGCTCACTCGCCATTGTAATTCTGATAAATTTAAAGAGGCTTGTACTCTCTCTCAACTATGAAAGATTAAAGAAGTTCATTCAATCGGATTCCATTTATAAGGTGAATTTATGTGTACAGAGTTGTCAAACTGGAGAAGGCTTTCATTTCTCTACAAATACAGTAATAATCAGAAATAGATAGAGTATAAAACACAATTATGTGTCATTGTGTGAATTGCCTGTTCTCATAGTTCTTGCAGGTGAATGATATCATTTTAACTTCTTCGTAACTATGTATCGATTTGTATTACAGATATCCATACTGGTTACTTCAAATTCAGATGTAGTGAGTAGCAGCTTTCGTGAAGCCTCTGTGTCACCCATAAGGTATGCCTCTATTTATATAATTTCTGTAAAAAAGCATGGAAATGCATACTAGTGCTTTTCTACTAGTATAGCACTAAATTACAATCATACTGTTTACACATAATTCCCTTGAAGTAGACTAGTGCTACTCTACAAGGATAGATCAGTTAGATTATTACCAGTTGATTATATACTGGATCAGTGTACATTACACCAGGAGATATTTTATTTAAATGTAATATAATTATTTTAATTAACTTAAATTTTATGCATGATGCACAACGGCGGTACATGACAAAGTTGTAAAGTCAAGCATGTGCATAACCATTTATTTTCGAGACTGTTGAAACTATAAGTATATAACAGAATAACATTATAATAATAGTTCTCAGTCATTGGTCGAACCTGATTTCATAGATTGTTTCATCACAGTTGTGAAATCGAATTCAACTGCACTTCAATTCAATTCAATTGAAGTAAGTTCTATGAATGGCTGCCCATATCAGCTATCATTTAGAACTGTTGGTTCATTAAGCACTCTTTAGCTGAAGTTTCGTAGCATGCTTCAATCAAGATATCAACAGTATTATTTACTTTTTGCTTGTAATAACTGGACTTGTATTTAAGTGTGTTGGAGGTGTTTCGTTTGCACTGATGGAGTACCAACTATGGATGGAAGATTGAAACGGGTATGTTTACGTATGAATAATGTGATGAATGTCATGAAAGTAAATGAAGTTTTATTATGTAAGTAATTCTAATTTTTATATTATTCATGACCTGTTATTCTTTATGTATATTTTCAGGGTAATTTTATGGTATTTATAGTGATTTGGTATCATTTAATAAATTGTTGACTGATATTCTGGATTCTATTATTGGTATGAACCCACATAAACTGGTCCGGTAACAGTTATATAATTGTATGGGTTTGTACATAAAATTATATTACGGACTTGCACCAAGGGTGTTCTCATCTATGTCGTCTTGTAAATTTCTTCTTAGCTGTATTATCGGGATTGGGAAGAATGGGACAAGGGATATCATCAAGCAGTTCGTCTCCGAGTGTTGGGAGGAGAGGAGAAGCGTGGGAATAGGGAGGCAGTTGGGAGTACAGGGGTAACCATGGCCTTCTCGTCCGAGAACCGCGACAAATCAGCGGCTGGCCAAAGTGTTATTATTATCGTTGTTTGATTTATCATAGTTTTATTTGTGCTACTTGCTACATGTATATTATTATCTTCTGGTAGCTATTTTAAAAAGAATAAAGTATCACATGAAACCTGAATTACATTTTTATTTTTATTCTTCCAATTTTTTTTCTATTTTATTCCATGAGAAATTAAATGAAATTGTCAATGACACTGTAGCTCAACTTGACAAACTTGAACTTGGTAAGTTATAAATGAAATGGCAAAATTGAAGATCATTGGTACCAATGTTATTTGGTGAAATTTCAACATAACAGCATTGCGAGTGCACAACGTCAAGAGTAATCCTTGAATTTATAATTGTAAACGGTAAGACTGGCTAAAGCAGTAGGTCCAGAGGTTATTGTAAATGGCAACTTTTTTTCACAGGAATGAATGCTAGCCAATAGCTCTTATCTAAAGGTCTCGCCCAATGAGCAAACAAAGTTTAAAAAATCCTGATAAATGTAGCCTGTAGGCCATGTCAAAGAGGAATGTTGATGCACAAATGCAATAAATTCAAAGACTGTCGCGAACAGCAACAGTTTTTGATGGGAATGAAAAGAAAATCGATAGCTCCTATCTTTGTCATCCTGCATAAGCATACAAAGTTTCAAAACAACCTGATAATGTATGCACCCTCTGAGGCATGCCAAAGGAAGATGTTAATGCACAAATGCACTAAGTTTGAATGTCATTGCTTGTGGCAATGTTTTTTTTTTTCTCTTTCTTATGGAAATTCATAAATATACCCTGCAGAGTGCAAAAGGGATAAGTTGCTACACAAATGCAGTAAGTTCAAAGGCTGGTAAAAACGACAATAATTTTTTAAAGGAAATGAAAATAAATGCGACCTGAGAGGTGTGCCAAAGGAAATTGTGGATGTACGTACATAGGTACGCCGATGGACGAGAAGTGATTGCAATAGCTCAGCTTGACTTTGTGCCCTGTAGGGTGTGCCAAAAGGGAAATATTGAGGTCTGACTAAACAAGTTCTAAGAACGTTGGCAGCGGCGACATTTTTCGACGGAAATTGAAGAAAATCGATAGCTCCCATCTAGAGGTCTTCCCAAATAAGCATACCAGGTTTCAAAGCAATCCGATCATAAATGTGCCCTGTAGGATGTGCCAAAGGGAAATATTGAGGTCTGACTAAACTAAGTTCTAAGAACGTTGGCTGTGGCAACATTTTTTGACGGAAATGGAAAAAAATCAACAGTTCCCATCTAGAGTTCACCCCAAACAAGCATACCAGGTTTCAAAGCAATCTGATCATAAATGTGCCCTGTAGGGTGTGCCAAATGGAAATATTGTGGTCTGACTAAACAAAGTTCTAAGAATGTTGGCCATGGCAACATTTTTTGACAGAAATTGAAGAATATCGATAGCTCCCATCTAGAGGTCACCCTAAACAGGCATACCAGGTTTCAAAGCAATCCAATCATAAATGTGCCCTGTAGGGTATGCCAAAGGGAAATATTGTGGTCTGACTAAACTAAGTTCTAAGAACGTTGGCCCCGGCAACATTTTTTGACGGAAATTGAAGGAAATCGATAGCTCCCATCTAGAGGTCACCCCAAATAAGCATGCCAGGTTTTAAAGCAATCCGACCATAAATGTGCCCTGTAGGGTGTGCCAAAGGGAAATATTGTGGTCTGACTAAACTAAGTTCTAAGAACGTTGGCCGGGGCAACATTTTTCGACGGAAATTGAAGAAAATCGATAGCACCCACCTAGAAGTCACCCCAAACAAGCATGCCAGGTTTCAAAGCAATCCGAGCATGAATGTGCCCTGTAGACTGTGCCAACGGGAAATATTGAGGTCTTCTGACTAAACTAAGTTCTAAGAATGTTGGCTGCGGCAACATTTTTTGACGAAAATTGAAGAACATCGAGAGCACCCATCTAGAGGTCTCCCCAAACAAGCATACCAAGTTTCAAAACAATCCGATCATAAATGTGCCCTGTAGGGTGTGCCAAAGGGAAATATTGAGGTCTGACTAAATTAAGTTCTAAGAACGTTGGCCGTGGCAACATGTTTTGACGGAAATTGAAAAAAATCGATAGCTCCCATCTAGAGGTCACCCTAAACAAGCATACCAGGTTTCAAAGCAATCCAATCATAAATGTGCCCTGTAGGGTGTGCCAAAGGGAAATATTGTGGTTTGACTAAACTAAGTTCTAAGAACGTTGGCCGCGGCAACATTTTTTGACAGAAATTGAAGAAAATCGATAGCTCCCATCTAGAGGTCACCCCAAATAAGCATACCCAGTTTCAAAGTGATCTGATCATAAATGCGACCTGTGAGGTGTTCCAAAGGAAATTGTGGACGTACGTACTAACGTACGTACGTACGCCGACGGACGAGAAGTGATGGCAGTAGCTCAGCTTGACTTTGTCAAGTTGAGCTAAAAAAATCTAGGGAACATGTCCTGGGTGAAAAATCTAGGAGTAATCAGTCTAGGGGAAAAAGTCCGGGGATGAATAATTAGTGGAAAATGTCCTAGGGGAAAATGCTATGTCGAAAGATGCTTTGGATATCCTTAATTTGTCTGATATCTTAGTCTTGTACTTGGATATCCTTAGCATCTAAAGCCATAGCTAGTTTTTATATAACTTATCTCTGCGTACAGTTATAACGGAATTGCGGTCATTTTGGTGCGAAATGTAAAGATTTCCATTTGTTGTAAATAATGTCATTTTGGGTGCGAGATGTAAATATTTCCATTTTTTATTAAAAATTTTGCTGCTTAAGTTGTATTAATTATACTTAGAGAAGTAATAAAGAAGTCTTTCTATTCTATTCGAAATATTTACATCCCTGAAAAAACGGTACAGGAAAAAACGGTACAGGAAAAAATGGTACAAATTGGCAAAGTCAACACATGACAAACTCAATCAGATTTACTCAAAAACGACAAACATTTTGACAAAAACTTTGTAACAGGGGCATTTAGGCGTGTGAAAAACACTAACCAAGGTAGTAAAACCTTTGTACTGAAACGTACACCACCACGGTTCCCACCCGAAAGTTGGAATGTTCATTCAGCAACTGTCAGTGGTGATTTCAATTTCCGTAAAAAAATGTGACATCCATATTTTCATGTTTTACTGATAATGTTACAAGATATTCCATGTTATGTTGGACCATTACACCAACCTAGTTATTATTCTCCAAATCAATGTCAATAAAACCATGAAAATATGATTGTCATTATAACCAGCTCTGATAATGTTCCAAGATTGTTAGATAAGTGCCAGTTAATATTCATTTATGTCATTATAGTTATAGGACTTACGTATGTTGTAACAGCTTATCACCTTATGTATGTATGACACTGTTTGATTATTTGTGATTGTTGATGTCTTGATGATATTTGAAGTTTAAGTGCTAAAATAAAATTCTTATCAAACTTTACAATTTTGGTTGTATATTTCCTACCCTACCCTGCTGTACCATTTTTTCCTACCCTGCTGTACCGTTTTTTCCTACCCTGATGTACCGTTTTTTCCTACCCTGCTGTACCGTTTTTTCCTACCCCCTCAAAAATTGGCATTTTTGCCGTACCGTTTTTTCCATGTACCGTTTTTTCCTGTACCGTTTTTGTACTGTATCATTTTTTCCTGTACCGTTTCTTCCTACATTCATTCGAACTGTGTGTTGTCAATCAATTAATTCCCTAATCCATATTAACAGTCAATAGTGATGGAAATTATCTCATTCGGTAGGTTAGATAATTGAGGTCATTAGGTTGTTAAACTGAAAAATACTGATCAGTTAACACCTCTTAATATCCTCTATTACCTATCCTGGTGGATGAGATGAATGACATTCGATGAGATAACCCCCTCCACTACTGTTAATATAGGAGGCCGAAACGTCCAGGGCCGAAACGTCTCGAGGCCGAATCGTCTCGAGGCTGAAACGTCCTATTACCCCTAGAAAGACGAGGCAAAAGTTGGATTAGGTCGCTTGAATTGTTGTAGTCCTTAAAAACTGTGCAGTGCACACCATTTATTGCAACTTTCATGTTGCATTATTCGTTAAACTTGAATAAAATAAATCAGGTTGATTGGGGAAGTAGACAAGTAGACCCCTATCCAGCAAAAATAAATAACGTCTTATTTTACCAGCAGAAAAAGAGTTGTTTTGGATAACGTTGCGGATGTAAAAAATGTGGAGTTTATTCCCTTTTGACGGCCCCTTTTAGAGATTGTCCAAGAAAATATCTGGAATCAGTGCTAAGTGTTAAGATCATCCTACAACCTATTTCGACCTAGTCTAAATTTCCCTTATGACAAAGAATTGAATACTTCAGTACTATTGCACATCAAATATCTGTGAAAACATCCCTGTTTGGGATTCAAGGATCGAAGTGGCCCCGTAAGCGCTTATCTATTGTAATAATGTAGTCTAATCGAATTTAAGATGGAGAGTGCAGGTATTCTCTCTTCTGGAGGTTGAGAGCAAACTCCTTACCGTAGAAGAGACAAGTCATCAAGTGACTCCGAGTCATCTACTGGTCATGCACTGGGGTGTGTGTGTGTGGGGGGGGGGGGGGGGGGGTAAGTGCAAACTGCTCACCTCAGAGGAGAAAAGTCATTCCGAGTCATCTACTCCGAGCCGGGCTTTTGGTTTGTCGAGGCTCTTATACGAGAATGGGGAACGCGGTGGCTCAGTGTTTACGGCATTGTAATTCAAACCGAAAGATCCGCGGTTCGATCCCTGTCAGTGTCACAACTGCTTTGTTTTATAGTACTTGCGAATCTTGTTCTGTCAAACTGATATTTGGGATTTGGACATTCTAAACAAAGTGGCCCAGAGTAGGCCTATTCATGTCTCCCAAATTACACAGTTGACACCCCTTGTCACCGTCTTTTCACCCACAAACTCCAGCGGGAACGGGTCAATTTGGCCTTAAGTCAAATCGTCCTTAAGTCGATTCGGCCTGAGTCGATTCGACCTTGAGTCAGTTCGGCCTGACAACTACTGGGGCGACTAGATTTGATGCAGATCATAATAATAATAATAAATCTTTGGCCTTCCGCTGACTTGTCACGGTTCTCTTGCGCTGTCCCCTTTCCAAGTAGGAGCTCTTATTGAAAAGTTCTCCATTATCTCTTTCACTTGCCCAACCCACCGTATTGAAATCAGAATATCAAATATTCTCAAACGTTATTTCACACAACCGACTGTTAGAGAGATCAACGAGCATTTTCTCGAACTTCTCTTCGCTTCCTAACACTAATACCATTTCATCTGCGAAAAATAACCATCGGATCTTTAGGTCCTCAACTAGCTGGTACTCCTCATCGCTATGTAGAAGTTCGCCTCCTAAATCTTTGATATACAAACAGAATTGGTGAAATAGTAAACCCGTGTTCGTGGTAGATCCTCTTTTTGTTGTTTCGTTACGCATGCTGAGCTCATTCCGCGCAACCATATATATAGTGCTATCAAGATTCCAACAAATTCCCCTTTCCTACAGGTTCTCTATAGTAGACTCTTTCTACATCCTCAGTATATCTGTAAGGAAATCAGTGTCGGCCCTCGCGCTGTTGTTTTCTCTGATGTGAATACAAAAGCGGCGTCTGGATCTGTATGTTCAAAGAAAGCGGCACAGAGACAACGATTTCCCTGAGTGGGCGTAGCCAAGCGTATAAAAGAGACAGTGCAGAAACGTCATTCATCTCATCCGAACTCCTCGATCTAATTATCACCAGTGACTCCCTGATAATTTAGTGATAAACCACATCGACGACCACTGGGTCGGCGATGATGACTTAGGCAGCGACCACCTCCCGGTCTATGCCTCCCTGCAGTTAGGAAGTGGCCCACACAGGTACCCACCCACTCTCCGCAGAAACTTCAGGAAAATCAATTGGAACCTCTATCGCGACATCATTGATGTCAAACTCACCAACCCCCCCCCCCCCCCCCTTCCCATCCAATGCAGCGGAACTAGAAACCCAATGCGAGAGCATTGAGATTGAGAAAATCATTAACTCAACCTTAAACGAAATATGCCCAAAAGAGGAAGTACGCCCCTGAAGAAACACGATCTCGGGCGAGACTCTGTCACTTATCAAATCTAAACGGAAAGCTCTTCGCTCTCTCAAAAAAGAAACTGACCCGAGCAAGAAAGCCGAACTCAAAAAAACATACAACCGCGTTCACGGCGAAGTCAAAGAAGCCCTCAAAACTGAATAACAAGCCAGCTGGGAAAAGGCAACAGCCAACCTAAACGGGACCCAAGATGCTAAAAAAATTTGGGACTCTTTCAAAATTCTTACTGGGCAAAAAAACAAGGGCGGTAAAGCCGCAGCAAAACATCTTAAGAAAGAGGACGGCTCTTTCACTCGCACCGACAAAGAGAAGGCCGACACCTTTGCCGACCTCCTAAGAAAAACGCATCGCCCGTATCAAGGCACGGGCAATGATGACGCCGTCATCAACGCGATCGATGACTTCATCAATGAACACCCTGATATCTACCGTGACCCCAATTTCGACAACGAGCCAGAAGACGGGGTCGATGATGACCTTGTTACCCCCCATCACCAATGACGAAATCATTAGTGTCATAAAAAAATGCAAAAACTCCTCCTCACCCGGCGAAGCCGAAGTAAGGTACAAAATTCTAAAACAAAGCCCAAACTCCCTAATCGAAAAACTAAACAAACTATTCAACGCATGCCTCACCCATGGCTACTTTCTCAAATGCTGGAAAAAAGCCATCGGTGTCATGATACCAAAACCCGATAAGGACCCCTCCGATCCAGCCAGCTACCGCCCAATCAGCCTGCTCAACTGCATTGGTAAGACATTCGAACGAATCCTTACCAATCGATTCAGGGGGCACCTTGAAGACATCGACTTCTTCAATAAATGGCAAAGAGCCTATAGAAACCGTAAAGAAGGCATTGAACATGTCTACCGACTAGTCACCCAAATGAAAACCGCTATCAACAATCAGCAAATATGCGCGGCAGTCCTGTTAGACGTCGAAAAAGCATTCGACTCTGTTTGGCATAATGGAATGCGCTACAAATTATCAAAAATGAGATTCCCCATGAAACTGCTGAGATTACTATCCTCTTTCTTACATGATCGCGAAATTAAAGTCAGAGTGAACAAAGAAATGTCTGATAGTGTCCCCCTTGAAGCGGGCACCCCCAAGGATCCGTCCTAAGCCCCCTCCTATATATCTTTTTCGTAAATGACCTTAGCTTCTCCGAGGATCGCGTTCAAGTTTCCCAATTCGCGGATCATAAGGGCCTCTGGGACTCTAACAATACGGCCAATCTGCTCCAAAAACCCCTGCAACGGGCTCTCGATAGGCTTGAACAATGGTGTGCCAAATGGAGAATAAAGCTAAACGCCAATAAAACCCAACGAATCACCTTTACTCGCAAGAGAACTAAACGGGATTTTGACCTAAAACTTATGGATAACACCCTCCCGGAATGCAAAGAAGCGAAATTCCTGGGCATCACCATTGATCAAAAACTGTCCTTCAACAAACATACCGACGACATGGCGAAAAAAGCTACCAAACGCATTAACTTACTGAAAATGCTTAAGGGAACTTCATGGGGGCCAACCAGTCCACCCTACTCAAACTATACAAAGCCTTTGTGCGCCCAGTACTCGAATACGGTGCAATCATATTAACTGACCTCAACCAAACTAATATGGGAAAACTCCAGAAGGTCCAAAATCACGCGCTTAGAGTTGCCCTCTGCGACCCATGGGACACACCCATCAAAACACTCCACGACAGGGCCGATATCCCCACCATTAAAGACCGCCTAGCCACTCTGGCCGCGAAAAATCATGACCGGTTAGCCGACAGCGAACTAATCTCCGAACTTGGAGCAATTTGGAAAGCCGACAAAAGCCCAAAAACTGCAATCAAAACTAAGACCGCTCGAAAAAAAAAAAAAAAAAAAAAAAACTAGGGAACGAGAAGGTGAACTAACAGACAGAAAAACAGCTTAACTGTGGCCTTCTACCAGAAAGGGCTGCCTTCACCGACTCAAAGTAAAATTACATCAGGATTAAATACTGTTATAAAAACTAAATAATAAATAGGGAACGAGAAGGTCAACAAACGGGCAGAAAAACAGCTTAACTGTGGCCTTCTACCAGAAAGGGCTGCCTTCACCGACTCAACTAAAAATTACATCATGATTAAATACTGTTATAAAAACTAAATAATAAATAGGGAACGAGAAGGTGAATAAACAGGCAGAAAAACAGCTTAACTGTGGCCTTCTACCAGAAAGGGCTGCCTTCACCGATTGAGCTTAAGATTAAACCTTAAGATTGAACAAGATGTGCTACTTTTATCTTTACAGTTTACATACTTTAATGAAAACAAATTCTACCTTCTTCTTTTAGGCAGGTACACAGAAGATGCTTTTTGACCAGCACCCCAATAACCGCTACAGACAGTCTAACCGTAACAGTCACCCCCACGGTTCCTGAACATCCTCCACTCCATCCCTAAAAGTGGTCGACCACTTTAAGGGAGGCGAGCGTTGGTCCTGCGTCCCGCCCCTGCCCCTTTTTGTAAGCGCATTGCGCATCTTTTTGTCCAAACCCAATAGGATTACAATGCAGGCCTGCCCCCGAACCAAGGAAGTTCGGGTCTTCTTCTTCTTGGTGGTTCCCGAATGGGGTCGTTGTTGTTTTCCTTCAAAGAGTCCAGTCAAACAGAGACAGCCTGAGGCAGATTATACTTGCCAGTGATGGCCATCACTCATAATCATCCTCGAAGCGGCAGACTATACTTGCCCGAAAATCCAGATCGACTGCACCCTCGGGGAGAGGTAGTACCTTTGTGAGAGGACCCAACCTCTCACACTGGTCCTCACCCGAGGGTTCAACCGACATCAGCCAAGAGACCATCACGACGCAACTGGTGACACCTGCCGAGTACCTGAAGCCGTTCCTCCTTCAACACGCCTAGACATGTGAGAATGAATCATCTACAGTCACTGAGGGTCGAAAGGGGCTTGTCCCCCATACCGTCCCTGCGCCCCTTCGGCGCGCGAAATCATTCCTTTCCGCAGTTTTGACGTCATTCACACCCAATTGAAATCCAGGAAAACGAACGAAGTCCAGTTTCCATCAACCGTCTGAGGCAGACTATACTTGCCAATGATGGCCCTCCACCGCAGCATGATTAACCAGCTAAGTGGCAGACTTTACTTGCCCGAAAATACCATCAACGCACCCACGGGGAGAGGTAACACCTTTGTGGGGGGACCTTCTATCGCTCTGGTCCTCATCCTAGGGGTCAGTCAACGACCATCACAAGACAAGCCAACACTCCTTTTGATGAACAAACCCGGGACATCCGCCGAGTACCCGATCCTTTTCCTCCTTCAACACGCCTAGACATGTAGCTACAATATCGTATACAGCCAAAGAGGGTCGAAATGGGCTTGTCCCACAGTGTCCCTGCGCGCTTTGGCGCGCGAAGCCATTTCATTACGCCAGCCACTCTTATTCAAAGTTTTACAACAGTGAAGTCGCAATGCCAAACACGAAAACTACAGCGACGTTGCTGAGGTGCGACGATGTGATAGGGGCTACGAGGAGAGAGAACAGTTGGACAGGCATCGAACGCACTGTAATGGAATCATTTCCAGCCTCGACTCGAGTTATATCCCAGGACGTATATGTATAGGAAAGACCCGTTGCGCCACCGGCGAAAAAAAACCTGAGCGTTTATTCGAGAGTCCCCAAAGAACAGAGCAGAAAGAATATGAAAAGACTTCGCCCAGAACTGTTGTCGTTTCTGTGAGATCGGCGCGCGTGACGAACTAGTGGAGGTGGTTAAAGCAGAGTCCTCTATCTGGTTACGAAGAGAAACATGACCAGATTCCTGCAGTACCTGTGAACGTTGCGGTGCTACTAAATAACGAAAACAAACAAACATAAACGAACATAAACGAAAACAAGTAAAAAATGGCAAAATACAGGCTAATAAAATTTTTTAAATGGGTAGAGGGTGTGTGTACGGGTATGTTTTACTCATGTGCGAAATTTTATCCACTTTTGATGAGTATTATGGTCATAAAGAGGATTTAAAATGTGTTGCGTGACGCAGAACTTGTGTTCGTTAATTAGTCGCAATGACCTGCCCTACTAAATAACGAAAACAAGAAACGACTAAATAACGAAAACAAGATAAAATAAATTAGCAGTCAATATATTGAATCGGATTAGCGCTTGCATAAATGGCTGGTTTGAAATTTTGTCTCTTTTATATTTTATATATTTATTATTATTATTATTATTTTTAACTGGGATCTATTTTAATTTTTTGTTGTTGCCTATCTGCAATGTTGGATGTTTTATTGTTTGTCAAACAATTCTACTAATGAACAACAAGGTTGTTTTTGTAATAAGCGGCGCACTTTTGATTTTTTACATGCAGTTTTCTTAAGTCTGGCTTGCTTGTTTTTATAACGATAATGTAGGATCGTTTGAAGAAAACTTTTGATATTGGCTTGCATATTTGATAACCGGTTTCTTTTTAACAAAAGCTTGGTTGTTCTGGCAATAATAATTTTCAAACTTATGTGCATACCCATCAGTATATAACATAGCTCATTTGCCAAAAAATTCAGTCTGATCTTTGATCCGATTACTACAATGTCTTCCCCATTGTATCATTGTGGTGTACGTGGTGCTGACTGTCATGAGATCAAGAGTATAGGATGCGAATTTTGCGGGCAATGTTCCACCCACAATGAGAAAGTATGAAAGTTAGAGAGTTTGACTTTTTCGTGAAGTCAGATTTGGAATTTGTATGCAGTTGTTGCCTGGAGATTCGTGAAGGTGCTTTCAACTGGGACTTGGCTCACAGTAGATTGATGGTGGCTTTAGACGAGGGAAGGCTGGAAGAGACAGTAAAACGAGAATCGATCTTTTTACGCCTCTTGCCTCTTGCTCAATTATCAGATATCCACCGATACCATCCAATGAAGTCGTACATCAGGAATTTACAAGCGTCTAGGCCATCTTGGGTCAAGATGGACAGAGTCTATCCCAATTGTCGTTAAGTTAGATGGCAATTGTCTTTTCAATTCAGTGTCAGTTTGTTTGGTTGGAGATGAGTCAATGAGCAGTGAGCTTCGAGTTAGAACATGTATCGAGTTATCGCTAAATAGGTTATTTTATGAATCATTTCACAAAAATACAGAAATCCCTTTGGTTAGCCCATCTCTGGATGATGATATAAATGCATGTGCCCGTAAAAAAGGCTGGTCCTCGACGTGGACTATGCATGCTGTCGCATCAGCTATTGGGCGGCCTTTGAGGTCTGTATATCCAACAGGAAATGGTCCAGCTGACGGGATTATCAGAATCCCAAACACGATTTTCCAACCAAGGATAGGCACTAAGCGACGCATCAATTTCGATTTTGTGGGCAGGTGGACAGACAGATGTTAAAATAACATGGACTCCTAATCATTTTGTGCCACTTGTTCCATCTCTGTCAGTTCCACCAGTTAATAGCCTATAGAAACCGTAAAGAAGGCATCGAGCATGTCTACCACCTAGTCACCCAAATGAAAACCGCGGATTAACAACCAGCAAATAGGCGCGGCAGTCTTGCTAGACGTCGAAAAAGCATTTGACTCTGTTTGGCACAATGTAATGCGCTATAAACAGTGGCGGCGCCAGAAATTTTTTTGTGGGGGGTGGGGGGGGGGGGCAACTAGGGGGGCAGACTCCCATGAAGGGGGGCAAATACGTAAAGGATCATATCATTACTTTGTTATGAGGTAGTCCAAACTTGGACCCAAAGTCCGTAATATACTTTTTTGGTTTGGTACGTCCTGTGGACGTACCAAACCAAAAAATTATATTACGGACTTTGGGTCCAAGTTTCGACTAAATGTGTAATTAGCGGTCCTCCTTTTCAAAAAATCCTGGATCCGCGTCTGGTGGGTCTGTGCGTGAGAGAGAGAGAGAGAGAGAGAGAGAGAGAGAGAGAGAGACTCATAATGCCCGTCTGTCATAATGCGAAATCCATGATTTTTTTTAGACAAGGGATATGGATAGACATGCCTTTGTTGGCTCATAACTTAATTATAACTTATAAGTATCTGCATCCGAGTCTTTAAATCTCTACTGCCTGGATGTGTTCATCAGCTAGCCTGAGGCTTTGGGCTAAGTGTGTATGGGAAATTATTGGGAATAAAAAAAGAGAGGGGTGTGTGTGTGTGAGAGAGAGAGTGACTGAATGTGTTTGTGTGTGAGGGTGGATGGAAATGCATGCGAGATGGTTGGGGGGGGGGCAACTGGGGGGAGGGGGACAAATGCCTCCGTGCCCCCCCCCCCCCCCCGTAGCGCCGCCACTGGCTATAAATTATCCAAAATAAAACTCCCCATGAAAATGCTTAGACTACTGTCCTCCTTCCTAAATGATCGCGAAATTAAAGTCAGAGTAAACATGAAATATCCGACAGGAACCCCCTAGAAGCAGGTACCCCCAAGGGTCCGCTCTCAGCCACTTCCTTTACATCTTCTATGTAAACGTCTCAAATTCTCCGAGGATCGTGTCCAAGTCTCCCAATTCGCGGACGATAAGGGCCTCTGGGACTCTAATAATACTGCCAATCTATTCCAAAAACCTCTGCAACGCGCTCTCGAAGACCTAGAACAATGGTGTGCCTAATGGAGAATGAAGCTGAACGCCAATAAAACCCAACGGACCACCTTCACTCGCAAGACGGGCAAATGCGACTTTGACCTGAAACTATTGGATAAAGTCCTCCTAGAATGGGAAGAGGCGAAACTCCTCGGCATCACCATTGATCAAAACATGTCCTTTAACAAACAAACCAACGATATGGCCAGTAAAGCAACCAAACGCATTAACTTATTGAAAATGTTAAAGGGAACTTCCTGGGGTGCCAACCAGTCTACCCTACTTAAACTATACAAAGCTTTTGTGCGCCCAGTACTCGAATATGTGGCAATCATCCTAACTGAGCTCAGTCAAACTAATATGGGAAAACTTCAGAAGGTCCAAAATCACGCGCTTAGGGTCGTCCTCGTGCCCCATGGGATACACCTATCAAAACACTCCACGACAGAGCCGACATCCCCACCATAAAGACCGCCTTGCCTCTTTGGCAGCGAAAAACCATGACCGGCTAGCCGATAACCAGCTAATATCCGAACTACAGGTAATCTGCGAAAGCAGACAAAAACTCCATAACGCCAAAACTTAGGAAATACTAACTAGGACTTATAACGGATGGCAAAACGTCTAAACTTAAGGAAATACTAACTTGGACTCACAACCGAGGGCAAGACAGGAAAGTAACACCACTGGGTGTCGCTCTATGTGTAAGCCTGTTCTTCGCTACCTCAACTATCTAAAATAGGCCGATCATTAAAATAGGACTTTTAAACGAGGAAAAGACAGAATAGTAACACCCCCGGGTGTGGCTCTGTGTGTAAGCCTGTTCTTCGACTCAATACAAATTATGGAACGCGAAGGTGAAGTAACAAGCAGATTAACAGTTCAGCTGTGGGCTTCTACCAGAAAGGGCTGCCTTCGCCAACTCTACTAAAATAACTAAAACTCGGAAGCCTCGAGAAAAAATTAGCGAACAAGGTGAGCTAACAGGCAGATTAACAGCTCAACTGTGGCCTTCTGCCAGAAAGGGCTGCCTTCACCGACTCATCTAAAACCACATCACGTTTAAAGACTGTATAAAACTAAACATGCTCGAGAAAAAATAGGGAACGAGACGGTGAGCTGACAGGCAGATTAACAGCTCAGCTGTGGCCTTCTTCCAGAAACGGCTGCCTTCACCGACTCAGCTAAAATCACATCATATTTAAAGACTGCATTAAACTAAATATGCTATATTTATTTTTTATATTTTACATATTCTAATGATAACTAATTCTGCCTTCTTCTTTTAGCAGGTACACAGAAGATGCTTTTTGACCAGCACCCAATAACCGCTAAGGAAACTATAACCGTTATGAAAACTGTAATCCCCATGGTTCCTGAACATCCTCCACTACATCTCTAGAAGTGGTCGACCGCTTCAAGAGAGGCGAGCGTCGGACCTGCGTCCCACCTCTGTCCCTTTTGTAAGCGTCTATTTTGCGCTTCCTTTGACCCAGCTAAATAGGATCATAATGCAGGCCTGCCCCCGAACCAGGGAAGTTCGGGTCTTCTTTCTGGTGGTCCCCGAAAGGGGTCGTTGTTGTTATCTCGCCAATGATGTCCTTTCACGAAGTGGCAGACTATACTTGCCCTAGAATAAAATAAAACACCACAGCACCCTCGGGGAGAGGTAGCACCTTTGTGAGAGGACCCAACCTCCCACACTGGTCCTCACCCGAGGGTTCAATCAACATCAATAAACGCAGCCAACCTTCCACCCGTGACACCTTAGCCAGAAAATTCTGCCGAGTACCTGAACCTTTTCCTTTTTCAACACGCCTTGACATAAATCCAAAAGATCTCAAACAACCAAAGAGGGTCGAATGGGGCTTGCCCCAAAACGCCCCTGCGCGCCTTCGGCGCGCGAAACTATTCCGTCCAATAGTTCGTGATCATCCGTTCATTTACACCTTGGACTCCGATGTCAACAACAGGACAATGGAGTTTCCATTTGTAATAAAAGAGACACCACTCAGAGCGATGCATGCCGTCCCTTTCTGAAGTTTTACCTTTTATTAATTATCTACATCTTCATGAATGTCCCTTTTCACTATCTGAATCATTCTATTCTTACCGAATGTCAGTAACGGTAGCCTTCTGTAATTTCTACAACAAGCAACTTCGACCCAAATCGGTAATTTCGACCCAAAAAAGTAATTTCGACCCAAAGTAATTTCGACTCAATTTCGATAACCTCGACCCGCTATTCTCCCCGACTCAGGAGCTCTCCCGCTGACCGCCTTACCGATCGGTAATTTCGACCTACTTATGACTTATTATTTTTATTTGTATTAATAGACAAAAACATTGAACAGAATATGAAACCTATAATATGCAAGATGAACTTATCTAAGTCTAAATGTAGGTATTATTTTCTATTAGCTGAAATCAACAATTTATTAATACAAGATAGGACTACTCTTAAAAATAATCGTGATTATTTTAAGGGTCAGACCCATCTTGCATTCCAAATTACCGATTCCAGTTAAACAAAAATAACACTTACAAACATCGAGATCTGATTAGGATAAATTTAATGATAGACTATATTAATTTAATGGTATTTTAAATACCACTAAATATTTGTATTTCGTGCTTAATAGTACTAATGCAATCGATCAGTAAACAGTAAAAAAATAGACTTTACACAGTTGGTCCGTTCAACGAAGCACATATGCGTAACAACTGTTTGCTGCTTAACTCACCAGCAATATAACCGTCCCAGGCATCGAATAATATCCTTTGTAATTGTTTGCATTGCTTTTTGGTCTCTTTTTAAGCTTGCTCTCAGATATACGTTTTACATTTAATATCACAGGCTCACTGGTAATACATTCACCAATGTGTAGAAGCAGGAATTGGCATTGGTTTTCAAGTTTAGTTTGTTTTGCCAGCCCTCCGTATCATTATTTGACAGACAATTCATAGAATTCAGACAACTGACAATTTTTACACTCATGTTACGAAAAAATAACTGTCGATAGAAGTTGCTTGTCAGTATGTCTATTTGCAGAGATAACTATTACATGTAATAACAGTAGTTTATTTAGTAATTAAAAGCAGTGGCAATAAGCCTTCAATGAGACACTCGCCTCAACTGGATTAGCTCAACAATCCACTCAGCAATACCTCCACTAAGTCAGCACACAGCTGGATGTCCAACAACTTCCAATTCATGATCCTGTAGTGCTTCAGCAACAGATAGCGCCGGCACTACAAAAACAGAGATCAGAAGTTCCACCAATACATGGTCTCCTGTTCACTCCTCACACACGTTTCCACGGGAAACACCCAAACCGATCTCTGGCTGATCCGCCTTCTGCAATTTTACCCAAATCGGCCGCTACTTTTTGACCCAAACCGACCGCTAATGGACCCAAACCGTCCTCTGGTAAAAATTATTTATTTTAAACTGAATTTTTATTATTTTGAGTAAATAATAACTTATTTTCGAAAGTTTGAGAGTTTTTAAAAATCATTTTTCATGTTTGTTTTCGATAATTACTTATCACTGAGTAAACATCATTTGAGTACGTATAATTAGTTGTGATTAATTGTAAAATGTTTGTTTCGTTATCTCTTTGTACTTGTTTGTATTGTGTATATCGTGTCAACGCAGCCACTGGCCGCAGGAATTTACAGTTCTTCCTGCTTGTAGAACTTTTGCATAAAGAGGTCACCTACATTCCATCCGTGAGAGACTTTCTGAACTGAGGCCAACTCGGATGCCATGTAAGCCCCAAGACAAAGAAGTTTAATAAAGCCCTAGAAGAAATATGGAGCACGTATGGATATAAGGAAAAGACTCGAAGACAAACTTTATATGTTGTGGTCATTTTAATTAGTAAGTGTTAAAACATAAAAACGTAAAAATATCATTTTGTTATGCAAGTATTCAAAATTAAACGTTAATTATTCATATCTTACCTAGCTACAATTTACAAAACTATTTTATTACCAAATGTTTAAGACATTTTTCAACATCTGATAGTAAAATAATATTTATAAATATCGTTCCGTCAAGAATTTATTTACAATGATTCATATCAAAGATCAAATATACCGTCGCCCCGCCAAGAATTTATTTATTTATTTAAAATTATTTCTATCTGACCTAGAGATAGTTCATAAATATCATTTTGTTACCAAATGTGTTCTTCATCTGGTAGTAAAATAATATTTATAAACGTCGCTCCGACAAGTATTTAAAATTAAACGTTGAATTATTCATGTATTATGTTACTATATTTTTCAGAAGATTTTTGTTGACAAGATATAATATGTTTATGAAGGAAGTGTTAAAAATAAAAACAAATATTGTGAAAATATTGTTCCTTCTTCTTGTTTCCCACATTGGCCTAATGGGCAAAATTTATAGAGGATGGTATGGGCCAACTGGCGTAGAGGACGGTTCGGGCACTGTAGAGGACGGTTCGGGTACTGTGTGAGGACGGTTCGGGCTAAATATAGCGGCCGGGTTGGGTCAAATAGCAGAGGACGGTTCGGCCAGATGACGGTTTGGGTGTTACTTTCCTGTCTTGCCCTCGGTTGTGAGTCCAAGTTAGTATTTTTTCACTTTACTGTCAGAGAGGACCAAAAGGGGCTTCACCCAAACCCATCCCAGCGTGCCTTTGGCGCGCGAAACCATTTGATCAAGAAACAACACTGGCTCCACAGTCATAAAACAACTATAAGAATTATAAAAGCGGTGTTTAATTGTAACTAATACTGTGTAAATACTATCCACAACAAATTTTGTAACTAATAAATACCCAAACTGATCATTACCTGAATAAAGCTTTATATTTATCGAAAAGGTCGGGGAAAATAGTCCCGGGGTTGAATTTACCGAAGTGGATCGAAATACTTTGGGTCGAAATGAAATTACCGATCGATAAGGCGGTCAGCGTGGGGGGGGGGGGGGGGGGGGGGTCTTAAGTCGGGGAAAATAGTGGGTCGAAGTTACCGAAATTAGGTGTAAATCACTTTGGGTCAAAATTACCTTTTCGTGTCTAAATTACAGATTTGGGTCAAAGTTATTTTGGATTGATATTACAGTGGGTCGAAGTTATGTCTCCGGGACGTTCCATCCCAAAGCCAGTTTGTTCCGGGACGATTCGTCCAAACATTTTCGGACCTGGGCGGTAAATCCGGGACTATTCGTCCCAAAAATTAATTTTGGGGATAAATGATCATACATGTATGATTATTTTAAAAATGAATTATCCCGAAAATCGACAATTTGGTAGGGTCAGTCAAGTAAAAAAATATCACTAAGTGTGAAGGAATATTTGAGATCCAACATAATCTTGACAATTAAGAAACACCAAATTATCCGTTCATATTGAATGTCCCGATATAACTGTAAATCACAGTCACTTCCTGTGATTTACACTTTATTGCCGGCCGAAATGTCAACATTTATTACCAATGAATAAATAAATGTTTAAGCGTAAACTGTAAAGGTAAACTGAATACTAAATATTTCTCCACAATTAGTAGTATTTTTGTCGACTTCACGCTCAGAAATTTCCGAGTTTCGTGTTAAAATTCGTGTTCCATCCTGTGCTGTTGCTCCAGTCAAAAGTGGCATTAAAATATCACTGACTTTAATTTTGATGGAATAAATAAACAAAGGAAGACTAGTGACGATGGCAAATGAAAAATTACTCCATTTTTCAGAAAGTACACAAAATATGCATAGCATACACATATAAAAAATACATCATGAACAGAAAATGTCAACGTTCGCATGAATGCGATGTGATAGCATGCTGATGAGGTGTTACTTAGGGTTTCTAGACAACTCGTACCCACGGCAACTCGTACCAGTCAAGTCGTACCCAAAATTGGACGACTCGTACCCATTTTCGGCTGGACAACTCGTACCAACAATTGGACAACTCGTACCCAAGGTTGGACAACTCGTACCCATGGCTGGTCAACTTGTACTTGGTGTTTAATTGTATGGGCGAAGGCCGTTAATGGCCTAAGACCTATAGAAGCGGGGTTTTTGCTTTTGTTTCATCCGTTCAAGGTGCTATAATAGTAATGGAAATCAGTTTACTTTAAAATTCCTTCGTCAGAAATTCCATGAATATGACTGAAATATACACTCGTACCCAAGGTTGGACAACTCGTACCCATGGCTGGTCAACTTGTACTTGGTGTTTAATTGTATGGGCGAAGGCCGTTAATGGCCTAAGAACTATAGAAGCGGGGTTTTTGGTTTTGTTTCATCCGTTCAAAGTGCTATAATAGTAATGGAAATCAGTTTACATTGAAATTCCTTCGTCAGAAATTCCATGAATATGACTGAAATATACACAAAGTTTACGTCTAAATGACGGCTGTGATACACAAAACAGAAAACATATATTCATTGACCGTACTTTGTTGATAGCAGGCACCAGTGGTTCCTGAAAGTCTGCAATCGTATTCGTACTAGAACTGGCGTGAATGACACCCTCCCCCTCTCCAACCCTGACACCCAGTTTCTGTGCTTCAGTTTTGGGAAATAGAGTACTGGAAAAAACTAAAAGGCCTCGCATCTAGGCCTAGGCTCTGCAAATTATCAGGGTGAAAACCATAGCCTTCGTCGCATTAACTCTTGCCTTTCCTAATTAATAATGCCACTCTCCACCTTTAGATTATTTTTCATGTGGCAAAGTTACATCACTGGTGAGGCGCCGCTCCGGTCAGGCGACAAAGGATTTCATTGTAAATTGAGAGTCCAGCCGGATTTTGTACTTGAAGCGTAGCACATTTACCCACTGGGAAGAAAAACGGCAAACAATGACCAGTGATAGACTGAATCAAGAAGATCACAAATGATGTTCATTTAAAAAAATCTAATTAAAAAGCTCTAATACATCTCTCTCTCTATGAGTCCACCAGCTCGCATCAACTGATTTCTGTCGGAAATTTTATGGTCAACACCGACACACCTGAAAACTCGACAGTCATTTAATTTAGACTTACCCGGCAGTGACAGGTGTGAGATCACGAAGAATTATATTCTATCGTCTATTACCTTTTTGTCGATTGGTGTTTAATTTTCTTCCAATTATCTGTGCATATTATTATCGCCAATTAAGTTAATCTTCCAGTTGGGAGGTGTGTTTTTCTAACAATTATCTTCCATGACAATCATGAAAGTTAAATGATAATTAGCATTTTTGTAAGGTTTGCAATTAGACTATAAATGTGAATAAAAGTGAATCTCTCTCTCTCTCTCTCTCTCTCTCTCTCTCTCTCTCTAGGCACCTGACTCTCGTGTCTCGACCAATCGAAACAAAAATTGGCACAGGTCTATATAGACGTAATTTGACCAGGAAAGGACTTCTGGTGGCCAAAGATTACCAGATTTTTGTTGGGGGGGGGGGGGTGGGAGTGGGGAGGGGGGGGGGGCGTCTCCCGTATCTACACCACTGTATTAATATATATTTTAAATATTTCCTGTTTCCTTCGAATTTCTCTCTTGCTGAGATGTTCATACCGGCGAAATCGAAGTCTGTTCAGACTGTTCTGCTGAGATAAACGCTAAAAATGGAAAGTTTTAGCCTTTATGCACACCCATTGAAAGCAGACACAAATCTTCTCAAGTCCTTCAGCCAATATTCGCCTTCGCCCATACAATTAAAGACCAGGTACATGTTGACCAACTGTGGGTACGAGTTGTCTAACCTTGGGTACGAGTTGTCCAACTGTGGGTACGAGTTGTCTAGCCGAAATTGGGTAAGAGTCGTCCAATTTTGGGTACGAGTTGCCGTGGGTACGAGTTGTCCTGATACCGTTGGAACGAATCGTCCCGATATTTGGGACGAAACGTCCCGGCTGTCATTTTGGGATGAAACACCCCGGACGAATCGTCCCGGGCGAACTGCTTTTGAGTGTTCGTCCCGTAACCGAAGTTACTGGCTACTATTCTCAGCAAGGAGAATAATGTAACGGATCGAACGCCCCAATTCAGCACAATCTCTGACAATCGCCACGTTGACTTGAATTGCAAACGATTGCTCAAAAATTGGCGTAAAATACTACAATGTCAGGGAATCTTATGACCGTCTTTAGAAAATTCTATGATGAGTATATGAACTCAACTCCAACTAAACTGAAAATCGTTGACGGATACCTCTTCTATATTTTATTGACCGGAGTAATACAGTTTGTTTACTGCTGTATAGTGGGCACTTTCCCGTTCAACTCCTTCTTATCTGGATTCATTTCGACAGTCGGATCCTTTGTTTTAGGAGGTATATCTTGAAAGAAGTATCTGTAGATAGCATTTTTTTTTTTTAAATTCACATTGCTTTCAGCACTTCCCACTGTGAACACTGGGCGTTCAAGTTTGACTATTTACCCAAATGAATCGGTCATCCTTAAGGGATCGGGTAGTACTAAAATGAGTAGAAAAAGAGACCGTAAGAGACCGCAAGTAAACTATGGGGGTTAATGTTCTGAAATGAATGGTTTCTGGTTCTTTGGGTTACAAATAATACACATCTGAATTTGAAATTTGGTATCGATATTTCAAAGTTTAACCCCTAAAATTTCCATATTAATGTATAGCACGTTTTCAAACTTACAGACTCATTTTTCGCAAGACGGGCCAAAGAGTCCGCAAATGAACTACTGGTCATAAAAATATCAAATGAACGGTTTCTGATTGAAAACATTAAAAATAATACATATCCGAAGTTTGGTGTTGATATTTCAACGTTAACCCCTAAAATTTCACTATTAATGTTTTGCGCATTCACAAACTTTCCGACTCATTTTTCGCAAGACAGGCGAAAGAGTCCGCAAATGAACTACTAGTCATAAATATATGAAATGAACGGTTTCTGATTGAAAACAGTATAAATAATACATATCCGAAGTTTGGTGTTGATATTTCAACGTTAACCCCTAAAATTTCACTATTATTGTATACCACATATTGAAACTTAACTACTAATCCTAAACAGACTCATTTATCGCAAGACGGGACAGAGAGACCCCAAGCGAACCACAGACTTAGCACTCTCTGGTTGAATTAACAATTAAGTAGGTTTCAAAATTATATTGGATTATCGCCAGCTCTGATGACTGGTTTCCCATTACCAATTTATCAGGAGGTTTCAAGAGTGCAGTTAATACCGTTCAAGTACATACCCACACTTAATCTTTATTTGTCAATAGTTGGAAATCCCAAATAATTTCTAATGTCCCCATCTTCCTCCTCTGTGGGCCCATTATTACCTGAGTCGTCATTTGTCATACTTGATTCTAGGTCAACTTCTTGTGTCGATTCATTCATGGGGTGAGAGATTTGTGTTTCAGCTTGGTCAGTTTCAGAACCAGCCTGTGCATTTGTCATTATCACAGGACTGGTTTCAACTGCCTCGACTGATTCACCATCCACTACTGGGTCACGAGTAATCTCTTTCTCATTCTCGGCGATGCTGCTATCCACCACGGCAGTGGAATTAGTGACTGCTGTCTCTGAAATGCACGCCTTGACAACTTTGTCACTCCTTGAACTTGTATTTAGCAAGTCGTCATCGGCGTCAACTACTAGGAGTTCGGGAAGACATTCTCCAGGCAGTAATGGAATGAAATGGTTTGGCGACCAGAAAGAAGTCACATTCATGTCTCCGGACCACATAACTGATATTTCCCCCTTTCTAGGTTTGCTTGTTTTATTGCATGTCTGATGTGGCTGGAAAGTTGTATTGAGTATTCCTATTTGTAGATCGCTTGGGCCATTAACGACAGGATACACGGATCTTATCGGCCTTGAAATAACAGTACTAACTGCATGAATTGTCTACGCTGAAGAATATGCATCTCTTCCACCAGATTTCGAGCAAGTAGTGATTGATTCTGTGATTGAAGGACTTACAGCAATAATTTGAGTCTTTGAATGAAAGGTTTCATAAAAGGCTTTATGGTTTGCCATTTCAATGCAAGTTTGAACGCGGAGTTCGGCCGCTGCACATTCGTTCCCATACAATGCCACCGAAATTGCATTAAAAAGACAATTACCATCAGCCTTAACTGCAACTAGTGTTGACTGTGTCCACTGCTTTCCTAAAAGCTGCTCTGCATAAGAATCTTTAATATGATTGCTCGGATTGAAGTTCTGTGGTTTCTGAGAAGGTTGGGCATTGCTTGTCCTGCTGACAAATATGCTTTCTCTTATCAGCTCGTTCAGACCAGAACCCTGTGATGTTGATGCCAATCTGAGCAAAGCGTACTCCCAATCAAACGTATCTTTGCCCGACTGCAAACACACACCACAAAAGTAGCTGAACGAAGATTTTTTTTAAAAATTGAATTCACTTACCTTCATTTTTTCACAGCTTAAATGATGCCATTTATTGCATCCGTCACATGCAATATCTCTAATCCCTTCACAATTTTCTCCACATACACCACATGGAAAAGGGATATGCTTTCTGAACTGTGCCATTGTAGAATGTTTGAGGGTTTTTTATTTGTGATTCAATTGACGAAACAAATTGAAGTGGAGTTGAGAAATGAAATGTTCATTTATATAAGAAAATAGTCTGTTTGAAGTTCTGAGTAGCTTGCTGACATGCTTTCATAAACATATCCTAATAATCACAAACAACATGCCACACAAATAACGGTGATTTTAATTTACTGATCAAACAATTCAGTAGCCATAACAATCACACTTATAGGCTTGGACACATGGACAGGGGTACCTTTTGATATCTGAGCTAGGGATCATTGAATTATCATCTACAGTTATTTTTGCGGACTCTTTGTCCCGTGTTGCTAGAAATGAGTCCGATATTTTCAATACACAGTATACAATAATAGTGAAATTTGGGATTTCAAACTTCAAAACCCAATGAGTATTTAGTATGACAAGGATATAAAGATTATTGACAAATTAAGATTAAGTGTGAGTATGTACTTAAACGGTATTAACTGCACCCTTGAAACCCCCTGATAAATTTGTAATGGGAAACTAGTCATCAGAGCTAGCGATAATCCAATATAATTTTGACACCTGCTTAATTGTTAATTCAACCAGTGGTTTTCTTCCGGTATCTCTGTCTCCTGTCTTGCAAATCCTGAGACTGCGAGTCGGCCTTCTCGCAATTAATTAAAAGGTAAATTCATTGTTTAAAACCCTAGTATCGCTACCAACCGTCGGACACATTAAATATAATTCCATGTGTTGAAGTTGGAATATCGTTACTAAACTTCGGGGATGATTAATAGGGAAATTTTGGGGGTTAACGTTGAAATATCAACACCAAACTTCAGATATGTATCATTTATATTGTTTCAACCAGAAACCGTTCATTTGATATTTTTATGACTAGTAGTTCATTTGCGGACTCTTTGGCCCATCTTGCGAAAAATGAGTCTGTAAGTTTGTGAACGCGCAAAACATTAATAGTGAAATTTTAGGGGTTAACGTTGAAATATCAACACCAAACTTCGGATATGTATTATTTATACTGTTTTCAATCAGAAACCGTTCTTTTCATATTTTTATGACTAGTAGTTCATTTGCGGACTCTGGCCCATCTTGCGAAAAATGAGTCCATGAGTTTGTGAACGCGCAAAACATTAATAGTGAAATTCTTGGGGGTTAACGTTGAAATATCAACACCAAACTTAAGATATGTATTATTTATACTGTTTTCAACCAGAAACCGTTCATTTGATATTTTTATGACTAGTAGTTCATTTGCGGACTCTTTGGCCCATCTTGCGAAAAATGAGTCTGTAAGTTTGAAAACGAGCTTACAATAACAGTGAAATTTTAGGGGTTAACGTTGAAATATCAACACCAAACTTCGGATATGTATTATTTACACTGTTTTCAACCAGAAACCGTTCATTTCATATTTTTATGACAAGTAGTTCATTTGCGGACTCTTTGGCCCGTCTTGCGAAAAATGAGTCGGTAAGTTTGTGAACGCGCAAAACATTAATAGTGAAATTCTGGGGGGTTAACGTTGAAATATCAACACCAAACTTCGGATATGTATTATTTATACTGTTTTCAATCAGAAACCGTTCTTTTCATATTTTTATGACTAGTAGTTCATTTGCGGACTCTGGCCCGTCTTGCGAAAAATGAGTCCATGAGTTTGTGAACGCGCAAAACATTAATAGTGAAATTCTGGGGGGTTAACGTTGAAATATCAACACCAAACTTAAGATATGTATTATTTATACTGTTTTCAACCAGAAACCGTTCATTTGATATTTGTATGACTAGTATTCCATTTGCGGACTCTTTGGCCCATCTTGCGAAAAATGAGTCGGTAAGTTTGTGAACGCGCAAAACATTAATAGTGAAATTTTGGGGGTTAACGTTGAAATATCAACACCAAACTTCGGATATGTATTATTTATACTGTTTTCAATCAGAAACCGTTCATTTCATATTTTTATGACAAGTAGTTCATTTGCGGACTCTTTGGCCCATCTTGCGAAAAATGAGTCGGTAAGTTTGTGAACGCGCAAAACATTAATAGTGAAATTCTGGGGGGTTAACGTTGAAATATCAACACCAAACTTTGGATATGTATTATTTATACTGTTTTCAATCAGAAACCGTTCATTTCATATTTTTATGACTAGTAGTTCATTTGTGGACTCTTTGGCCCATCTTGCGAAAAATGAGTCGGTAAGTTTGTGAAAGCGCAAAACATTAATAGTGAAATTTTAGGGGTTAACGTTGAAATATCAACACCAAACTTCGGATATGTATTATTCATACTGTTTTCAATCAGAAACTGTTCATTTCATATTTTTATGACTAGTAGTTCATTTGCGGACTCTGGGCCGTCGTGCGAAAAATGAGTCAGTAAGTTTGTGAAAGCGCAAAACATAAATAGTGAAATTTTAGGGGTTAACGTTGAAATATCAACACCAAACTTGAGATATGTATTATTTATACTGTTTTCAACCAGAAACCGTTCATTTGATATTTTTATGACCAGTAGTTCATATGCGGACTCTTTGGCCCATCTTGCGAAAAATGAGTCTGTAAGTTTGAAAACGAGCTTACAATAACAGTGAATTTTTAGGGGTTAACGTTGAAATATCAACACCAAACTTCGGATATGTATTATTTATACTGTTTTCAATCAGAAACCGTTCATTTCATATTTTTATGACTAGTAGTTCATTTGCAGACTCTTTGGCCCGTCTTGCGAAAAATGAGTCCGTAAGTTTGAAAACGCGCTATACATTTATAGGGAAATTTTAGTAGTTAATGTTGAAATATCAACACCAAACTTCGGATATGTATTATTTATACTATTTTCAATCAGAAACCGCTCATTTGATATTTTTATGACTAGTAGTTCATTTGCGGACTCTTTGGCCTGTCTTGCGAAAAATGAGTCCGTAAGTTTGAAAACGCGCTATACATTAATAGGGAAATTTTAGGGGTTAACGTGGAAATATCAACACCAAACTTCAGATATGTATTATTTATACTGTTTTCAACCAGAAACCGTTCATTTGATATTTTTATGACTAGTAGTTCATTTGCGGACTCTTTGGCCCATCTTGCGAAAAATGAGTCTGTGAGTTTGAAAACGAGTTTACAATAACAGTGAATTTTTAGGGGTTAACGTTGAAATATCAACACCAAACTTTGGATATGTATTATTTATAATGTTTTCAATCAGAAACCGTTCATTTCATATTTTTATGACTAGTAGTTCATTTGCGGACTCTTTGGCCCGTCTTGCGAAAAATGAGTCGGTAAGTTTGTAAAAGCGCAAAACATTAATAGTAAAATTTTAGGGGTTAAAGTTGAAATATCGATACCAAACTTTGGATGTGTATTATTTATACTGTTTTCAATCAGAAACCATTCATTTCAGAACATTAACCCCCATAGTTTACTTGCGGTCTCTTACAGTTTCTTTTTCTACCTGCGGACTCATTTTAGAACTACCGAAGGGATCGGGGACAACCCGCCCCAGGCCTATTTTTGGGGCGGGCTGTCCCACTTTTTGGGGCGGGTGCTATTTTAAAAAAAAAATTGGGGAGATGGTAATATATAAAAAAGATTTTTACTCACTTTTTTATCGAAAATTATCCAATTTTAACGAAAATAATCCACAATCCTCTTAACACATTCCATAATAACTGAATCAAACTAATAATATTTCTAAACTAAATTGGTAGCGACACCAGTCAGAATTGGCGTGTTGTTTTAGACATGTTGTTTCAGTCGGGTACCCTCTAAGAGGAATGATATTTGTTTGATGCGCAAAAATCAAATGACAGGACATGTTGTTTTTGCGTGATATGGATTCATCACATCGTTGTTCTCTTTCCCTTTATCTAAGACTAAGACAATAAATGTTGTTTTTTTAGCTTCTAACAATCATCATGTTGCTTCTCTTTGAATTATACCGGATGATCTTTGCTTTGTTGTCGACCTGCATTTCTATAAACTTGTTCCAGCCCTCATGAAGGAAGCAGAAGCAGTCAATCTGAGAGTGCTGGCAGCCGACTTAGAGACTGACACCCGAGTGAGACACACTTTGCAAGGAAAGAAAATCCAAGAGTACTGGGATGACTACATGGCCAATCCTCCAAGAATGTCCACCACCAACTTCTTGAAGAAATGTGGAGCGCTATACCGGCGCAACAAAGAGGCGCGTACCGAATCCTAGAAGCCAGAGTACCACAGAAACTGGCATCGAATGAAAAAACGCTGTTAATTATTGTTCATTGTTAATTATTGTTCATTCATTTCATGTTCAAACATATCATTGTATTGTTATTTGGTTATTTTTTGTTGATGTATTTTTGGTTTTTATTAGATGTTAATTAATTAAATCATCAATTTTGTTGTTGTTTATCATAATTATAATTCAAATGACAGTCAGGTTGTCCTTTATATCCCGGCGCGTATTTATTATTATGATCGTATTATAAGTAATAACAGGTGGATAATTCATTCTGAATTATTCACGTGTTATTACCAATAATACAATCATAATTAAGTAAAATGTCAGGTTATTAGTACTCATAATCCAATCCTAGTCCATTATCATAGTCAAGGAAAATTGGGGCGGGTTGTCCCGGGGCAGGTTGTCCCACCTGGCTTGGGGCGGGTTGTCCCGTTCCCATCCTTAAGGGCCTAGAAAAGTAATGGAATTTTGTTTATTTTGAAATTCTCACCTCTCATATTCCTTAAATTCAGATTAAATATACACAAATTATACACCAAAATGAAGGCTGGGATGTATAGAACACGAAACACATATGTAATCAACTCATAGAGTCGACTGTAGGCACCACTGGTTCCTGGAAGTCTGCTACCGTATTCGCACCAGAACTGATAATAAAATATTTCCTCAGAACAACTTGTGGCCAAATGTGCTTCATATATCCAAGAACAAAGCTAGGCGTTCAAAACACTTTCGAATACAGCGATAGGACTGCATTTTGGAAAAGGACAACACTGTCTGCATTTTTTATTGAAAATGGTTTCCATGCTCGACAGACATGCGCAAATCACTCGTTACCACAAATTTCCATCGAAAAACAAAATCGTAATTCCAAGAAATTTCAACAGGTATCATGATACCTTGCATCGAATATGGGAACTGTACAATCTCAATCTAATAACAGTATACTGTATGAAGGCGCTCTTTTTCATTATTTGATTTTAGACGGCGTTGTTTTTACATGCTTTTTCTGTTCGATGACGTTGACCGGAAATCGAAAGTATACTCATACGTAAACAAAAGCAAAAGCTTTGGAATTTACCCCAATGCAGCTCTGTCGCCGTGTTTTGAAGAATTTTTATCCCCTAGCTTTGTTCTTGGATATGTAAAGCACATTTGGCCACAAGTTGTTTTCGTGAAATATTATTAAATTATCAGTTCTGGTGCGAATACGACAGCAGACTTCCAGGAACCAGTGGTGCCTGCAGTCGACCCTATGAGTTGATTACACATGTGTTTCGTGTTCTATACATCCCAACCTTTATTTTGATGTACAGTTTGTGTATATTTAATTTGAATTGAAGGAATATCAGAGGTGAGAATTTTCAAAATAAATAAAATTTTGTTACTTATATAGGCCCTTAAGGGGTCGTCCAACCTAACTTTGGTCAGTTTTTTTACATTTTTCCCAATGCCTCAGAAACAGATAAGAGAAGTAAGGAAAGGCAAATTATGTATCAAAATAATGAGTAAAGTGCATAGAAAAGGTACATATAATTTTTTTCAGGGAAAAAAGTGAATTTTATGATTTTGAAGAAGATTAATTTGCAAATGGCATAAGTAACGAACCGATAAAACCACAAAATAGTCGGTAATTCGAAAGCCTTGTCCTCAATATAATGATAACATACTACAGACTTGGAGAAAGCATTTTTTTGACACACACTCTGGTGGGTTTTGACGTTTGAATGTAATAACACCAACACAAATTTTTGATGTTCTGGATGTGGCCATGTTTCAATGCTGTTTATTCCGGTCATGTGATTACGATGTGGTTCTTGCAGAAATACTCAATTTGGGCAATCGTAAGAATGCAAGGATGTGATCATATTTGTTCGAGACGATGTATGAGCGGATTTCCCCCGTGGGAACCCCGGGAAGTGAAGCAGTGCTTGTTTACTGTGGTAAACAAGCTCTGTTTCACAGGGTAAAATAGGACCCAGTCACTAATGCTTGGGGTGCGAGTCCTCTAAAATAGGCAACATGGGGTATAAACGATTGACTGACCTTGACTTTATCTCCATATTGTGGTCATGATTAGCCATTGTGCAGAAGTATGTGACCATAAACAACAATAAATAAATAAATATGAGCGGATTTGCAAACATGTGACAGCAAATACTTGAACTGTTAATGTCATAACTGCAAAATATGGTTCGAAATTCCCTCTTGTGTTTACAGGCCGCCTGAACTTTTTTGTTGACAAAAAATCTGAATTATTGCGCACTAGAAAGACAACGTGAACCACTTGTAAAAAAATAACCGAGTGTATAAAATCAGGACGATACACATAAAATAAGGCAATATTCATAACAAAGTAAGCAGAATGCTTCAGAAATCACTTTTTCACGAAGTATATTCCAAGTGACCTGGAACTATATTGAGCATGTTGATTTCCCCCGATGTTGTGCAGTTATTTACTTCCTAGTAACCATGGAATTTGAGGCGGGTGTGTTTGATGTCTGCAAAGGACCGATTGAAGATAGGTTGAAAATGATGCAATCACGCTTTTAAATAAGGTGCGTTTGGACAATGCTGAGAATTTAGTTTTTTCTTGCAACCAACCATACTAACACAAGCGTCGATCAGTGTCTTTTGTCATCATTTTACACTGACAAATGTGACAAATCTCCTTTACCGGAAACCATCCCCCAATTTGCATATCACAATAAGCATAACTGCTGTCAGCGTGGCCGTGTGATTAAAACCAAAACGAATTATCGAATCCACTGTCAATATTAGCTGCAATTGGCTTTTAAACAAATTAAATACATGAAATCTTCGCAATTTCTTCATTATCCATGCTGAGTTACTTTTTAACCAGACCACATGCGTTCAGTTTCGTTTGTCGGCATCAAACTGATATTGTTTGTTGTAATTAATAGTACGAGAAGGCGAAAGAAGCCGAATATTTCCCATCATCTATTAATTAATTAAAATTGATAATTTCTTTTATTTCACTGAAATTATGAATTGATAAGGTGGGTGTGTTGCGATTATTATGCCCCAGACCTGGAAGTTGGAAAATCAAAGGTGCACCTAGGGCCGTGCAGGGGTGACCTCTGTCCTCTTAATCTTAGTCGTACTCATTCATCATTAAATATACCAACATTCTCCCTTGTATCTCAAGCAGTGCTACTCCAATTTGAAGGATATTTGGTGGTGTGATCAAGCATCATGGGGAAACAATGCCTGTGTAGCTGCTGAAGCATGTGTTTCTTCCCACATTTTTTCAGAGTTGTGGTACTTTTTCACGCTTTTGAGTTAGAAAATTTTGTTTCTAACTAGTTGATTTGTTACAATTTGTTGCAAAGTGCTTGCTAATACCCTCAAATGTATTGCTACAGAATATTTCTGAAGATTATGTTCCTATTACTTATCAAGCAACAACCTAATGAATATTCTGTATAAAGCCACCAATCTGATGTTTGACACTTTTATCGGAGCTGTTTTGAAGGCTTATGGAACTCAAAATGTTGATTATGGCAGGACTTTTCTATTCACCCATTAATCGATAAATTAAGTGTTATAGTTGGAAGTAAAAGGTCCAGAACTTGCAGTCTAAAAAGAATGTTTTGCAATGTAACATACCTGTCTGATAGTGTTTGGAACATGTGTGGCCAGGATCTTCAAAAGGAAAAAAGAGTTAAACTTTGAGAAAAAAAGCATATGCCTTGAGTGCCGGAGGTAGAGTCATATCACGGCCTCCCCCTCTCCGGGAAATTTTTTGTGTCAAATGGAGCTCACTTGTCACCTTTTGGGGATTGCTTTGTGTACTGCGATCTTGAAAAAAATATGTGAGACCCTCTGGATGTGCCCTTCTGATCTCAATAAGCCTCCTTGGGGAAAGTACATGCAATAATGGTTATGTAAGGTTGATTTGATGTGTTTTGAATAACAATGTACTTTCAAGTACATTAGATGGTTTATTGCAGTGACAGGTTACAGTTACCCTTATTTCTTCTCCAACAGATATCATGAGTGTATTGGTGTCCAAGAGTACAAAGCTATTATACTTATTGATAAACCAGACAAATTTAACAATTTAATCACTATCAAATTGATGCATGGGATAAAAGGGGTTACAGTGCAAGGGGTTTGTAAATATATTTATTCAACTATAATGTATGACTTTGCAGTGCATTCTATATAGGAGAATATCATAGATTCTTTCCAAACCAACACAGTGATACATACATCTTTATATTGGGAGACACTCTTTTCTCCTTCCATACTTCTTCTTGTGGACTTCTTCAAGTTGACCTTTGTTGAACTCCCCAAATCAAAACATAAACAAAAGAAAATGTCTGCCTTCAATCAGTGAGCACTCCACTTATAACATTTGGTCTCAATCTTTATTACTTTAATGAATTAGGACAAGATTTCTTCGAGTGTGTACTTCAATGTTTATAGAATACAGCTGTTATTTTATTTTGAGGTATTTTATTGTAAAAATTTTGTTCTCTTTCTTATGCCATAGCAGACTTTCAGGTGGTGCTATTTACACATGGCAGCAGTTCCATGGCAAATTTCAGTTTCCACATGATCTTTGTTTCATTCCAAGCATTTTGGTATATAATTTATTGGGGTTATTCATTTTGGGCCTTTTTTAGACTTGAAAGAAAATTACATGAAATTTGACCAAAGTTAGGTTGGACGTCCCCTTAAAACCGGAATACCCAACAATACCTCGGAATCCCCCCCCCCCCCCCCCCAGTATACACCGGAATCCCTCATAAATCTCCCAAAATCCCCCAGAATCCTAATTAAATCGCCATTATGTGACAGGCTGCATATAGAAAAATAATATTGTTATTCTGTTTCACAGGAAGTATAAATTCTCTTTTCCAAGATGGAACAAATTCTCTTTTGGAATCAATCTTCCAAATTCACAAAGAAGCACTGCTTCTATAATAAATGCACTGTTCTGAAACAATAATAATCTCCAATGGAAACAACTGTGAAAATAAGTTCTTCTGAAATGGCTTTCTAAAAATGAGTTTTTGAATTCTGTTGACAAACCTTTATATAGTAAACAGATAGAATGTCCTAGAAGATGAAATGTCTACAAAGTTCTATCAATTTCTTGGTGATTCTGTCATAATTAAAAAAAAAACAAGGTCCTTGACTTACTTAAACAATCAACAGCTATATGTACAATAGATTAATGTAACACAGATGTAAACAAAGGTCACTCAGTTCAAATGTGTCAGACCAGTCCGAAAATGCAGAAAAAACATCAATCTCAATATAATGTGGGGGCAATATAACATGGAGGAAAATGATTCAAAATATTTTAAAAATCTTCCCCTCATGAACCAGTGAGTACAAGGACTTGATGTTTGGTATGGAGCTTCCTTCTGAGGTGTAGAATCAAGTTTGTTCAAACAAAGTCCGTGAAGCAATATTTGCCTTTGTGATGGGAGGGGCAAAATTTCTATGCTCTGAACTGATGGTCCGATTTCAACCAAATTTGGTATTTGGTATTATTCGGTCATAAGTACTTGCCTCATGCACAAAATTTAGGAGATAAAATAGAAATGTTTTCAGAACCAATGGTCAGAATCTTTTGATATTTTGTATACAGCATCCATGGTGGGATTGGGGGAAGGAGGGGTCAGATACCAGTTTGTTAAAATGAAGCCCCCCTGGTTTATATTTGAGCTCAATACAGGAGCCAGAATTGTTAACTTAGTGCAATATAAGGTAATTTCTTTGAAAATCTTCTTCAGATCCACCAGTCGGAATGCTTTCATATTTGGTATACAACATCTCTAGTGGGGTGAGATTCAAGTTAGTTTGTTCAAATTGAATGCCTGGGTCAATATTTGGGCTCTCTATGGAAGCTGGAATTGGCCATGTAGCTGAAGAATTAGAATTTTTTTTTTATTAAGTACCCTCTAGAGGTGTGTAACTAAGATTAATCCACACAGGTTGTGTCAAGGGACTCCAAAGGGAAGCTCCACTTTTTACTTTAATATTCAACTGAAGATAAGGCATGATACTTGGACTATTTTAGTCACTCCTGGTGGGCTCAAGGATTGACAATGTATCCTATGGAGATTGATTACTTAATGTACATGTAGATTCGTTCTTGGAGTCTGTTTATATCGAGTTCTGTTCAGGGTGTGTGCTTCAGGCCGCGTGGAGTCGCTTGTTCTATTTTGTGATGTGTACTAACAACTTAATCCTTGATAAATATTGTTTAAACTGAAAATCTCATTGCATGTGAACCCTGGGGAGTAGTGCATTGACCATGGTTAACAGGTTCTGCAGGTAGATCAATTAATCACATGGATTAACCTTGGTTAACCAATTAATCACTTACCCTAATAGGTAGCTGAATAATTGTACAGTTGATGGTTTACAGCATATTAACTTATTACCCAACATAACAGGAAAAACTGGCCAGTGCTATATACAGGAGTCTCCATTCAAATTTTACTGTTTTCAGTTTTTGTCTCAAAAACATAGCTTATGATCTCCCATTGGGACGAGCTTGTTGAGTGCATCCTAATGAGGGGTCATAAGCTATGTTTTTGAGAAAAAATTGAAAATTTTTAGTAATTTAAGAATTTATTTTGCAAGTATCGTCTTTCAGCCGCATTGGGTAAAGGGTTAAGAATAACCATTTCCAGTTACTGATACATGCACGTGAACAAGTAAGTCGGCACGTAACTTGCATGCTTTACTCTGTCTCATATAATTGATGTGAGTCAGTGTGACAACGTGAGTCTGTTTTTGAGCAAGTTTGTTCCTTTGTTAACCTACATAATACATTAGTTCAAAAGTAACGGTTAATTGATCAGTTACTTTTTTGATCGATTAAGACGTTAATCGTTGGTTAATTGATTAATCGGTTAACCATTTCAGGTCTATCTGCTGGTAACCTGCCCCCAGCCATTGCCTTGCATGGAAGTGTTTTAAAAAAGGCAGAATATGAATAAAGGTTGAGCTAAATTTGACTATACCAGTTACCAAGGTTGTGGTCATGATGTAGTCATAAATGATAAAAGTGACCTTAAACCCAAGTAAATACATTTTGAAATTTCACAATGACTTTGTTGAATACTTTGTTTTCATTTAATTTCAGTGTGTCTGAGGCTTCAGGTCAATCCACAGAATAAAACAGATTTTACTGGAATAAGCCCAGAGAGAGCATTTGCTGATTTTATTTTTGCACATATTATTCTTCACTTGGTAGTCATAAATTTTATAGGATGAATTCGGTAAGTTGGTGAGCAGGCCTGAAAATCAGCATTCTGACATTTGCAGAATGAGATCCCCAGAGGGTTAAATTGATGATGTTATCTTGGGCTGCACGGTATTTGATTTTTCAATATCGAGTACGGAATAAAATAAAATACCGCAGTATGACTAAATACTGTGAGCATCATCAGCTTTACATTTTCAGGACAGCTGGACAGAGGAACTTCAATTGCAGGCATCTGGAAACCTGATCTAACGAGATATATCACACATACTTCGAAATACCCTTTCTTATATAGATAATATACATGTGTATATTAAATATATAAGAAGGGGTATTTTGAAGTAGGGGTGATGTATCTCTTTAGATCAAGTTTCCAGATGCCTGTGCTTCGATGAAGAACGAATGTTGTTTTTTCAACTAGCATTTTACAGACAATGTATTTTTTTAACTTTTTCGCTGTTATGAATTTCTTCACTCCAACAAAAGTGTTAAATGATTGTTGGTAAAATGCTCGTTGCAAAAAAAACTTCGGTCATTTAATTTCAATCAACTTCTCTTGCAGCTAATAAAACACCAGTATGGCTTTTCTATTGTTGGTGGCAGAATGCAAATCGAGTTTATATGGAATACATTGAGACAGGATGTACTCGAATAAAGAAGCATTAAATTTATTGTTCTCTTAATTGTGCTATGGGCAATGGAACAGCATGTCCGATAATAAACATGCATTGAATTTACGAAGTTATCAATTACCAGTTTCACACCATTCGATGGAAGCTTATTTCGATAGATTAACGGGAGTGCATTGGTCTAAAGTATGTAATTTTTAGCTCACCAACTTTAGTTGTGTGAGCTTATGGCATGGCTCGATCGGTCGGCGTCAGCGTCGTGTCCAATAATGTTAAAGCTTCTGTTTAGGTCACTTACTCACCCTATTTCCATATCATGGCCTTTATAATGCTGCTATATGATGATTATTATCGTTATACTGTGATTTAACCCCTCATACCCTGCATTTTAAACATTTTTCTTGACATTTTTAGTTGCGTTTAGTTTTCTGTTTAGCTCAGAATTTCATGTTTAACTAAATGTTTAGGTCAGCTGCTGTGCTCCTTCTCTTCCCATGGCACTTATATTCATCATACATGCTCCTCAGTATCATTGTTCCATGATTAACCCCTCATACCTTGCATTTTAAACATTTTTCTTGACATTTTTAGTTGCGTTTAGTTTTCTGTTTAGCTCGGAATTTCATGTTTAACTTAGTGTTTAGGTCAGCTGCTGTGTTCCTTCTCTTCCCATGGCACTTATATTCATCATACATGTTCCTCAGTATCATTGTTCCATGATTAACCCCTCATACCCTGCATTTTAAACATTTTTCTTGACATTTTTAGTTGCGTTTAGTTTTCTGTTTAGCTCGGAATTTCATGTTTAACTTAGTGTTTAGGTCAGCTGCTGTGCTCCTTCTCTTCCCATGGCAATTATTTTCATCATACATGTTCCTCAGTATCATTGTTCCATGATTAACCCCTCATACATTGCATTTTAAACATTTTTCTTGAAATTTTTAGTTGCGTTTAGTTTTCTGTTTAGCTCGGAATTTCATGTTTAACTAAGTGTTTATGTCAGCTGCTGTGCTCCTTTTCTTCCCACGGCACTTATATTCATCATACATGTTCCTCAGTATCATTGTTCCATGATTAACCCCTCATACCCTGCATTTTAAACATTTTTCTTGACATTTTTAGTTGCGTTTAGTTTTCTGTTTAGCTCGGAATTTCATGTTTAACTTAGTGTTTAGGTCAGCTGCTTTGCTCCTTCACTTCCCATGGCAATTATTTTCATCATACATGTTCCTCAGTATCATTGTTCCATGATTAACCCCTCATACATTGCATTTTAAACATTTTTCTTGAAATTTTTAGTTGCGTTTAGTTTTCTGTTTAGCTTGGAATTTCATGTTTAACTTAGTGTTTAGGTCAGCTGCTGTGCTCCTTCTCTTCCCATGACACTTATATTCATCATACATGTTCCTCAGTATCATTGTTCCATGATTAACCCCTCATACCCTGCATTTTAAACATTTTTCTTGACATTTTTAGTTGCGTTTAGTTTTCTGTTTAGCTCAGAATTTCATGCTTAACTTAGTGTTTATGTCAGTTTCTGTGTTTTACTTTTAAGAGGTTGTGTTTAGGTAAGCTTTGTCACATGTTATGAGCCTGTTTGATACAGTTCTTGTGTTTGCCAAAGTTACTATCAAAGAGGAATGTTGGTGAGCTATAGGGCGTTGGCGTCCTTCTTGTTCAGTCTTACTTTGATATGAGATGCAATTGGTTAGCCCCACATACATCTCATTTCGCATTTTCGTGGCACATATGGACTTTTTTATTCGACAATACCGTGAAAGTCAGTATACCGATTAAATTGAAAATTGCTCAGTATTTACTCGGTATCGAAAAAAATACTGAGTTTTGGTAAAATACCGAATTACCGCGCAGCCCTAATGCTATCCCATACAGTGGGCCAATTTATCCTCTGGGGGACCTCTTTCTGTTTAGTTTTGAGACCCTGGTTCAGATTGAGGTTCATGAGCCGAAAATCACAAAACCTTCAGCACAGTCTTCAGATTGTATTTATGAAGGCATTTCATTGTAAATTGGTAGGATGGCTCTATATAATATCTAGATGAGAACTTCACCATTTGGTCGTGATCTGTCAACCTTGACGACTGCCCAAGCCCCAAACCCGAAAACCTTTAACACAGTCCACAGGTCGTATTTATGGAGGGATTTCATTGTAACTAGGTAGGTTGACTTCATATAATGTCTAGACGAGAACGTCCCCTTTTGGTCGTGATCGATCAACTGTGACGGCTACAGGGGCCTGAAGCCTGAAAACCTTTAGCACAGTCTACAGGTCATATTTATGAAGGGATTTCATTGTAACTTGGATGACTCCAGATAATGTCTAGATGAGAATGTCTCCTTTTGGTCGCGGTCATTCAGCTGTGACGTCTGCCCAAGCCCAAAACCCCAAAACTGTTAGCACAGTCTATAGGTTGTATTTATGGAGGGATTTCATTGTAACTTGGTAGGTTGACTCCATATAATGTCTAGATGATAACGTCCCCTTTTGGCCGAGATTGGTCAACTGTGACGGCTAGAGGGGCCTGAAGCCCAAAAACATTTAACACAGCCTACAGGTCATATTTATGAAGGGATTTCATTGTAACTTGGTAGGATGACTCAGTATAATGTTTAGATGAGGACATCACCATTTGGTTGCGATCGGTCAACCGTGATGGCTACACATGCCCGAAGCCAGAAAACCTTTAGCACAGTCCACAGGCCGTATTTATGAAGGGATTTCATTGTAACTTGATAGGACTCATTTTGGAATTATTTCACTGTAACTTGGTAACTTTTGTTGACATACATTAACTGTGAGGGCTACATACATTAACTATGAGGGCCACATTAACCCACCCCGCACAGTCTACACCTCATATTATTTTTATTGAAAACATGGCATACAGGGAACAGAAATTAACATATTCCCAGTCATCACAATTCTTGTCTTATTTCATAATCCTTTCATAAACATTGAACATGATCCTTTTCATCAAACACAAGACACAGACAAATATAGCTAGAGTATCAATGACACTTTCATTAGTATCTGTCACAGCCCCATTATTATTTATGTAATCTTGTTGACCACTTTACTTCTATTCCAAGGTGAGGTCTCTGAATAAAATGAAATTTCATTGGGGCTGCTATATGGCAGATATAACTGAAAATCAATTCTCTGTAAATCCACTGAACAACTTGTATCACACTCCATATGGCGAACAACAGGTTTGTCTGTTGACTGCAGATCTGTCGCGGAACCAGCAACATAGGGTATAGATTGGCAGGGTGTGTGTAATTCTGAAATCTTTGATTAGCAAGTTTTAACTCACGTGACTGAAAGTCAGCATAAGCTGTAGTGATCACTCGCTGTATGTCAACCGTGAAAATGGTGTTTACAACTTCTCCCAAACTGATGAACCAATTTCAGTTAAATTTGAGGCAATTGCTTGTTCTGAGATCGCTTTTTGTGTTTGTTCACATCAACTTGCCGCTCCCCATAGGGAGGGGGTGGGAGAAAATGCTCCCAAATTTTACAATTTCTCATGAACCGATGGATACAATAACTTGATATTTGGTACTGAGCTTCCTTTTGAGGTGTAGAATCAAGTTTGTTCAAACAAAGTTTGTGGTGCAAAAGTTGCCTTCGTAATGGTAGGGGCAAGATTTTTGGCCCCCCCACCCAAAATATCAATTTTTTGAACCGATGAGCTGATTTGAACCAAATTTGGTATGTGGTGCTATTTAATCATAATTACTTGATTCATGCAAAAAAAAAATTTCCTGCATCTCTGTGAGAACCCCAGCAGCTGAAAATAGAAATATTTTCTAATGCCCATACTTCCTGAACCGCATGGAAAGAGAACTGTTATATGGTATGAAGCATCCTCAGGACCTGTAGAATCGAATAGTAAAAAAAATTGCCATAGGGTTTGCTAGTGTATTGTAGGGAGGAGTCAGCATATTTGCAAAATTAAAAAAAAAATTTCTTCCCCAGAAGCACTAATCAGAATCTTTTGATATTTGGTATATATCATCCAGGAAGGGTGGGGGTGGTGATCATATACAAGTTAGTTAAAACTAAGACCCTTAGTTTGGGTTCAATACAGGAGCCCAAATTTTTACTTAGTGGAGTATGAGTTCTCTTTAAAGAATCTTCTTCTCCGGAATCACCAGTCAGAATCTTTTGATATTTGGTATACAGTATTGTTATTTCTGGGTCCGATTCAAATTTGTTCTAATCAATAAGTCCTTCAGTTAATATTTAGGCTCCCCATGTGCAGTATGAGTAAAAATTTGCTTCTTCAGACCCAGCAGTCAGAATCCTTTGAAATTTGACACTCAGCATCCCTAGGGAGGTCAGATCTAAATTTGTTCAAACCAATTCCCTGGGTTAATATTTGGGCTCCCTGTTGGAGACTGCATTTCATTTTAGTCCAATGTGAGGAATAATCTTTAAAACTTTTCTTCTCCATTCTTCTTCAGATCCACCATGGCCACCAGTCCGAATCTTTTGATATATTGTATACAGAATCCTTACAGGGGTTGAATTCAAAGTGTTCAAATCAAGTTCATCTTTAATAATTGAGCTCTCAATGAGAGCCTAAATTTTAACTCAGTGCAATATGGGGAATTATCTTTAAAATTCTTCTTCAGCTCCACCAGTCAGAATCTTTTGATATTTGGTATACAGCATCCTTTAGGGTTCAGATTGTTCAAATCAAGTCCCTTCATTCATATTTGGGCTCCCGTTTAGAACCTGAAGTTTTACTTAGTATATATTATTATATTTACATATATATATTAGGAATAAGCTTTAAAAATATTTTTCTTATGGGCCCCCAATCAGAACCTTTTTGATACATGTTTTATACATGTACCATCCCTCGGGGAATCAGATTCAAGTTTGTTAAAATTGAATCCCTGGATAAATACTTCCCTATTGGAGTTCAATATGAGCAATAATCTTTAAAAATCGTCTTCTCCAGAACCACTAGTCAGAATCTTTTGATATAAAGCATCCTTACGGGGGTAAGATTCAAATTTGTTGAAATCAAGTCCTTTGAATAATTTTCTGACTCCCTTTTGGAGCCCAAACTTTGTGAAATTTGAGCAATATTCTTTAAAAATATTTGTCTCACGAAGCCCCAGTCTGAAGCTTTTGATACCATCTTTAAGGGAGTCAGATTTAAGTTTGTTGAAACCAAGTCCCTGGGTCAATATTTGGGCTCCCTGTTTTTTATGATGACGATATGTGACAACGGATTGACTGACCAGTTGTGAAATTCTTTAAGCATTTCAATATGGAACAGATACATATAGACACCACTTGAAATCTGGGTTGAGTTTCTCGATAGTTCAGCACCTAGACTTTACATGTACATCTTTTCAAGGTGAAACATTATCATGCAGACTTCAGAAATTCACAGAACCTGAAAACAAGTTCTGTGTATTTGATGTCCGAGAACCCTACAAAACCTCCTTTTGGGTTTCAACAAGAGCTATCAGGGAACTTATTTTTATTGGTCATATTTTGTTACTTTTGTTTCAAAAAAGTGGTGAGTGGGTGAGTGTGCAGGTGAGAGTATCGGCTCGTTAGCACAATAACTTGAACATATAGCAAGGAATTTGGTCAATATTTAGTATCAGAGATTTTCTTAACAGGTTGAGGGTTATTAGTCGATTTGACATTTCTTGACCCTAGAAATATACTTTCCAATGAAGTTTTATTTTTTATTTAGGTTTTCATATGATTATTGAACATTCCTAGCTTAGTTGCCAGACGGGCAACTTTGGGCAAGTTTGGTATTTTGCATAATTCAAGATGGCTGCCATCTCCTAGCTCAAAATATCTACTTTTCACCCCTGCATCAGAGAATGACAGGCTGTACCTCTGTTATATGGTTCAGGCATATGGAGATTCCATTTCCAATGTGAATTGTAAATCAACCCCGTCAAGAACATTGAATGTCATGATTGATATTGATCTATGCTGGGCGGGCAGGGGTGGGGGTGGGGGGGGGGGGGGGTGTAAGGTCTCCGTTATCCTAAATTTCAGAAGTTCACAAGATAAAAGCATTTCTCAACTTTCCCTATGGATTTCACAACAAATTTGATACAGGAGGATTTTTATTAATGGAGTGCAGTGTCGGAAGTATTAAGCTGCACCACAAGTTCGGTAGTATTGATCTGATTCATATTCTGAATGAACACTGATTTGTTGTGTCTTATGATGAAGTCTTACGATTCTGCAAGTCAGCAGCCAAGTTTGCCGGTGAAAATGTCATGACACTACACAGGTTGATGGGACTCACACGAACCACTGGAGTTATGTTCGGGTGGTATGACAACTTTGATTTGTTGGTTTCAACCCCAAATGGTCGCCGTGATACACATGCTATGGCCACAGAATTCCAGATGCATCCTGCTGGAATTATTGAGACTGGGGAAGCCCATCCTAGCATTAGTGAAATTGTATTTCCTCATCTCACTTCCAAACAATCTAAAACTACACACAAGGACAAGGCAATACCAATTCTACACTATACTGGTCCCAAGAAGGTGACTTCACCTCAGGTTCGAACTGCCAAAACAACCGGAATTAGTTATGGAGATTTGTCTGCTCGACAGGCCAGTCTAACAGCTGCTCAAAACAAGGACACACAGTGGCTCAACAGCTTGTACCAGGATCCTGATCCTATGGAGTGGAATGGTTTCAACAATGAACTAGCCAGAAATGAAGGTCAACTAAAACCTGCCAGCAAATATATGTTTGGACCTTTTATTGACGTGCCTCCTCATCCAGATACAATACTAACCACCCTGACCTACATGCAGAAATCTCTGGTTGACATGGGGATGTCTTGCATCCACTTAACTATGGACATGCAATTGTTCGCAGTTACTAAACAAGTAATTTGGAACCAACCTCGACTGTTTTCTAATATGACTGCGCATCCTGGGGGAATGCATATTATACAGTCTTCCATCAGCTGCACAGCAAAACTGATGCAAGGATCAGGACTTGAAGTCTATGTTGCTGCAGCATATGGTGGTCTGACGGGAATTTTCAATGGCAAGTCCTGGGTAAAAGCCATGAGAGCTTTTCGTGGCATGTCAGCAGTACTCTTGAAACGTCTTCTATCAGCTGGACCAAAGACATTTGATGATATTGATTAGTGTCTGGACCATGCCCGTCTACATCCCACTGGTCACCACTCAGTAGATAACTTCTTGATCCCAACCCTCCTTGTTCACCAGTTCGAGAGGGTGGAGAGGGAAGGCAACAGGCATCTAAAGCACCAAACAATGACTCACATGATGAAGTATTTCTTTCTTGCTGGTCATGTATAGTATGCACGATATCTGACCCAGTACGTGTGGAAATGTGTGATTTGCGTGGATATGAAGCTGAGCAAGATCTTGTTTGTTGACACCATGATGGTTTCTGGAATGCTGTTTCTGCTGACCAGTTTGGAGAACAGACTGCCATAAAGATTGGAAACGGTTCTCTTAAGGGTATGACATTGTCTCCTGAATTGGTATGTGAATGGATTGGAGCCTTCCCCATCACTGCCTGTGTGTCAGGCTCCCGAGATTATATGTACTCTATGGACAAACCAGACAAAATGCACAAAAACAGCACAAAGAGGAATTGAGGCACAGACGTATCCTGGATGCAAAAGATCAAGATCTCATTTTTAATGAAGTTGAGAAGTATCCTCATCCACTTGAAGGTCAATGCCCTCACTTGTAAAACCTGTGACTGGTCAAATTGCCCCAATGATGTCAATGTTGCCGATTCAATTGTGATTGGGGAAAAGATTGAATACAATTTTATTTCTCGTCTTCCTGGGTGTTTCTACAGCCCTATCAGTAGCTCTATAAAAACAATGGCTGCTATGAAGAAAAGAGCAAAGGATAAGAGTCCTAAATCAGCAATAGATACTGAGAATATTTTTCTCCGGCTACTAGTGATAGGTCAGCAGAGGCAGATGGAACTCGAACCCCTTTTTGGCTATGAACTATGTGCTGTCCCTGCATCGCTAATTGATGAGCATGGTTGCCTACGAAAAGGAAGTAAGTCAGTGCTAGTTAAATGCCTTGGAGTGCCTGAGAAAATTCCCAAACCTCCAGAAGTTGTCATCGCAGATGAATCTCAGCTGTTTTATCATATTGTGTGGCCAATTGGGGGAAACCCTTCAGATTTGATTACTTCAATCCAGAATCGATTGGATCAGTATCCATCCACAAGTGAGAAGATAGTCGTTTTTGACAAATATCAAGATATATCAGCCAAGGATCATGAAAGAAAGCGACGTGTCGGGGGAAACACCAGTCGACTATAATCTCTCAATCGCTAGTCCATTACCTAAAAGATCTGTGATACTCAAAAGCAAAAGCAACAAGAAAAGACTTGCGCAGATATAACACGGCTTCGATCTAAACGACACCATATCAATGGATGCATGTGACGACAGCGCTTTTGACCACGATGAAGCTGACATCACAATGCTTTCATATGTTCTTTCAGCAGCTGGAAGTGGCAAAGATGTTATACGAGTGCTCAGTGATGACATTGATGTCTTCATTATGTTGATGTACTGGGTGTATAGAGCAGACTTGAAGTGCAAAGTTCAGATGGATCGCTGGGATGGGGAAGTCCTGGATATAAATGCAGCTTGTGCTGAGTTAGGACCAAATTGTCTCCATCTGCTAGCTATGCATGCTCTTAGCGGTTGTGACACAACTTCATATCCATATAGCAGGGGTAAGACTGGTGCCTTAAAAACTCTATTAGCAGGGAACTTTCCTGGACTGGCTGTGATTGGAGAAGTAGATACTGCAGATGTTGACATGCTAGAAGCGGCCAAACCATTTCTACTTGCACAGTATGGACAGTCTTCGGGAATATCGATATGTTCTGCACACTTCAATCTTTATACAAAGAAGAAGAAATCCCCCAAAGTGATGGGTCTTCCAGCAACAACTGACAACCTGAGACACCATGTTTTGAGAACTCATTTACAAGTGATGTTATGGAAAGCAGCAGATCAAGTTGATCCACCTAAACAGTCAACTGATATAACACAGTTTGGGTGGGAGATAATTGACGGTATTCCTACGCTGGTAATTTCTAGAGTGACCCCGCACAGTCAGGGTTAATCGACGTCATTCGCTGCCAGTGCCAAGTACCAGGAAAAAAATGTGAAACTGAGATATGTGGCTGCCATAAAGAACACCTGTCCTGCACATCCTTTTGTAACTGTTGTGCTGAGATTGGATGCAAAAATCCTTACATGAGGAGACCGCCTATGGGTGATACTAATGGAGATTATGAGGAAGCTGCTGTTGGTGATGCCGGTGATGGAGAGATGATCGACCTAGATGAAGAGAGTCAGGACAAGAGCCTAGATCAAGGAAATCCCGATGATGCTGGGAGTGAACTGTTTGACATTAATAATGAATGGGATCTTACTGGCACCGGGGACTGCTGAAGAACCTTGTTAGATGTGATAACACAATGTGTTTCATCTTGATTATCCCTTTATCTTGCATAACAACCAAAACCGACCAGTGCTATACATGAAAGTCGCTATTCAATCATTTTTATATTTTCATTTTTTGCCCCCAAAATAAAAGTTATGACCCATCATTGGAACAAGCACAACGCACTCGTCCTAATGAGGAGCCATTCCTTATGTAATGGAAGCAGGAAATTTCGAGTTACACGAGAATTTGCTATAGTGTTAGTTAACCCTTTACCTAACGTAGCGGCCAGATCCGTCCAGAAAATTAACTATTATAAGCCTTTCAGAATCAAAAGTAATTTTTTATTGCCTTGATAAAACCATACAAATATAGATATCAGTAGAATCTGCTCGATGAGCCGATTCTAATGATATCCATATTTTTATTGTTTTATTGAAGAATGTTCAGAATTATGGGTTGAAAATTTAATATTTTTTAAAAAAAGCTGTCTTTGGTAAAGGGTTAAAAGGTTATAGGCCATTTCTAAACACTAAAATCACTATCGTGTTGATAGTTATCTTGGATAATTTCCAGATATCGAGTTTGGGTGGCATCGGCTCATTATTGGTGGTTTTGATAGGTCACGGTTCGGAGAGTCAAAGTCGTGGGGGGGGGGGGGGGGGGGGTCAATGTCACACCCACGAATAATCTAAACAGTCCAAATTATTCGCTTGTGTTAATTACTCACATGTACTAAGTATCATTCCGAATGGCCAAGTTGTTTGAAATTTCGTAGCACACACCAAGTTTCTCTGATTACCTTTTGGCGGCCATCTTGAATTATGCAACTTAGTAAGCTGCCCAAAATTGCCATTTTGGCAACTAAGCTAGAATCATTCTAAGGTTCATAATAAATGCATTTAAGCAAAAAAACTTCATTGGAAGGCACATTTCTAGGTTCACTAATGGATTGATAGTACTGTCAAATCGACTATATATTATTTTTTAGTAGTCAGAATTTGTTCATCAAAATTTGCACTCTCCAATAATTTGTAATAAAACAAATATATATAAACAAAATAAATGTTGGCTTTTGCTTTAGTACCCTCATTTTTAGCTCAACTTGACAAAGTCATTCTGAGCTATTGCCATCACTTCTCAGCAGTTTTCTTTGGAACACCGCACAGGTCGCATTTATGATCAGATTGCTTTGAAACCTGGTTTGCTTGTTTGGGGTGACCTCTAGATGAGAGTTATTGATTTTCTTCCATTTCTGTAAGAAAATGTTGCCACTGACAACGAACATTGAACTTGGTTTAGTCAGGCATCAATATATTCCTTTGGCATTCCCTGCACGACACATTTATGATCAGATCAGTTTGAAACTTTGTATGCTTGTTTGGGGTTACCTCTAGATGGGAGCTATTGATTTTCTTCGATTTCTGTCACAAAATGTTGCCACTGACAACAACCTTCAATGAACTTAACTGCAGTCATGCATCAACATTTCCCTTTGGCACACCATGCAGTGCACATTTTTGACCGGATCACTTTGAAACATAGTGTGCTTATTTGGGGTGACCTCCTGATGGGAGCTATCGATTTTCTTCCATTTCTGTCAGAAAATGTTGCTGCTGGCAACGTTCTTAGAACTTAGTTTATCTAGTCCTCAATATTTACCTTTGGTACACCCTACAGGGAACATTTATGATCGGATTGCATTGAAACCTGGTATGTTTCTTTGGGGTGACCTCCAGATGGGAACTATCTATTTTCATCCATTTCCATCAAACAATGTTGCTGCTGGCAGTGACCTCTGAACTAAATTTAGTCAGGCATCAATATATACCTTTGGCATGCCTTACAGGGCACATTTATGATCAGATCGGTTTGAAACTTGGTATGCTTGTTTGGGGTTACCTCTAGATGGGTGCTATTGGTTTTCTTCGATTTCCATCAAAAAATGTTACCGCTGGCAACAGCCTTCAATGCACCAAGTGCAGTTATGCATCAATATTTCCCTTTGGCACTCCCTGCAGTGCACATTTATGATCGGATCACTTTGAAACTTGGGGTGACCTATAGATGGGAGCTCTCGACTTTCTTCCATTTCCGTCAAAAAATGTTGCAGCTGGCAACGACTTTTGAACTTAGTTTTGTCAGGCCTCAATATTTCCCTTTGGCACACCCTACAGGGAACATTTATGATCATATTGCATTGCAACCTGGTAGGCCTGTTTGGGGTGACCTACAGATGGGAGCGATTGATTTTCTTTGATTTCTGTCAAAAAATGTTGCCGCTGGCAATAGCCTTTAATGAACTTCGTGCAGTAATGCATTGATATTTCCCTTTGGCACACCTTGCAGGGTGCATTTATGATCGCATCGCTTTGAAACTTGGAGTAAGCTATAGATGGGAGCTCTCGACTTTCTTCCATTTCTGTCAAAAAATGTTGCAGGTGGCATCAACCTTTGAACTTGGTTTAGTCAGACTTCAATATTTCCCTTTGGCACACCCGACAGGAAACATGACTGGATTGCATTGAAAACTGATAATGCTTGTTTGGGGTTACCTCTAAATGGGAGCTATTGATTTTCTTTGATTTCCGTCAAAAAATGTTACCTTTGGCAGTGACCTTTGAACTTAGTTTAGTCAGACCTCAATATTTCCCTTTGGCACACCCTATTGGGCTCTTTTATGATCGGATCACTTTGAAACTTGGTATGCTTGTTTGGGGGTGACCTCTAGATGGGAGCTATTGATTTTCTTCCTTGTCCATCAAAAAATGCCATTGGCAATGACCTGTAATGAATTTAATACAATTATGCATCAATATTTCCCTTTGACACACCCTGCAGGGCACATTTATTATTGAATCGCTTGGAAACGTGGTCTGCTTGTTTGGGGTGACCTCTAGATTGGAGCTGTCAAAACATGTTGCTGCTGGCAACGACCTTTGAACTCAGTTTAATCAGGCCTTAATATTTCCTTTTGGCTCACACTGCAGGGCACATTTATGATCGGATCACTTTGAGACTTGGTATGTGTGTTCAGGGTGACCTCTAGATGTGAGCTATTGATTTTTAGCTCAACTTTGACGCAAGTCAAATTTGAGCTTATACCATGGCCAGTCGTCGTCCCCTCTGGCTGTCTGTCCGTCATCAGTCAACAATTCAATACGGTTCGGGCTAGAGGCCGTATTTATAAACCGATCTTTACGAAATTTCTTGGGTACCTTTGTCATCACCGTGGGACGAGAATGAGTATTTTTGGGTTCGGTCCGAAATTCAAGTTGGCCGCTGTCAGCCATTTTGTACAAAATTAGGTGCAATCAGATTTTTGCGCAGAACTTCCATATGAAAGCTCTGATTTAAAAATTTTTTCCTATGAATGTTTAGTACCATGGGATACATCACATATAATACAGGGTTTTTTCTCCTGCGTAAATTAAGCAAATTAGACTAACTTTGATGTCTTTAGTGTTACTTTCAGCACTGGAAGTGCAAATACCAATACAGCTTGGGCTAGAGGCCTTATTTATGAACCGATCCTTGCAAAACTTTGTTGGGTACCTTTGGTATCACCGTAGGATGAGAACAAGTGTCCTGGGGTCTGGTCCCAAATTCAAGATGGTGGATGGCAGCCATTTTGTACAAAATTAGGTGCGGTCAGATTTTTGCGCAGAACTTCCATATGAAAGCGCTGATTTGAATCATTTTTTGTGCAAATGTTTAGTACCATGGGATACATCACATATAATACAGGTTTTTTTCTTGTGCAGAAATTATGCAAATTAGATGAACTTTGATTTTTTTAGTGCTATGAACACACAGTAAGTACACATGTCAATACTGCTCGGGCTAGGGGCTCTATTTATGAACCAATCTTCACAAAATGTCTTGGGTGCCTTTGTTATCACCTTGGGACCAGAACGAGTGTTTCTGGGTTTTGTCCAAAATTCAGGATGGCTGCCAGTGGCCATTTTGTACCGAAATTGGGTCTAATCAGTTTTTTGTTCACAACTTCTATACAGCTCAGGGTAGAGGCCGTATTTATGAACTGATCTTTACAAAACTTCTTGGGTACCTTTGTTATCACCGTGGGATGAGAACGAGTGTTTTTGGGTGTGGTCCAAAATTCAAGATGGCCACCAGCAGCCACTTTGTACCAAAATTAGTGCAATCAGTTTTTTGTACAGAACTTTGTATGAAAGTTCTGATTTGAATAAATTTTTGTATGAATGTTTATTAACATGGAATACATCACATATAATATGGATTTTTTCTCATGCAGAAATTTTGCAATTTAGATGAATTTTGATTTATTCAGTGTTACTTATACACAGTAAGTGCACATGTCAATACGGCTCGGGCTAGAGGCTGTATTTATGAACCGATCTTCACGAAACTTCTTGGGTACCTTTGTTATCACCTTGGGACAAGAATGAGTGTTTCTGTGTACGGTCCAAAATTCAAGATGACTGCCAGTGGCCATTTTGTACCGAAATTAGGTCCTATCAGTTTTTTTGTCAACTTATATATGGCTCGTATTTATGAACTGATCTACATGAAACTTCTTTGGGTACCTTTGTTATCATCTTGTGAAAGGAATGAGTGTTTTGGGGTGCCTTTGTTATCACTGTGCTATGAAAACGAATATTTTTGGGCTCAGTCAGACCCACTCTGGGATTCAAATTTTTTTTTCTAGTTTAGCATCTAACTGTTGCCCACCTTTACAATACTTTACCTACACATTTGTTACAGGCTATGGTCAGCATTTATGTACAGACTGTTACAATACTTTACATGTACCTTTGTTATCAGGTCATTAGCTAGATGTTTGTCATTGCTGTATCACATACTATACATGTACATGCCTTAAACAAGTTGACCTACAGTATCATTGACACTTTCATTCCTGATTTCAGTGCATTTCTGTGAAATCACCATGCCTGCTGTCATGGTTCACTACAGATTTGATGTGGGCTATTGCCATCACTTGGCATTCGTCGTCTGTCATCCGTTAACTTTTGCAAACTTGGCTTCTTTTTCACAGCCATTCAACCAAATTCAAACATATATTGCACAAACCATCCGTGGTGTATACCCTTTCTATTTTGTTCAAATGAAGCGGCTGCCTTCTTCGGGCTCTGGTCAATGTTGCCAAAACCTAAAAATCTTCTCATGAACCACCAGAGAGATTGCCTTGATGTATGGCATGGAGCACTCTTTGGTGTTGAAGATTAAAGTTTGTTCAAAGGAAGTTAGTAGATCAATATTTGGGTGCTCTGTGGGCACATACCCATTTTGGGCTCAGCCCAAAATTTTTATTTCAAGAACCGATGAGCCGATTTGGACCAAATTTGGCTTGTAGTATAAGTGGGTTCAAAGTACTTGATTGATGCCCCAAATTTTTTTTTTTGTAGCCCCCATGGGTACCCCAGGGGCTAAAAATAGAAAAAAAATTGAAATGCCCATATTTCCTTTTGACCAATAGATTGGATTAAAAGAAAAAAAGGCCATCGGTTGTGTCAGGGTGTAATGTGGGAGGGGGGGGGGGGGGGGGGGGAATTGCGGAGTCAGCATATTTGCCAAAATTTGAAAATATTTTTTCTTCAGAAGCGCTGATCAGAATGTTTTGATATTTGATATACAGCATCCATAGGGCAGTCAAATACAATGTGTTCAACTCGAGCCCCCTCAGTTAATATTTGGGCTCAACACAGGAGCCCAAATAATTAACTTAAGGCACAATTGGGAATAAGCTTTAAAAATCTTCTTCAGATCAAGCAGTCAGATTATTTTGATACTTGGTATACAACATCTCTACAGGGGTCCAATCAAAGTTTGTTCAAATTGAATCCCTGGGTTAATGTTTGGGCTTCCTATGCCATTGTGCATAAATATGTGACCTTAATCGTCAATAAATAAATAAATATGAGAAAATTTCTTAAAAAATCTTCTTTTTCAGACCTGCCAGTGAGAATCCTTTCATATTTGGTATGTGACATCTCTAGAAGTGTAAGATTAAAGAATTTGTTCAAATCGAGTCGCTGGGTTAATATTTGGGTTTCCTGTGGGAGCCTGAATATTAACTTGGTGCAATATGGGGAATAATCTTGAAAAATCTGCTTCTTCAGATCCACCAGTCAGATTCTTTTGATATTTGGTATGCAGCATCTCTAGGGGGGTTATATTCAGGTTTGTTCAAATGGTATCCCTGGATGAATATCTGGGCTCTTTATTGGAGCCCAAATTTTAACTTGCAATATGAGAAAATTTCTTGAAAAATCTTCTTTTTCAGACCAATAGTGAGAATCCTTTCATATTTAGTATGTGACATCTCTAGAGGTGTAAGATTCGAATTTGTTAAAATCGAGTTCCTGGGTTAATATTTGGGTTTCCCAAGGGAGCCCAAATATTTACTTAATGCAATATGGGGAATTATCGTTTAATTCTTTTAATATTTGGTATACAACACCTTTGGGAGGGTTAGATTGAAGGTTGTTCAAATCAGGTTCCTGGGTTAATATTTGCGCTTTTTATTGAAGCCCAAAGTTTAACTTGGTGCAATATGAGAAAACTTCTTGAAAATTCTTTTTCTTCAGGTCCACCATTGAGAATCCTTTCATATTTGGTACGTAACATCACTAGGGGTGTCAAATTCAAGTTTGTTCAAATGGAGACACTTGTTTTTTTGTTGTTTTTTTTTGGGAGGGGTTGGGGGGAGGCTATGGGGAACCGCAGTAGTTGAAAACAAAACGAAACTTTCGTTCAGTTGTTGTGTTTTAATACTTCACAGAACAGAGCTTGCTAGGAAATTCCTAGGACCAGCAAAAATGATGAATGGTCAAAAAAGTTGCCTTTGGTTGTGACATAGCAAATCAAAAAATTACTCTTGCTGCCAATCACTTACTGATGCACTCATCTCTTTTGTCAATTTGAGCCAGCTGAGCATTTTAGGCTCAATTGAGCCTCTGGTTAACTTAGGTGTCAGCAGGTGCCTAAGTTAACTTACAACACTGTGCAGTAATGATATACAACTAGCTAAAAACAGCTTGAGGCAATCCCCAGAATATCTGTAATATGACAAAATATTTTTCATGGAACATGCTTGAGAACATAGGATTAAGTTGTTTTGACATTTCCTTAATCCCACGTTTTCAAGCATGTTTCATGCAAAAGATTTTGAAATGGTGTTAATTTGTTTCATATCCTAAAATGGGAATCAGTGTTCAAACCTTTGCGTTGCAGTCAACTGATTGTGCAGGGTTTAAAATTCATGCGAGAATGAGAGTTGATTTTCTAAAGAAAACAATGAAGATCAACTTTGATTCTCCAAAAAAATGTTCATTTCATTCTTGTCCAAAATTCTGCAAATATTCTTAAAAGCCTTGAGAATTCTACTTATTTTTTGTTCCCTCATTTTAACCCTTTACCTGACATGAAAAGCAGACGACACTTGCAAAAATAATTCTTGAATAACTAATTTTTTTCATTTTTTGTCTTAAAAACATAGGTTATGACCCCTTGTTGGAACGAGCTCGTTCCAACGAGGGGTCATAACCTATGTTTTTGAGACAAAAAATGAAAAAAATAATGAAAATTAATTGGCGATTTTTGAGAATAGCGCTGGCCGGTTTTGGCCGTTACGTTAGGTAAAGGGTTAAGGAAAGTTAGGCAAGACTGATTTTGTTTCTGCAGTGGTGTTTAGTTAAGTTTGCCAGGGACTGATTTAATTTTTTTTAAAAATTGAATAGCAGTTTTCTAACTTTGATAAATTTGTATTAGGCCTAAAAAATAAAACATCTGTTTCTCAGGCCCTCCTGCATGGTCATTTTGGCTGCCACATGTTCTCTTTTTAGCTCACCGAAGGGAGTTTAACTTATCACCGGCGTCCGTCATCGTGAACATTTTTCAAACGCCTTCTCCTCTGAAACCACTGGTCCGATTTTCACGAAACTTCATGTGAATATTCATTACTATATGGCAATTCATGTTTGTTCAAATGAAATGGCCACGTCCCATGGGGGCTCTGTATGGGGCATGACTCTGATAGCACCGTATGAATTATAGAAAAATTATTAAAAAATCTTCTTTTCCAGAACCAGTGGGCAGAATCTTTTGATACTTGGTATGCAGCATCTATGGGTCTGATTCAAGTTTGTTCAAATCGGCCCCCTGGATTGATATTTGGGGTCACTATAGAAGCCCAAATTTGAACTTCGTGCATTTCAGGCAAATTTCTTAAAAAATCCTCTTCTCCAGATCCAGCAGGCAGAATCTTTTGATATTTGATATGCAACATTGTGGGATGGATCTGATTCAAGTTTGTTCAAATTGGCCCCCTGGGTTCATATTTGGGCTCAGTATAGAAGCCCAAATTCGAACTTAGTGCATTTCAGGCAAATTTCTTAAAAATTCTTCTTCTCCAGATCCAGCAGGCAGAATCTTTTGATATTGGGTATGCAACATTGTGGGGGTAGATCTGATTCAAGTTTGGGCTCGGTATAGAAGCCCGAATTCAAATTTAGTGCCTTTCAGGCAAATTTCTTAAAAATCTTCTTCAAGTTTGTTCAAGCCATATCCCTAGGACCATATTTGGGCTCACTGTGGGAGCTTGAATTGTAACTTAGTTCGAAATGAGGAATTTTCTTCAAAAATCTTCTTCTTCAGATCCAGCAGTCGGAATGTTTTGATATGTGGTGTGTAGCATTCTTAGGGGGTGAGATTCAAGTTTGTTAAAGCCAAGTCCTCGGGTTCATATTTGGGCTCACTGTGGGAGCCCGAATGATAACTTAGTTCAAAATGAGGAATTTTCTTTAAAAATCTTCTTCTTCAGCTCCAGCATATGAATGCTTTTGATATTTGGTATGCAGCATCCTTAGGGGGTAAGATTCAAGTTTGTTCAAGCCATGTCCCTAGTTCCATAAAATTTGTCTCTCATGACTTCATTCTTTTGTAGTGTTGATAAACCATGTCTAACTGAATGTGACCCCAAATACTTCTTTGAACCACTTTGTTTGAATCACTTTGCCTGGTGAGCGATTAAGGCCCCCTTGGGGCCTCTTGTTTTATAACCAGTGTAAATTTGAAAAAAATAAAAATTAAATGGTTTATGTTTATATTTTACCCAAGTTAAAAAAAATGATAAATTTGTCCCTTGAGTGTGAGAAGGCTTTGCAGTGCTTGAGCATTGCAAAGCCTTCTTGCTCTCAATGGATGAAATACACCACCACCATTGCTATTCCAGAGATTATGAGGCCTAAAACATAAACCAAGAACATGAACTTTTGATGGCAAAGAAATAATTACAGAAATGAAAAATAAAATAAAACGAGGCCCCACAAGGCCTGAAGTGCTCACCTTAAACAGAACATGATATAAACAAAGCCCAAAAATGAGTCTACATTAAGCATTCCATCTCCATAGGATACACTGTCAATCCTCGAGCCCCCTCAGGAGAGAGAAAAATAGTCTGAGCATCATGCCTTATCATCGGTTGATCATAATGTAAAATGTTGAGCTCCCCTATGAAGACCCTTGATACAACCTATGAGGATTAATCTTAGTTACACACCTCCAGAGGGTACTGAATACAGAATTTCTAATTCTTCAGCTACATGGCCAATTCAGGTTCTCACAGGGAGCCCAAATATTAACCCAGTCTCTCGATTTGAACAAAGTTGAATCTGACCTCCCAAGAGATGATGCATACCAAATATGAAAGCATTCTGACTATTGGATCTGAAGAAGATTTTTAAAGAAATTCTCTCATATTGCACTAAGTTAAAATTTAGGCTACCACAGGGAGCCCATTTGAACAAACTTGAATCCGACTCCCCCAGAGATGTTGTAAACAAAATATGAAAGGATCTGACAGGTGAATCTGAAGATGATTTTTGAAGAAATTCCCTCATATTGTACTAAGTTAAATTTCAGGTTTTTTGCTTCTTATGAAGGGATTTCATTGTAACTGGTAAGATGACTCCAGATGTTTAGATGAGGACGTCCCCTTTTGATCTCGATCATTCAACCATGACAGCTGCCCGAGCCCAAAACCCCAAAAACTTTAGCACAGACTACAGGTTGTATTTAAGATGGGATTTCATTGTAACTTGGTAGTATGACTCAATATAATGTCTAGATGAGAACATCCCCTTTTGGTTGTGATTGGTCAGCCGTGACGCTACACAAGCCCGAAGCCTGAAAACCTTTAGCACAGTTTACAGGCCGTATTTATGAAGGGATTTCATTGTAACTTGATAGGATGACTCGCTTTGGAATAATTTCACTGTAACTTGATAACTTTCGTTGACATACATTAACTGTGAGGGACACATACATTAACCCTTTACCCAATGCAGACGATTTCAAAATTTATTTTTTGAAATATCATTTTTTAAATGTTTTCAAAAAATTTCAACAAAACCATATCATGTGACCCCTCTTTGGAACGAGCTCGATGAGCTCGTTCCAAAGAGGGGTCACATGATATGGTTTTGATGAATTATTTCAAAAAATAATATTTTTCAGCTGCTGAATTTGCATATTACGTGGGCGGATGCGGGCGATTCGTTGGGTAAAGGGTTAACTGTGAGGGCTACATTAACCCACCTCTCAATTCTTTAGTAGAGTGTACACCTTATTTATTTTTGTTGAAAACGTAGCACACAGGGAACTGAAATTAACATATTCCCAATTATCACAATTCTTGTCTTATTTCATAATCCTTTCATAAACATAGAACATTATCCTTTTCATCAAACACAACACACAGACAAGTTAAGCTGCAGTGTCATTGACACTTTCATTTTTCTACCATTCAATTCTGCTGGTCCTAAGGATGCTTCATACCAAATAACAGCTCTCTGTTCCGTGAGGTTTGGGAAATATGGGCATTTGAAAATATTTCTATTTTTAGCACCTGGGGTTCCCATGGGGATGGAGGAATTTTTTTTTTTACCTGAGTCAAGTACTTATGACCCAATAATACCACATACCAAATTTGGTTTAAATCGGACCATCAGTTCAGAAAATATAAATTTTGGATGGGGCCCAACCCCTCCCATTACAAAAGCAAATATTGTTTCACGAAGTTTGTTTCAACAAACTTGATTCTACACCTCAAAAGGAAGCTCCATAACAAATATCAAATCATTGTAACAACTGATTCATGAGAAGATTTTAAAAATATTTTGGAGCATTTTCTCGCACTCCCTCTCTGAGGGGCTGGGCATGTTGAGTTGAACAAAACTGCAATGCCCCCTTTGGGTCCATTACTCACACAAACTTTCACTAGAATTGGCCCAGTGGTTTTGGAGAAGAAGACCAAAACATGGTGACAACGGACGGAGAGCAATGAGATTAGCTCAGCTTGACTTTGTCAAGGTGAGCTAAAAACACTCGCCCACCCTGGCCTTTGCATTTCCTATTATTTACTTTTCATTCGAAATTGATTATCTATAGTTGAAAATGGATTCGAAAATTGCCATGTGAATCGAGTTAAAGTGAGCCCTGATCTTGGCTGTATGGGCAGCCAAGACTTCACTGGAAACCACTGACACTGATAGTAACTTCCACCAACAAGACCACCAAGAGCCTGAACATGGATGCTGTAACATGTGTTCTGCATGTACATGTATGACAAAAACTCACCAAAATTGTAACTTGGCCATTAAGGGTTAAACTCCAGAAAAGCGATAAATATGAGAAGTGATGAACCGATAATCGGAATCAGAACCAGCCGGTTATGGGGCATCGGCCGATTATTACAACTGGCAGTTTCCGTTTATTCTATTTTTAACACAGACTATAAAAATTCCCTTTGATATCTGGCCATTTCAATAAAGTTTCTTCATTAAAAATGTGTGTAGTGCATAGGAGAAAATTTAGGTATCAGCAGAGTAGAAATTTGAGATATTTGCAGAGCAGAGATATTACAGAATTTACCAACTGAAATCGGAACGAGATCGTCACCATTTCCCAAAGATTGTAGAGTTCATGTGAACATTTGAGAAACACATCAGGGGAGGTAACAAGTTGAAAAAAGAACATTGAATAAAACATACTGACATATGTGTAAACCATGTGTCATACGACTTCACAATGCACATTTAACATCAAAATTATTATTCATTTAAGACACAAAGTATTGTGCTCAGTATATTCCTGGTTAATACAGCCAAGTGTATTGTATCCTTTCACAAAACCATATTAACATTATTTTCTGGAATAAAACACAATCTTCACGAGAACAATATCGTGTGATTGTATTGTTAATAATGATCGTCTCCCCACACCTCAACCAAAATGCAAGTATTATCTTGGCTAATATTGCCCAGCACTAAATATGCATACTTTGAGAACTTATGTGGTATTAAGCTTTTGTAATTGATGATTTATCAACGAAATTCTGTAGTATAACAGGCACCAACAGATTTTCTTCAGTGTCCTACTTCAACCATTGGAATCGGCAGAGAAACAACCGGTAATTGGTTGATAGCAGGTTTTGATAATCAGGTCATCACTAAATATGAGGTTTGGTAAAGGGAGGGGGGGGGGGAGGGTTTGCATTTCCAGGAGAAAAACAGTACATGTTCTCTGAAATTCTCTAAAGCTGAAATGGTTAAAGGTTTTTCTTGATCGATTAATCATATTGATTAACCTTGGTTAACCAATTAATCACTTGTTTTACTGGGTAGCTGAATTATTGCCGCACCATTGATGATTTATAGCATTAACCCTTTACCCAAAGTAACACAAAACCGGCAAGCTTAAAATATAAAAATCTTCTTCAAATTTTATTATGTTTTCAATTTTTGTGTAAAAAACATAGCTTATGACACCTCATTGGAATGAGCTAATTGAATTCTTTCCAATGAGGGGTCATATGTTTTTGAGACAAAAATTGAAATTGTTTAATAATTCAAGAATTTATTTTGCAAGTATTGTCTGCTGTCTGCAATGGGCAAAGAGTTAAGAATGACCATTTCCAGCTACTGATACAGTATAGTGATTATGCAAGTGAACAAGTATGTCTGCACATAACTTGCAAGTTTTAATCTGTCTCATAATAATTGATGCAAGTCAGTGTGACAATGTTTGCCTGTTTTAGAGAAAATTTGTTCCTTTGTTAACCCATATAGTACAGCAGCCTGAGGCAACATTAACACTAATAAAAGGTACAACCCGGTTCTTCATTAATTAAAATTTTGCGGATGATGATTTTTATTACTGGTAAATGCACGTGTGGACATCACTGCCCACGTACTGTAGATGGCAGTATTCATAATTTTTATTGGAGTTATTGCCCTTGAATGATGTAAAATTTCTGTTGACATCAAAAGAGGAACTCTTTGGTGTAATCAACTTTCATGCTATAGTTACTGAATCTTTATAGAGTTATTGCTTGTGGTGCAATATGTATACAGACAGATGCATTTGATCAGATTACTGCTTTTGATCAGCTAATTAAATTTGTAAAAATGGTACCCAGTTGGTGTGATCATCTCCCACATCATCTTTAAATTCAGGTTAATTTCTAGTCCGCCATTTATAATCATGCCTGTTTATTATTTTTTTTTTTTTGTTTTCTAATACAAGACCTGTGACCATGTGGCCTTTTCTTGTTTTGAATACTGTCAGAATACATTACTCTCAAAAAGAATATTTTAGTAAATGGAAATAAAAAATAGCCTCAAAATTAATGTGTATTTATTTTTGCACTCGTCATTATAGTGTATTTAATGTCAATATTTAATTTATAGATTATATTGTATTTTAAAGTTTACCTTTTTCTGTGTTTTCAGGAATTTCCAGTAATTGCGTTGGTGGAAGTTTTTAAGAGAAATGGACCTTCATATGACTTTCATTTATGATTCACAAAAACAAAACAAAAAATCATCTGGAAAGCAGAACCTTTTCATATGCTTCTTGTCACTGAAATTCACACAATAAAATTTGTATATTACCTCTAAAGTGAATTAATTTTTTTCTAACTGGAGTGAAGGCATATTGTTTTTAGCTCAACTTGCCGTCAAGTATGAGCTATTGGGATGGGTCATCCGTCTGTCCATCCATAATTCCTTTAGCACACCCTCCAGGCCACAGCTCTCACCTGATCAGTTCCAAATTTCATACGTGGCTTTAGAGCAATGTCAATAAGGGAGCTATCAATTTTTTTTTTTTGTTGAAAAACATGGCCACCAGCAGCCATCTTTGATTTGGATATAAATTGTTTAACAATTCCTTTAGCACACCCTACAGGTCGAAACTATCACCCGATCGGTCCAATATTTCATATGTGGCTTTGGGCCAGGTCTAGATGTTGAGCTATCAATTTTTTTTTCTATTTCGTTGAAAAACAGGGCCACCAGCAGCGATCTTGGATTTTGCATATAAATTGTCAACAATTCCATTAGCACACCCTACAGACTGCATTTCTCACCCGATCTTTTTCAAATTTCATATGTAGCTTTGGTGTGATGTCTAGATGGAAGCTATCGAATATATTTCTGAATTTAGTACATCTGCCAACAGCCCTCTTGGATTTCGATATAAATTAACAATTTCATTAGCACACCATACAGGCCACATCTCTCATCTGATCCTTTTTGAATTTCATATATAGCTTTGGTATGATGTCCAGATGGAGCTATCAATTTTTTCTGAATTTCATTCAAAACTATGGCTGCCAGCAGCCATCTTGGATTTGACATATGAATTGTCAACAATTCCATTGGTACACTCTGCAGGCCACATCTCTCACCCAATCTTTTTCAAATTTCATATGCTGTTTTGGTGCGATGTCTGGATGGGAGCTATCAAATATTACTGAATTTTGTTGAAAAACATGGCTGCCAGCAGCCATCTTGGATTTGGCATATAAATTGTCAACAATCCCATTCGCACACTCTGCAGGCCACATCCTTCACCCCATCTTTTTCATAATTTCATGTGTACCTTTGGTGTGATGTCTAGATGGTTGCTATCAAATTTGTCTGAATTTCATTAAAAACATGGCCACCAGTAGCCATCTTGGATTTGGCTTATAAATTGTCAGTAATTCCATTATCAGACCCTTTAGGCCACACTTCTCACCCGATCTTTTTCAAATTTCATATGTAGCTTTGGTGTAATGTATTTTCTGTAGTAACTTGAGTGAATGACTTGGCATTACTGAATCTTTCTATTTAGTTCAGTCCCTTTTTGGACAAGTTGAGCTGTAGTGTCACTGACTTTCATTATGAAATGGGTTGCTTATACAGACATCAAGGTTAAGGCTTCAGGTCTATGAGCATGTTCCTGGTCACAAAAAATTGAAACTGTAGGTGTTTTTCAGCTGAACCAGTCTAAAGTTTGCATTTTTCTTCTTTTTGTTTGATAATTTAAGGGGTGTTAGTTTCTGTTATAGTGGAAAAGCAATTATTTTGTCGTGATCTTTTTACATTGCTATTCATGGTCTTAAAAATGCACTGAGGTTGACGATTCAAATTCAGTCTTTACATAGGTGTAAAGAAGGTGATGTGCTTCAGATTTTGAGTGAAAAAAAAACAGTAAACAATTCCAATTTTTTTAAACTTGATTCAAATTTCTGTAATAAACAATGTGTTAAAATTAACTGGTTAATTAATTTAAGTTATTTTTCAAAGGTGATTTGAAACATGAGTATTTTTTTTAAAGATGCTGTACTACTATTAGTGGAACCCTTAGTTTAGTGAGACATGAGACTTTGTTTATAAACATTTGTTTTGTTACAATTTATTGATGAGTGCCAATTGGCACTCACCAATAAAGTGTAAAAAAGAACATTTTTTCTCTACTCATGACCAAACAACAAGCTAATGCATCAAGTGTAAAGAGCTAAAGTGGCTTTCAGAACTTTTCAATAAAGGCATAAAGCTTCTAGTACTCAACCACCAGTTAACTGGAAGAGTGCTAAATTGTTTTTGCAATGGGTATTTTTTCGAAGATTCTTCTGCTACCAGCAAGAGGAGCCCAAGTTTAGAATGATTTCCTTCATAATTACAATTTACTGGAAAGCACCTTTTTTAAGCAAAGATCAAGCAGGTGAATTCAGTGTCAAGCCACTAAAATGGCTTTCAGCATATTTGAATAGAACAGTCCTAGTGGCTTCTAGCACCAATCTCTGTGAAAACCACGGGAAGTGGAGCAGTGCTTGTTTACTGCAGTTATGCTTTACTTGGTAAACTGTGATCTGAAATCAGTGCCTGGGATGGAAGTGCTCTAAAGTTGACAGCATTGATACAAATGAACGGACTCAATTTAAACATACTTTCAACTCGTCATAACCAAAATATTGTAGGACAACATTTTGGTCATTCATTTTTGAAGAGCTTCCTTTTAATGGTAGTTCGATTTTTGTAGTGTTAAAATATAAAACCAATGCCATTTCTAAATATATAAGACCTAGCAGCTTTATTTGCACGACCAGTGTCCTTGATCCTACATTTCATAATTGATACTGACGATTCTGTGTGTTGCATCCCCGGCAGCAGGACCTATTTTCAACACAACAATATCAGCAGAACTGATGGATGCTTCCTAACCTGAATATGAGTCTACAAGATAAAGCCCGATTGCGATAGTTTGTAAAAGAATGAAGACATTGACAAACTCAAGCAAACAAGTGTAGCTGTTATTCAGTGAAAATAGATGGAGTGCAAACTTACAAACTGTATTGGTACATGTCATGACAGGTGAGCAGTCTGTGACCTTGAAGTTATAGTCTTGGGTCAAGGTCATGATAAAGACTTGAGTCATGAGCAGGCACTGTGTGATGTATGATCAAGATCTGTCTGTTGAAACATTTTTAAGGACAAAATTAGAACAGATGCATGACCAGCACCCTTGACATTGGAGTTATGAGCTTGGGTCAATGTTATGACCTGCATTCAAATCATTAGCAAGCATTGTATAAAGTATGAACAACATCTGCTTATTGAATCATTTTTTATGAGCTAAACAAAAGTCAGAATGTTTGAACGACCTGTTACCCACTCATTAGAGCTGTGACCAGAGGGTCAAGGTCATGATACACCCTTGAGTCAAAAGCAATCATTGTGTGAAGTACCAATGAGATTAGTTCATTGAATAGGTTTTTTTTTACATGCCGGACAAAGTAGAATGGAACAAGAAACACATTAACAGTCTATTACCTTGGAGATATGACTGTGGGTCAAGGTCACTGCACACACTTGAGTTATGAGCAATCACTGTGTAAAGTATGAACAAGTTCAGGCCACTGAATGATAGATGGAGTACTAATTTACAAATTGTATTGGTGCATGTCATGACAGATGAGCAGTCTGTGACCTTGGAAGTTATAATATTGGGTCAAGAGCAAGCACTGTGATGTATAATCAAGCAAGATCTGTCTATTAAAACATTTTTAAGGACAAAATTAGAACAGATGCATGACCAGTGCCCTTGACATTGCATGTAATCACTCCATATCCTTAATGAAAGTGTCAATGACACTGCAGCTCAACTTGTTCCAGACATGTACATGTATAGTTTGTGACACAGCAATGACAAACATCTAGGTAATGACCTGAGAACAAAGGCACATATAAAGTATTGTAACAGTCTGTACATAAATACTGACTGTGGCCTGTAACAAATGTATAGGTAAAGTATTGTGAAGTTGGGCGACAGTTAGATGCTAAACTAGAAAAGAAATCTTTGAGTCCCAGAGTGGGTCTGACTGAACCCCAAAATATTTGTTGTCATAGCACAGTGATAACAAAGGCACCCCAAAACACACTGGTTCCTGTCCCAAGGTGAAAACAAAGGTACCCAAGAAGTTTCGTGAAGATCAGTTCATAAATACGAGCTGTATAGAAGTTGTGACAAAAAACTGATTGAAGGTGAAAACAAAGTTACCCAAGACGTTTTGTGAAGATCAGTTCATAAATACGAGCTGTTTAGAAGTTGTGACAAAAAACTGATTGAACCTAATTTAGGTACAAAATGGCCACTGGCAGCCATCTTGAATTTTGGACCGCACCCAGAAACACTCGTTCTCTTCCCAAGGTGATAACAAAGGTACACAAGAAGTTTCGTGAAGATCGTTGATAAATACAGCCACTAGCACGAGCCGTATTGACATGTGCACTTACAGTGTATAAGTTGCACTGAATAAATCAAAGTTCATCTAATTTGCATAATTTCTGCACGAGAAAAAACCTGTACTATATGTGATCTATTCCATGTTACTAAACATTCATACACAAATTTATTACATGCCCATGCAGTCTCTCTTATGCAATATGGCTGTGCAATACGGAATTCCGTATTGCACACCAACCTGTTCCAACCGGGACTTTTTTTATGCAATGCGACTGCATAAAGTGCATGGTGTTTACCACCGTGGATAGAAAAGAAAATTAGGTCAGTAGGTGCTTGGGTCATGTAATAAATACAAAATCACATATATGTTTCAATGAGTCGTTTTGTATTCAATTCGTCAGATGTGCGTAGAAAGAAAACATCTCGACCTTCGGTCTCGACGTTTTCTTCCTACGCACATCTGACTCATTGAATACAAAACGACTCATTGAAACATACATGTAGTTTTGTCTATTTATTCAAATCAGAACTTTCATACAGAAGTTCTGTACAAAAGACTGATTGCACTAATTTTGGTACAAAATGGCTGCTGGTAGCCATCTTGAATTCTGGACCACACCCCAAAACACTTGTGCTCATCCCATGATGATAACAAAGGTACCCAAGAAGTTTTGTAAAAATTGGTTCATAAATACGGCCTCTAGCCTGAGCCGTATAGAGTTGTGTACAAAAAATTGAATAGACTCAATTTCGGTACAAAATGGCCACTGGCAGCCATCTTGAATTTTGGACTGCACCCAGAAACACTCGTTCTCGTCCCAAGGTGATAACAAAGGTACCCAAGACGTTTCGTGAAGATCGGTTCATAAATACAGACTCTAGCCCGAGCCATACTGACGTGTACTTACTGTGTGTGAGAGCACTGAAAAAATGAAAGTTCATCTAATTTGCATAATTTCTGCACGAGAAAAAAAACTATTATATGTGATGTATCCCAAGGTACTAAACATTCACACAAAAAATTATTCAAATCAGTGCTTTCATATGGAAGTTCTGTGCTAAAAATGCAGTTTGGCCCAAAGAAAAAAACCCTAAATGACACAACATAATTACCAGTATCAAAAACTCACCTGAATAGATGGATTTTTGGCAAGGTCTCAAAAGAGTACAAGCTTTGTGGAATATTGAGATGAATTCGAGTTGGGGTATGGTCCAATGACTTTTACAAGAGTTATAGGGCTTTTCGACTTGGAAATTTGCAAATTTCAATCAACATTTTTACAGAACTTTATGACATAACTTAAACCATAGTTAATGGATTTCAATTCTTTTTGGTTTCTGTCTCTATAGCTACAATGTCTTTGTCACGTATGATGACCAACCATATCCGATGAAAATTATAGGAGTTAATTGCCCTTTGTTAATAAATATCGTGTAATGCTTGTTTGTTTTTACTGCCACTTTTTAGCTCACCTGACTGGAAGTCAGGGTGAGCTATTTTGATCACTTTTCGTCCGTCGTCCGGCATCCGTCGTGAAGGTGGTGTTTGGGCTTTTTCTCCCAAACCACTGGCCGCATATTAATGAAATTTCATGTGAGTAGGGGTTATATAAGTGGATTTTGATTTTTTGTCAAATTAGGTTTCGGCTCGCATTGAGCAGAGGGATGGGGCAAAAATGCTCCAATTCTTAAAAAATCTTCTTCTCAAGAACCAGCAATAGCAGAGACTTGATATTTGGTATGCAGCTTCCTTTTGAGGTGTAGACTCAAGTTTGTTCAACAGAAGTTGGAGGGGCTATATTTGACGATGTTAAAGGAGGGGCAAAAATTTTGGCCCCGCCCCAAATTTGTTTTCCAAACCGCGAGGCCGATTTGAACCAAATTTTACATGAGTGCTTATTGGGTCATAAGTACCTAATTTATACCGAATTTTTTTTCCCCATAGCCCCGTGGGAACCACAGGAGCTAAAAATAGAAAAAAATGAAAACGCCCATATCTCCAAAACTACACGGCACTGAGAATTCTTATTTGTTGTGAAGCTTCCTTAGGACCAACAGAATGGAATGATAAAAAAAAATTGCCATCGGTTTTATCATGGGGTACTTTTTGGGGACTTTGAAAAAGTGCTGAGTCAGCATTTTATAACCGTGGCTACCCCCAGGACCACCCCAAACCCATTTATAATAAGAAGCAATAATGTAGAACACAAGACAGAAGAAATAATCTATCCGTTCCAAATTTTAAATAACGAGCCTTTTTCGAAGTAATTTAATTAACTCACTAATCCATAATCAGAGTACAAAGCGTGCATGGTTTAATCATGAGGAAAGCTGAATCCTTTCAAAGCTTGTCAAACAGCCTCATTTTGGGCTAAGAGTCCCTCATAATTGAACATGTATTGACATATAATATATTGAATTAGCACCTTTTGCGCGAGTGAACAGTAAGCTAATAGCCTTCACTTAACAATGGAAATTGATGAACCAAGTTCTTATATAAGAGAGATAAGAAACGGTACCCTTCGTACAGAGAACAGAGATTCAAGAGGTTATACAGAACGCTTCCACATAGCTCTTACAGAGTAGTATATTTCCGGTAGGATTGCCATTTGGGCATCATGCACACGGTTATGAGGATTGTGTGAGTAGAAGACTGGCAGATTCAAGCTGAGTACTAGAATATATCATATTTACTAATGAGGTTCGGCTCCACTTTCACAGGGCGACGTTACGAATAACATATCAGTCGAATGGCGGATTCGAGCTAAGCAAGTATCATGTTTATTTACTAATGAGGTTCAGCGCCACCTTCACAGGGCGACGTTACGAATAGCATATATCAGTCGAAAAATTAAGTATTACTGAGGTAAAGCAGTGCAATTTTATTTAGACACAAATGTTAAGGGAGAACAATTAAATGAGCTGATAGCCGTATGAATATTCATGAGTAAACACCCCACTCCATTCCGGCCCCGACATTTTCTACAAGTACTAATCTGGGAACTGCAGGTTCATCATATTTCTCACATTTGTGTATTATTTATGGGGTATGGCCGGCCATGTGATTGAAATACATTGTATATATAGTCTATGAAAAATACTTGATCTTTGTAAATATTAATTAACCATCTTTGGACATAATTATACATAAGCAATAGAGCATTATCCAGTCTTATTGTTTTTAATCAACTCTTCAGCCTGATGTGTCGGTAACTCATGTTTTTGTGACCTCTCTAAGCTGCCTTCTCTAACTGATGAGTATTCCTCCCGCGATATCCATGGGTGTCGCATGAATAATACTCATCAGTTGGAAAAAGTTATCATTCACGTTTAGTTCAAGTGGAATCAACTTAATCCCCACCCCTCTCACGAGCAGAAGACCTCGCCGGTTATAATTTTTTAACACTGTGGGTAATGGGAAAAACATAAGACTACTTTTCTCCGAAACCACTGCTCCAAAAGCTTTAAAATTTCACATATAACATCTTTGGAAGATTGTTTCACATGTTTATTGAAATGAATTGCCTGGGTGGATATTTGGGCTCTCTATGGGAGCCCAAATGTTTAAATTAGTGCAGTATGAGGAGTATTTTTGAAAAATCATCTTCTTCTGATCTGGCAATAAGATTGTTTTGATATTTGGTATGCAGCATCCTTAGGGCGGTGAGATTCAAGTTTGTTGAAGCCAAATCCCTGGGTTCATATTTAGACTGAAAATGTGGGGTCCCATTGCGGACTTCGAAATTTTGGACCAAAATCCGAAAAAAATATTTTTTTGTTTTTTATGCATTTCTGTCAATTTTAAGGCAAAAAAAATTTTTTTTTTCTTTCCCCTGAAAATTTGGGGTCCGGGTGGGACTTGGAAAATTTTGTACCAAAATCCGAAAAAAATTTTTTTTTGCTTTTTCTGCATTTTGGTCAATTTTAAGACAAAAAAAAATTTTTTTTTTTTTTACCCTGAAAATTTGGGGTACAAATTTTGGACCAAAATCCCCCAAAAATTTTTTTTGTTTTTTATGCGTTTTGGTCAATTTTAAGACAAAAAAAATTTTTTTTTTTACCCTGAAAATTTGGGGTCCAGGTGGGACTTCGAAAATTTTGGACCAAAATCAAAAAAAAATTTTTTTTTGGTTTTTTAGGCATTTCTGTCAATTTTAAGACAAAAAAAAAAAAGAATTTTTACCCTGAAAATTTGGGGTCCAGGTGGGACTTAGAAAAGTTTGGACCAAAATCCGAAAAAAATTATTTTTTGTTTTTTCTGCGTTTTGGTCAATTTTAAGACATAAAAAAATCATTTTTTTTTACCCTGAAAATTTGGGGTCCGGGAAAATTTTGGACCAAAATCCGGAATTTTTTTTTTTTTTGTTTTTATGCGTTTCTGTCAATTTTAAGACAAAAAAAAAAAAAAAAAATTTTTCCCCTGAAAATTTGGGGTCTGGGTGGGAAATTGATGGAAATTGAAGAAAATCGATAGCTCCCATCTAGAGGTCAACCCAAACAAGCATGAAAGGTTTCAAAGCAATCCGATCAGAAATGTGCCCTTAGGTGTGCCAAAGGGAAATATCGAGTCTTCTGACTAAACCAAGTTCTAAGAACGTTGGCCGCGGCAACATTTTTTGATGGAAATTGAAGAAAATGGATAGCTCCCATCTAGAGGTCTCCCCAAACAAGCATACCAGGTTTCAAGGCAATCAAATCATAAATGTGCCCTGTAGGGTGTGCCAAAGGGAAATATTGTGGTCTGACTAAACTGAGTTCTAAAAACGTTGGCCGCGGCAACATTTTTTGACGGAAATTGAAGAAAATCGATAGCTCCCATCTAGATGTCACCCCAAACAAGCATGCCAGGTGTCAAACCAATCCGATCATAAATGTATCCTGTAGGGTGTGCCAAAGGGAAATATTGAGTCTTCTGACTAAACTAAGTTCTAAGAACGATGGCCGCTGCAACATTTTTTTGACAGAAATTGAAGAAAATCGATAGCTCCCATCTAGAGGTCTCCCCAAACAAGCATACCAGGTTTCAAAGCAATCTGATCATAAATGGGCCCTGTAGGGTGTGCCAAAGGGAAATATTGAGGTCTGACTGAACTAAGTTGTACGAACGTTGGCCGTGGCAACATTTTTTGCCGGAAATTGAAGAAAATCGATAGCTCCCATCTAGAGGTCACCCTAAATAAGCATACCAGGTTTCAAAGCAATCAAATCATAAATGTGCCCTGTAGGGTGTGCCAAAGGGAAATATTGTGGTTTGACTAAACTAAGTTCTAAGAACGTTGGCCGCGGCAACATTTTTTGACAGAAATTGAAGAAAATTGATAGCTCCCATCTAGAGGTCACCCCAAACAAGCATGCCAGGTTTCAAAGCAATCCGATCATAAATGTACCCTGTAGGGTGTGCTAAAGGAAATTGTGGACGTACGTACTAACGTACTAACATACTAATAATAACATGTCAAGTTGAGCTAAAAATCTTCTCTTATCTCCATTAAACCATAGCACCAATACAGCAGGCACCAAATCTGTGCATGGGACACTTATGCCCCTGCTTTATGATAAACCTTTGTAAATATAAGTCAGAAAAGGGTCATAACTCTGCCAAAAAAGTCTGCTTTCAATCCCAACCTGTATTATGTGGTTGTAAACCTATGTATACAATTTTGTTTCATTTCATTCAGTCAAACTAAAGTTATCACCCGGAAATTATATTCGGGACGAACAAACGTATGGATATGACAAAGGTAACACTTAATTCCCCTTCTCCAAATTGGCATGGGTATAAAAATAAAGCAAGTGCTTTTTCAAACTTAAAATTAAGGTGGGCCAAAATGTTGCACCCAAAGATGCTGCTAAGTATAATAAAGCTGCAATCCAAATATCCAAATCATCGCTACCAGTGGTCTGTTATCATATTTTACAAGACTATCAGGTATATTTACCCTAACCTAAGCCATGTGGAGAGCAATAACTTCATCAGAAAACAAGAAAATTAGTAAAACTGATGGATGCTTCCTGACAGTTGACAAGCAGATTTGTAAAATTGTGGTCCCCTGCTATGGGAAATAATTTGGCACGTCTTTAAAATGCAAGGACCGTAACTCTGCAAAATATGCATGCAGGAGCAGCTTCTCACAAGGATCCCTCATACCAAATTTAATTGAACTCCATCCACTCACTGCTGAGATATTTCTATGGATGGACAGATGGATGGATGGACAAAGAGGCAACTATATGCTCCCGCAAAATTTGTTCACAGAACATATAAACTGCATGATTGTTACCAAAGAATGATCTGTGCAATGTTTGAACGGATTTTGTCCATGGGTGCTAAAGAAGTCTGAAGTGCAAGATGACAGTTGATGGATGGGGTGGGGGCATGTGGACCTACAGCCAACAAAATATTTCAATCAGATGAACTGAAAGCAGGAATTTTTATAGTGCAGTTGCATCTAATATGGAACAGTATTTGTGAGGTATGGGAAACATGGAGCTTTGTGATGTCATGAATGAATAAAACTTACATTTTGTGAGTAGAAGAAGGTCTTAAAATATTGATCATACTGAAAAACACTGTTCGGTCACCTAGAGCAAAATGTATTTATTTATTTATTTATTTATTGGTGTTTAACTCACATACTTGTGCACAATAGCTAATCGCGACCGCAACATGGAAATAAAGTCAAGTTCAGTCAATCGTTTATACCAATGTTAGAGGACTTCCTCCACCCCAAGCATTGGTTACCGGGTCCTATTTTACCAATAAAACAGAGCTTGGTTACCACAGTAAACCAGCACTGCTTCACTTCCTGAGGTCCCCACGGGGGAAGAGCAAAATATAAAGAGAGCACGGCATACAACATTGTACTAAATCAACATTATACATTTTATCCAACATGAATAGGAGACAACACCTGGGAAAAAAATCGTGAATAAAAAGGATTTTCATTTTTAAGAAAATAGTAACATTTGTAAAGTGATTTTGAATGTTACATTTGATAAAAGGTTAATTGATTTATTGGGGTTTAATGACACTTTTGACAGCCAGGGTCACCTCATGTCAGAGTGTTATGGGTGGAGGAAGCCGAACAGTGTTACAGGTGGAGGAAGCCAGAGTACCTGCAGAGCAACAGCGAGCAACGGTCATGCTCCCCAAAATACTAACTCCACACAAGCAGGGTTAGCATTGGTTAAGTACAAGTGCACCATCGACGTGCAATACACCTTAATACACAATGTCACTGTGCCCGCCAAGGGCAATGAGAGTGAAGTGTCTTGCCCAAAGACACAATGCAGTTGCTGCAGGTGGAATTCGAACCAAGAACCTCACGGCTTGCAGATTGCACCTCTACCTACTGAGTCACCGCACCTCTACCTACTGAGCCACCGCACCTTTGATGAAAGTTTAAACAAGACTGCTTGTTTTCTCAACTCTAGATTATGGCACCACACTGAAATCTTATTTAGTTTCAGTAAGCAGTCAAGCTATGTTCAGGAAGTTGTAAACTAAACCCTTAAGTTGTTCTCTCAAACAGAATGCCAAATTGCATTTGATTTGATATTAACCCAGGTTATCAAGATTCTAGGAGATTCTTGAGCACTGTAATGTATGGCATGAGGAGGTGAAATTGTAATTCAAAGGTTTTATGGACCTGCAAATATGTTTATCTCCAAATTTCATTTATTCGTAGAATATTTCCAAGGCCCAATTAATATTCATGGCTTCATCAAGTTGAATGAAATGGGAAGGGGAAATGAATAAAATCAGATCTCAAACAAGAACTTTATTCAAATAAACTGAAAGAAGGCAAAAATGAATTACTTTTGATTCTCAGAGACCACCGCATTGATTTTTTCTTGTAACAAGGCAAATCCTCAAAGACCAAATAATTTCACTTCACAGAAGATATGAAGTACATCCAATGAATATGAAGTCTTTAAGATGGGTTACCTGCACTTCAGATTAAAGCCCAAATATGGCTTCCAGCACTCGGCCAGTGAAACGTTATTGTGTTTTAAGTCTCATGCTTCGCATTTTAATACAAAAAAAAATGCATCTCTATATAACATTAGTTCAGTGATCTGAACATAGCGGCTACTGCTACATCAGATCACTGAACTATATACAACATATGACACTTGGGGCTGGATTGCCATGAAGTTCCTTATAATTCATAGTATCAGAAATAAAAATAAAATCCTCCCTCCCTGACTGATTTGAAATAAAAAAACTATCCGAGAATCAAAACTATTTTTTTTTAGGCCTAATATACAGATTTAACTGATGTACATGATTTATGCAGTGTCTGTGCTAGAGATAGCCAACATATTAACAAATGTACAATTCACAGAAAAAAGGGCTGGATCGCCATTGCTATGTTCCTTTTAAATCTTATTCCCATACAGGGCTTTAGATTGATCTAATTTGAGGACACCGCATTCAAGTCAAAAATGTTCCCAAAATATGAGAAACTACATGCTTACCATTTGGTCTAAGTGCAATTCACAGGTAAAATTTGTACAGAAGGAAAGGCAACTAGTTTTGTGTTACTTATACACAATTAATAGGGTTATTAAATATAGAAATAGCCAATTAATCCTTTAATAAATGTAATGGTAACTGTTTTCGAAGCACAAAATCAACATTTTTAGTTGATAAATTTTTAGCTTAACTTGACAAATTCAAGATAAGCTATTGCCATCATGCGTGCGAAAGTCTGTGAGTCTGTTCACATTTTCCTTTAGCACAGGCTACACCCCGTAGTTCTTGTTTGATCGTCACGAAATTTCATATGCAGGTTTGGGGTCATGTCTAGATGAGAACGTCCCCTTTTGATCGCGAATGGTCAACCGGTATGGCTGCCCGAGTCCAAAAACCATTATCACAGTCTACAGGTCATGATCTGTCAACAGTGATGGCTGCCCAAGCCCGAAACCCAAAAACTGTTAGCACAGTCTGCAGGTCATATTTAATATGGAGGGATTTCATTGTAACTTGGTAGTATGACTCCGTATGATGTCTAGATGAGAACTTCCCCATTTGGTTGTGATTTGTCAACTGTGATGACTGCCCAAGCCCAAAACCCGAAAACCTTTAGCACAGTCTACAGGTCATATTTAAGGAGGGATTTCATTGTAACTTGGTAGGTTGACTTCATATAATGTCTAGATGAGAACGTCCCCTTTTGGACGTGATTGGGCAACTGTGATGGCTACAGGAGCCCGAAGCCTGAAAACCTTTAGCATAGTCTACAGGTCATATTTATGAAGGGATTTCATTGTAACTTGGTAGGAAGACTCCAAATAATGTCTAGATGAGAATGTCCCCTTTTGGTCACGATCATTCAGCCTTGATGGCTGCCGAGCCCAAAACCCAAAAACCTTTAGCATAGTCTATAGGTCATATTTATGGAAGGAATTCATTGTAACTTGTTAGGTTGACTCCATATAATGCCTTGATGATGACATCCCCTTTTGGTCATGATTGGTCATCTGTGACGGCTTCAGTGGCCCGAGAACCTTGAGCACAGTCTACAGGTCATATTTTTTAAGGAATTTCATTGTAACTTCGTAGGATCACTCCAGATGATGCCCAGATGAGAATGTCCCCTTTTGGTCGTGATCATTCAACCATGATGGCTTCCCGAGCCCAAAACCTGTATGAGTGCAGACTATAGGTCGTATTTGTGAAGGGATTTCATTGTAACTTAGTAGAATGGCTCAGTATAATGTCGAGATGAGGACGTCCCCTTTTAGTTGCAATCGGTCAACCATCATGGCTACACAGGCCTGGAGCCCGAAAACCTTTAGTACAGTCTACAGGCCATATTTATGAAGGGATTTCAATGTAACTTCAATAGGATGACTCGTTTCGGAATAATTTCACTGTAACTGGGTAACTTTCGTTGACATACGTTAACTGTGAGGTCATATTAACCCACCCCTCCGCCCTTTTGTCTAGTGTACACCTCATATTATTTTTATTAGAAACATAGCATACAGGGAACAGAAATTAACATATTCCCAGTTATCACAATTCTTGTCTTATTTCATAATCCTTTCATAAACATTGAACATTGTCCTTTTCATCAAACATAACACACAGACAAGTTAAGCTACAGTGTCATTGACACTTTCATTTTGTATATTAATAAATGGTGTTTATTATTTATTTAGTTTTTTAAAGTTGTTTAAGGTCACATATTTCTGGACAATGCCGATCGTGGTCACAACATAGATATAAAAAGTCACATCCAGCCATTCATTTATCCCTGTGCTGCCGCTTTTAGAGGATTTCCACTCCAGGCACTTGTATCGGGTTCTATTTTACCAGTAAAACAGCACTTGTTTACCACAGTAAACAAGCACTGCTTCACTTCCCGGGGTGATCTCAGAAGATTGGGTCATGGTGTTTTGTAAAAAAAACTTCAATGCTGATCAATTTTTAGCCTAGTTTCCAGTATTTTTCAATTTTTTTTTCATTTTCACATTTGTATTAAAAGGCAATGCTAATGTCCAAATGTGTGCAGAATTTGAAACATTTTCTCTTTTTGTTGATAAAATATTCAAGATATTGCCCGTTCACTTTTTGCCACCCCCTCTAAACATTTTTTGTCGCACTGAATATTTGTTTATTTATTTATTGGTGTTTATTATCATTTTCAGCATCTATGGCTACATCATTACCTCAACATAGGTATAAAGTCAAGTTTGACCAATTGTTTATACCTATGCTGCCACCTTTAGAAGACTTCCACCACGGCATTGGTTCTGGGTCCTATTTTACCAAAAAATGCAGAACTTGTTTACTGCAGTAAACAAGCAGTGCCACACTTCCCTGGCTTCCAACTGGAGGGTCACATTGGATAAAAGTGAATGATCCCAGAATTAGAAATGTTGCCCAGCTTACATCTAGCGGTCTTCTTTACAACGGGTAAGTCTCCATTTTGATGCGACAACTAGTTTTTGAGATACTTAAAAAAGTGTTTCATTTGGTCCAGCTTTAAGTATTTTAACAGGCTTTTTGAACTAAAGAAAAAAAAACTGCTAAAACTTTTTTCCTCACATCTAGAAAGACATTGTTGTCCATCAGGTTTTTTGAAAGTTAAAAATGTTCTCTTTCTTCAAAAAATTTTAGCCAGTAGATTTATAACAGCCATCTCTCGACATCCACCAGTAAGTTCACCAAATTTCAATCCTAGTGCCAGTTTTTGACAAAAATGTTCTACAGGTTTGTGGAAAAAAGAGAAAAATCAGACTAATTGTCTAGGAAGCATTTTACTAACTTTACCATGGTAACTATTTCCGCAGAATCTGAATCTGAGAGATGTGACAATGGAAACCCTATACATTTTATTATTATTAATAACCCTAGGGCCCAATTTGAATAAAATTGAATCTGACAACAGGTCCCCCCCCCCTCCCCTCTCCCCTGAGATGTTGTATGCCAAATATGAAAATATTTTAACTGGTGGATGTGAAGAGGAAGATTTTAAAAGAAATCCCCTCATATGATACTATGTTACAATTCAGGCTCCCATTGGTAACCTAATTATTAATCCAGGGACTTGATTTGAACAAATTTGAATCTAACCCCCCCCCCCCCCCCCCCCCCCCCCCCCCCCCTGCCCATGGTGATGATATATACCAAATATCATAAGAATCTGACTGGTGGATCTGAAGAAGATTTTTAAAGATTATTCCCCATATTGCACTTATTATTTATTTATTTACTGATACTTATGCACAATGGCTAATCGTGACATGACAGTTTTAGGGGGTGGAGGAAGCCGGAGTAAAGTTAAAAGTTAAAATTCGGACTCCCATGGGGAGCCCAAATACTGACCCGGGGAATCGATTTGAACAAACTTGAATCTGACCCCCCTTGAGATGTTGTATACCACATATGAAAAGATTCTCACCGGTGGATCTGAAGAAGATTTTAAAAGAAATTTTCTCATATTGCACTAAGTTGGGCTCCAATAAAGAGCCCAAACCCAGGGATCTGATTTGAACAAAGTTGAATCTGACCCGCCTACAGATGTTGTATACCAAATATGAAAGAATTCTAACTGGTGGATCTGAAGAAGAAGATTTTTAAAGATTATTCCTCATATTGCACTTATTATTTATTTATTTACTGATACTTATGCACAATGGCTAATCGTGACATGACAGTTTTAAGGGGTGGAGGAAGCCGAAGTACCCAGAGAGAACCACCGAGCATCGATGAGCAACTGTCAGCTCAATATTCTAACTCTGTTTAAGCCCCGCTCAAGCATGGTTACAGTGGTTGAAGACGTGCACCACTGATGTGCAGTACGCCTTAGAACACGGCGCTATCATGCCCCCATGTAGACAACTGGGATAAAATGCCCTGCCTAAGGACACAATGCGGGTCATCCCAGACGGGGATAGAACTCAGGACCTCTAGTATAGAAGTCCAACGGGCTACCGCTGAGCCACCGCGATCACCCATATTGCACAAAGTTAAAATTGGACTCCCATGGGGAGCCCAAATATTGACCCAGGGACTCAATTTGAACAAACTTGAATCAATCAAACTTGGAGTCAGGTGAGCTAAAAAAAGCATCCCTCCATCATCATAAAATTGTGGGAAAATTGCAGGAGTAACAAATAAGTCTTTTAATTGGCCCAAATTAGATAATTTTGGCCATAGAGAATTCAGGATACAGAACAATGAGCTCAGAAACAAAAGTTATCCAGTTAAAATGAGAAATCAAGATGGTCATCATTCGAATTTTCAGGATGAAAATAATGATTGTTCAAACAGTGACCAGGTTGAAAATAATGATTGTTCAAACAGTGACCAGGTTGAAAATAATGATTGTTCAAACAGACAGAAAATAAAAGTATCAATGACACTGTAGCTTAACTTGACTGTGTCTTGTTTGATGAAAAGGATAATGTTCATTGTTTATGAAAGGATTATGAAATACGACAAGAATTGTGATAATTGAGAATATGTTAATTTCTGTTCCCTGTATGCTATGTTTTCAATAAAATAATTTGAGGTGCACACTGTACTAAAGAACTCAGGGGTGGGTTAATTTGGCTCTCACAGTTAATGTATGTCAACCAAAGTTACCAAGTTACAGTGAAATTATTACAAAACGAGTCATCCTATCAAGTTACAATGAAATTCCTCGATAAATATGGCCTGTAGACTGTGCTATAGGTTTCCTGGCTTCAGGCCTGTGTAGCCATCATGGATGACCCATCTCAACCAAATGGGGACGTCCTCATCTAGCCATTATACTGAGTCATCCTACAAAGTTACAATGAAATTCCTTCATAAATATGACCTGTAGTCTGTGCTAAAGGTTTTGGGCTTGGGCAGCTATATCATGGTCGAACGCTAACGACCAAAAGGGGACATTCTCATGTAGACATTATCTGGAGTCATCCTACAAAATTACAATGAAATCCCTTCATAAATATGACCTGTAGACTGTTCTACAGGTTTTTGGGCTTCAGGCCCCTGTAGCCATCAAAGTTGACCAACCACGACCAAAAGGGGATGTCATCCTACCAATGACAACCTGTAGACTGTGCTAAAGGTTTCCAAGTTTTGGACTCGGGCAGCCATCACGGTTAACCAAACGCACCTAAAAGGGGACGTTTTTATCAAGACATGACCTCAAACCTGCATATGCAATTTTGTGATGATCGGACAAGAACTACAGGGTGTAGCCTGTGCTAAAGGAGACTGTAAACAGACTCACAGACTTCTGCATGCATGATGGCAATCTTGACTTTGCCAAGTTAAGCTAAAAATGATTGTTCAAACAGAGATTAGTTCACTCTCCTTATTTCCAATTCCAAGACAATAACCAAATGATCTCAGTATGAGAAACTGGTGCAGTGAGCACTAAATTGTGAAAACATGCCCCTAATTTATATTGCAAAAATAAAACCGTTGAATACAAATGCTGTGTATGCCCTCCAAAATCCCAATAATACAAAGGGAGCTGCAAAGCAGATTTTCAACTTTGTTTTTGGTTTTTTTTTATGTTTTTGTTTTGGGGTGTTTTTTAGGAGGGGTCGGGGGACATAAAGAAATGGAATTTTTTCACATTCAAACTTCAATTCATTCTGCTATATCCTCTGGTGTATTCTAGTTGATATCTGTTTTGTATCTCAAGTGGAATGAGAAAACTTTAAGAAGCTGAAGGTAGAAAAAGTTTTCATCAAATTCACCATGACCATGTCATAATGAAAGCAATAAGAACAATTCAACATTTCAATTCATGCTTCAAATTTGTGAAAACCTGAGCAACTCAAAATATAATAATTTAAGCTAATCCATTAAAAGTCAACTACTACAAAAATATTTTGTATTTATTCTTTTATGTATATGTATTTCATTAATAATATTACATCCATACAAAAAGTTTGATGAGAAAAATAAAATTTAGGCTATACAACTATAAATTCTGATCTGAAGCTAAATTCCCACAAATTAGGTTGGGGACTTTAAGATTGATATTGGACTTTATTTTACTAAAGAAGTGGTCACCTTCTTCATACACAATGAAACACAAATAAACAGTGCAGTGTTGTAGATTGCTTTATATTTTGTATGCACTTACTCCCAAAAATCTGAAAAACGAAAGTGAATTTACTGAACAAAAAACATTTCCTATATTGCAGTTGGAAATTTAACTGGTTGAGTGCTAGAAGCCACTATCATGGCTCTATTGAAAAGTGCTGAAAGCCATTTTAGTGGCTTTACACTCATTACATTGGCTCGGGTTTTCTTAGCCATGGAAAAAATAATTGTTTTTATTAAATTGTTTTGTTACAATTTATTGGAGAGTGACAAATTTTAACAAAACAATTGTTTGTGAACAAAATCTTGCTAAACTGAGGCTTCTATTGCTGGTTGGTTGGCATCTTTGAAAAAAATACTCACATTTCAAATCACCTTTGAAAATAATTTAGCGCTCAACCAGTTAACAAGCCACGCTCAGTGAGCTCTGTCAAACAAGATATAAATGGTTCAATATTTAGCCCTACAAATGCAAAATAGTATCACTGAAAAGATTTCCAGGTGGAAAAAAAGAGAAACAAGAAATTTTTTTTAATAGTCTTATGGTCTCACAGTTGATTCTAGTCAAGTTTTGCTTGCCTATTGACCCTGATGATAAGATGTTGAATCAAAGTCATGACACACCCTTGAGTCATGAGCAATAATTGTACCAAGTATGAATAATATTCGTCAATCATACCAAGTTATATGGACTGGACAACGGCTGTATAATAATATCAAAGTTTTGATGTTTGTGACCTTGACCTTGATGATATGACCTTGGATCAAAGTTGCAACACACCTTTGAGTCATGAGCAATAATTGTACCAAGTGTGGATAAGGTCTGTCAATCATACAAAGTCCGAAAAAGGGCTGTGTAACAATATCAAAGTTTTGCTACCTTGATCTTGATGATATGACCTTGGATCAAAGTTGCATCACACCTTTGAGTCATGTGCAATAATTGTACTAATATGAGTAAGATCTGTCAATCATACCAAGTTATATATGGAACAGGAAAAAAGTGACAGTGAAATGTCAAATTTTTTCTGTCAATCTATCATGGAGGCTGTGACCTTGAGGGGCACATACCATATAATTCGTGACAAACTGTCTTTTCATAATACATATTGTTACAAAGTTTTGTCAAAAAATATACAGTGGTTAAGAAGTTATGGCCCGGACAAACAGAATGTTGAGGACAGACATACGATGGATGACGGACACATCATTACCAGAAAAGCTCTGCTGACACTTGTCAGGCTGAGCTAAAACATCAAAAGAATGTAGGATTTCTGACCGAATTCTCTACCAGGAATTCCCTACCTTATTTATGACACTGTAATCAACAAAAATCTGAACTGTCACCTGCTTTCAGAAAATCCTGAATATATTTGTTTTTACCAGAAAGGTGTGTAGAAAACATATTTTTTCTCCATGTTTCCAAAACACTGTTTGGTATCACAACTGATGCACTTGAGTACTTGGAAGTCCTCAGAGTTTGGCAAACAAGAAATAACAATTTATTTATTTACTGGTGTCTACAGTCACATATTTCTGCACAATAGCTAATCGTGACTCCAATATGGAGATAAAGTTAAGTTTAGTCAATTGTTTATACCCATGTTGCACATTTTAGAGGACTTCCACCCCAAGGATTGGTGACGGGTTCCTATTTTACAAGTAAAACAGAGCTTGTTTACCACAGAAAACAAGCACTGCTTCAAGGGTCACCACAGGGACAAGAAATAACAAATTAAAATCCTGATTTATTCTGAGAGACCATGTAATCAACAACAAAGTTCACATATCAGAGCATGTGGATATTTGCTACTGAGAATTTCTCTTTGCAAAATAGAATTTGACTACTTTATTTTCATTTAACTGGCAGGATGCTAAATTACTTTTCAATGGTCATTTGTAACGCAGGTATTTTTTTTTTTAAATATCACACTACTAGCAAAAGGAGCATGAGTTTAGAAAGATGTTGCTCATAACTGTTTTGTTGCAATTTATTGAAGAGTGCCATTTGGCACTCTTCAATAAATTATAACAAAACAATTTTTTTATTAACATTTTTCTTCCACTGCCGAGCTAACAACAAATTAGTGCAAACAATGTAAAGCCACTATAGTGGCTTTTTCAGCACTTTTCAGTAGTGCCCTGATAGTGGTTTCTAGCACTCAATCAGTTAATGGATTCTGATAGCATGAGCCAAAATTTTCCTGTTGCTCTCTTGTATCAGCAAGTATGGAACACCTTGAAAGTTGTGTAGTGTATATATTTGCATATCAATGCAACACAAAAAGAAGTTTCCATTATTTTGCAAAACCAAATCCAACTTTTACATAAAATGTAACAACATTAACCCTTTAAACATTGAAATCAAAATACTGAAAATTGAAGAAGCAAATTTTGTAAAACAACTCTGTCAAACAAAGACTGAATTGGTTGAATTCCAAGACACATGTGGGAAAAATATGCAGGTTGAAACTTGAAATTACAACACCTCAGAGATTTCATTTCATTAAAAACACTTGCTTGTGTTTACCAGGATCCACCAACCATCAACAGGCCTTCAGATTGGTCTAATTTAGGTCCAAAGACAAATACGAATCCAGCCTATTGTGGCCTGGTGGGAGAGAAAAGTGCCAGTAATTTTGCCTTCTCGGCACCTTTTTATATACTTTTCTGATTTTATCCTCTCAGAACCATAATTTACAGCCTCTTGTTACATGTATGTGTCTTCACTGCTATTATCAGTCCTCAACCCTAAGTTCAAGTTTATTCAAAACAAGCTATAAAATGAAAATAGAATGTTTTCATTTTAGAATTCACTTAAAAAATCTTAGAATCGAGTGTAAGAATTCCCAATAGTTCCTTGATTCTTGCACCCTATGTAACATTATGTAACCAACTAACTCTGTGCATTTTTACAGCTTTAGTTCGTGTATATTTTGATACGGCAGTTACCTGGTTTTTTTTATAAACAGAAAGTGTGACTAACCCTGTGGTTATAAAAAAAAAAATTCATTTTTAACCCTTTACCTAACCTGAAAAGCAGATGACACTTGCAAAAATAATTCTTGAATAACTAATTTTTTTCATTTTTTGTCTCAAAAACATAGGTTATGACACCTCGTTGGAACTAGCTCGACGAGCTCGTTCCAACGAGGGGTCATAACCTATGTTTTTGAGACAAAAAATGAAAAAAATAATGAAAGTTAAAAAATTTATAGTAATTTATATATTTTTATACTTACCAATGACCCAGACATAGCTGGCTGGTGCTAACTCTTAAAATATAGGGCCAAACACAAATTTTGCCCCCCAATCCCCAAAATTTGCATCTAAAACTAAAGAAAACATGTCCTGAAAGGCCCTCCACACTTCGCCCCTACTGCGCATGCGCAGTGTCAAGGACGTTCCGAAATTGGCGCCATTTATCATTCTAATAACCAGTGCCTGGTAAGCGCTATGTACTCAGCGGGGAGGCAAGAGTTCCCAACTCCTGGGAGGGCCATCCCCGTCTGGGTCATTGGTAAGTATAAAAAATATATAAATTACTATAAATTTTTTAACATTTTTATACTGTACCAATGACCCAGACATAGCTGAATAGTAAAAAGGCTGGAGGGCCAAGGACATAGAGCAAAATGGAATACGCTCAATAAAATAAAAGAGTCATCCCCTGTAGGGAAAAGAAGTAATAGGCCTTACATGTATCTTTCTTATTTATGATAAATTAGAAAGATACAACACCTTCCAAAAATTGAGCTTCATACATCCATGTACTCTATTAATATCCAATAATCCTTATACTAATAATTTTTAAAGTAAGCCAATAATAAAGTAAGTCTAGAGAATAGAGACTCTTATACTCCTAAAAGTGTGTGAGAATTGCATAATCATGTCCGTTGACATATGCAATATTCAAAAGCTATACTTTAAAAACTAAGACTTGAATGAATTTTATAAACTTAAACTTCTCACTAAACAACCATCCCAATAACAGCTCAGAATTACTAACTCCGGAGGAGGTATCCCCCTGTTTTCATAGTAAAAACAGGTGACCCAAGGGAACACCCTCCCCCCCCCCCCTTTTTCTTGCCCTGGGTCAAATAGCCCAGAGCGAAGACAGCAGCCGAACGGAGACACTGCCGAAACAGACAGCCTACCTAGCTATAGTAGCAACTGTTAAGTGAATGACATTCTGAGCAGTAAATAATAGACCTAACAATAGAGGCCTCCAGAAATGGACTCGATATTTCTGAGATAAAATTCATGAATGGATGGCTGAGCGCAATGAGCAGCCTTCAAAAATCTATAATAGCAACACTATTAATGTAAGCCCAAGAAGTAGAAGAACTCTTACTTCATGAGCCGAAATCTTAAGCACAACTGCTAAGCCAATGATATACCATAAGCAGTACGCTAGTTAATAGAATCCATTAACAATAAAATGGGGCGTAACGTCCTTCTACTAGACATCAAAGACAGAAGAAGCTTACGCCCTTGTAATAAACAGATATCTGTTTATAAATACATAAACTGTACCCGGAAAGAGTAAAGGCCTATGCCCATACGAAGACGGAAGGACTTTAAAATAATAGGTTCCGGATAATAGGAGCCTAACTCTTAAGCAACAATCCAACCTAAATAGTAACGGAAGTATTGATTCCGAAACTATGAAAGTGAAAATCATCCATCGATAGTGCATGAAACTCACTGACTCTACAGTAAAAGAGAAACCAACAGAATTACTGTCTAAAAGGTCAGAATTTGAAAACTACTGTTTCCAGAGGCTCAAATGATTACTTAGCTAAATAAGAACCGAAGTTAAAATCCGTATAGGAATTTAATCTAAAGATTCTAAGTCTATTTATCAAAAAGTTACTAACTGACTTAGATAAAGAGACAAAAGACTCAATTGTAAACTATCGTAGAGTGCATAGGTATGAGGTAACATAAACCTATAACCTAAATAACAACAGGCTGCAGTAGATCTTGTGAAACAAGTATACTAAAAAATAGCAATGAGTAGTCTGGAGGGATCAACAATATGAACATAATGATCCCTACACCACGACGGAAGAGCCTCCACTTTAGTCGCATAGAATAGCGAAGAAGAGGATCTCCTATAGTAAGAAATCGCGTCCAAAGCTCGTCCAGTACAGTGCTTACAATGCAATACGGACCACACAACGGAATACATGAAGGTTGCGACCTTGCTGGTTGTGATAAAGATGACACGATTTACCCAGTGAAAAAAGATCCTCACATAGAGGAAGATTTCACGTTAAGATCCACAGTAGACAAGAGAGTAAATTACTCATGATCTCTGTGAAGATAGAGATGCTATCAACAGAAATGTATTGTGGTTGTTTATCTTAGCAATACCTGCAAGAACAACAGCGCCGGAGGATACGCGTATCCTATCATACCGTCCTATAGATCAATAGAGCGTTAACAGTATTAGCTCAGAGATCTGGACAAGCCAACACATACGTCTGCAATTGATTAGCAAGCTGTGTCATAAATAAAACATCATTGGGCGCTCCCATAGATAGCAAATCTGATTGAATACTTGTTTGTTGAGAGTCCATTCTGACAGCAACAAGCGACCCGTAAGAGAACGGGAGTGCGATAAAACAATCAGACGACCCAGAATATGACGGACCAAAACTGAACTTGGTGTACTATAACCAACAGACGGATTCTTTCCATTAAATTGAATAACGGAAACGAAAGAGTGCCTCCCTGGTTCCGGAGATACGCCACTACTGTCGAATTAAAGGACAGGAATTTGGGCATGCGTTTCTGAATAATGTTCATGCAATGACATAAAGCAAGCCTAAAAAACATTATTCCGCGGAAGTTAAACTGATAGCTAAAAGACTGCGGAACCCAAAGACCCTGGCACTTCGAATCCGTAGGGATCAGTATATATCCCAATCTGTTTGACTGGCAACCGTCATAACAGCCACACTCGGGTCCGGCAACTGCGGCGGCACTCTCTGTGTCAACCACCGAATGTTTGCCCCAGTCTGAATCTCTTGTAACACGAGATAGACAAGAGAATGTATAAATCAAGCAATTCATGGATTGCCGGAAAGTTGCCGTCGAAGAGAAGCTCCTCCGAGAACGAAGCGACTCTGAGAGAGTTCTTAACCTACTATCCACGCGTGGATGTAGCTAGGGCTGCATCACGTCTAACCAACTCCAATCAGCCACTGAAGGGCGGAGTTATACGTGAACAAACTACTGCCCTCAAAAGAAATTACATTGAGAATAATATCCCGTAAATCTTTTCTTGAAGACGTAATGATAACGCCTCAGTAAGGCGGATTACGTATAATAAAGCGTCTAAGTTAAGTCTACTATACATAATGTCGTTCCCAACATTGAAATTGGAAAAGACATAAACGGCGAAAAAGAATATATGCAGTCTTTAATCACACCGTCTAGACGCATATGAACTCTCGGTATGCCCTGCTCTGCCAAAATAAACTATTTGTAAAAAAGATAAAATGGCAGAAATGAGCCACGCGGACAAGAAACTAAACTATCATGCTTAGTAGCAGGCTTGTATATATATATAAATATATAGCGTCGAAAAATAAAACACATGTTGTAATGACAATATTGGACTGCGTCGGTAAGTCAGGGACAAAGTCCCTGTACCGATCGAAAAATCCGAGTCCAATGACGCTATAAGTCTCTTATCCAAGATCGCAGCAATGAAGTCCGAAAAATAATCACTGGAAGAAATGCCAGAAGATATGAAAGGCATCTTCCGATACTACTAAAGGGAAAACTCGAAATCTTTCGAATCCCTTTCGCCATCCTGTCGGACCCTATAAAACGTTCGGTCGTCCGTAGCTTGATGCAACCGCGGACCGCACCGACCCAGCGCCGTCGGATAATTCCTGATTCGACCGAGAAACTGTCAATTGCTGGGATGCTGCGAAACAACTGTGCTAACTCGGATAGCACGTCCGTCACTGAGGCCTGAGGAGCAGCGGTCTTACGATGCATTGCCGCAGGAAGCTCCGAAATCGTTACCCCGTGCATACTTCCAATATGCGAGCGAACGGAGTGTATAGGCCTCGTGTCCCTTGGCTACCGGATGACGCGACCTATTCGCTGTGGAATCACTGAATGCCGAAACTGATCGGATACTCGAGGTCACGTAGCCAATGTGCGGTCGTGTGCCCTGCTGTGAGGATGAGGAAGCATTAAAGACAGTCTCTCGGACTGTCAATATAACGGAACGTCCCGAGCAACGGACATATGCTCCGAATGTAAAATATCTGAACCACAACATGCGGTCCCCTATGTTGTTGGCTTCCTCCGATCTGTCCTCAATCTGCCGTCACTGGGTGAGTACTAAAGTAATTAAAGTGCTCGCATCACCCAAATCTCCTTCCTAGACCGCAACGGACGAACCCGGCAGCCGAACCATTCGATGAATGTACGCTACACCGGGTGAGCTAGCGAATGTCACTCCGTAAGCGATAGACATATTCCATGAGCACTTATTGCCGCTAACTCTTCATTAACTATGACGACAGAGGCACACTTTTGAAAGACATCTCCATAACTCTTCGAACAAGAAACCAGAAATGCTTGGATAGCAAGCATAAAATAATAATATATATAGCGTCGTTCAATAATTCGAAAGTTTGTGTGACATTATTGGACTATGTCGGAACTGAGGGACGATGTCCCTGAACCGAACCAAAAATTTCTAAGTCCACCGACGCTATCAGTTTCTTATCCGGCATCGCAGCATATGTTGTTCCGAAAGGGAAAGCTTGAAATCCTCCGAATCCCTTTCGGTATCCCGTCGGACCGGATGAAAACTTTCGGACGTCCGTACCCGCTTCCGCGGAGCGTCCCGACCCAGCATCGTCGGATAAAATATATGCGACAGATTCAGTTGATGCTGGGATGCTGCGATAAACTGTGCTATTAAGGAAAGCACGCCCGTTCCCGAGGCCTGTGCAGTAGCGGACTTACGATGCATTGCCGCTGGAAGCTCCGTGTACGTTGACTCCCGCACACTTCCTATGCGAACGTCCGGAGTCTGCAGGCCTCGAGTCCCCGGCTACCGACCCAGCGCTGTCGGATAATTCTCGATCCGACACCGTTTCTGTCGGCTGCTGGGATGCTGCGATAAGCTGTGCTATGTGCACAAGAATGTCCGGCGTCGAGACCTGCGGAGGCGCAGTCTATCGCTGCTTCGCCGAGGGCAGCTCCGCATCAGATGGCTCCCGCATACTTTTCCTATGCGAACGTCCGGAGTCCATCGGTCTCGAATCCCTGGCTGCCGGATGGTGTGACCTGGTCGCCGAAGAATCCTTGATCGGCGAAGCTGGTAATATATTGGCGGTCACGCAGCCAAGGTGCGGTCGTGTGCGCTGACGAGAAGAGGAAGCCTTAGCAGTCTCAGCGGACTGCCTATACAACGGAGCGTCCCGAGCGACGGACGTATGCTCCGCTAGCGACACATTTGTACCACAACATCTGGGGCCAGATGTTGTTGAACGAGAGAGGGGCCTCTCTCGCTTGCCGTCCGGATGGACCGGAACGAGCTATGAACCGGACTAAAAGGCTTCCTCCGTTCTCCCTCCGATCCGCCGTCACTGGGTGTGCATTAAGTTAATTTTATAGTGCTCGCATCACCCCAAAATTCCTTCTAGACCGCAACGGACGAACCCGGCTGCCGAACCATTCGGTGAATGGACGCTACACCGGGCGAGCTAGCGGACGTCAAAGGCTGTCGAACCTACTAGGGTCCTCTTAGGCAATTGGCGTATTACATGAGCACTTTTCCGCTAGCCCTTCATTAATTGTGACGACGGAGGCACACTGTTGGAAGACATCACAGATACATCACCCTAATCTTGATCGTCTGAAATAGAAATTGATAAAGTAGAGCGACCCTGCGGGGAAAGGACCGGAGTGTCCAAATCCCCAACAACATACCGTGACATACGCTTCCCATATTGTCATCGAAATCATACGATACAGAACAGGAGTTAATGCGAGTACACTGACCACATATAGAATGATAATAAGGTCAGAGGAAGACTTCCTCTTAAAACAATTGATCAATATCCTTTCAATGTGAAAAGAAAACAAGTCCTGGTACTCGCACTAACCCCTGGCAATCAAAATACATAATAATAATATGATCCATTAATATAGAAAAAATAATTGAAATCAAAATATTTTGAAAAAATATTTTTTCAGAACAGCCCAAGTTTCTGAAAAGTAACGTTGAGCCCCAATGGATCCCAAGCCTAAGTGTGGACAAAAATTTTAGAAATATTTTAAACAATTTATTCAACACTTACGAACAATAATAATGTATCTAGTTATGATTAAAATAACATAAAGATATTATTATTTAGAAATCCCCCCCTCACACAGAGGGCTGTTGTAAATGTAAACAATGAGTGTAAAAACACTAAAATAAGACTCCAGGCACCCAGGCCCGAAATCAGTTACCAAAAAAAACACCATATGATGCAAAACAGAGACTTCCAGGGAAGAAACTGCAGAACACCAGATGGTAGATGCAGAACACAACGCCTAACCACCCGTAGGTGAAGACGTAAACATGGGGAAAGAACAGAATTCATTCTGTTATTCAGCTAAAACTCCCAAGAAATTTTTAGTAATAATAATTACAGAAACTATGCCAAAAGCATGGGAGAATAGCAAGGGGAACTTAAAGGACAGGGAGAGAGGAAAACACTTGAAAAAACAGTGTAACTAAATAATCAGAATGACAACAAAATGGCTGCTGCCTTGAAAATAGGTAACTTAACATAATTTCATTAAAAAATTTTAAGTTACAGCCCTGATAATATTCTGTCACACATTCTTTTCCTCTCCTCCTTTTCTATCCTCCTTAGAATCACCATTTCACTAATATTTATGTGTCTGGCATCATTTAAACTGAGATTTAAAAGCACAAAGATCAGTCAGATGTTAACTGATGAAGGGCCAAACTTAGAATGATAAATGGCGCCAATTTCGGAACGTCCTTGACACTGCGCATGCGCAGTAGGGGCGAAGTGTGGAGGGCCTTTCAGGACATGTTTTCTTTAGTTTTAGATGCAAATTTTGGGGATTGGGGGGCAAAATTTGTGTTTGGCCCTATATTTTAAGAGTTAGCACCAGCCAGCTATGTCTGGGTCATTGGTACAGTATAAAAATATTATTTGGCGATTTTTTAGAATAGCGCTGGCCGGTTTTGGCCGTTACGTTAGGTAAAGGGTTAACTGAGTAACTAACCCTGTGCACAGTTCAGCCTTAGTGTAAATTGTATCTATATTAACTCTTTACCCAACATAATGGCCAAAACCAGCCGGTACTATTCAAATGCAGTTTAAGACCCCTTGTCGGATTTTTTTCACTGAATTTCAAAAATGAAAACATACTTTTTTCAAGATGGTTTCTTAGTTTTCTTGTGTCAAGCCAAAATCCCATTTAAATGTAAATTAGGCATGATATTTAAACTGAAATGCAACAAATATGAATGTATCAATTCTCTAGCTTTGAGAACATGCTTATCCCTTAAGGGCCTGGACAAGAGCCTTGAATTCCCACCATTCCACAGTCTCTATACGTCTAATGGCTTGGTAGTGATTTCTAGTCAAGTCTTGGCTAAACGTTAAGGCAGCAAAGACTTGACTAAAAACCACTCCTTAGGTAATTTGGTTATTGCCAGCAGGACCTCCGCATGATGAAATGATAAGGGCACCTGTTCTGAGGATGGACAAGTTGGAAATAGGCCTTTAAAGGTAATTACAGAGTTTGCCAGAAAAAGTAATCTGCATCAACAGTGTTATATATGACATTGTCAATGCAGATTGCTTTTCACTGGCAGAACACTGAGGGGTTTTTTAAAAAATTTATTATCAGTTGCATTGTTTTAATTTAAGAGATAGATCCTAAACTAGATTGCATGCATCAGGGAAACTTGACCAAATTTTATATGGCTGAAAACAACAAAATTTGGAAACAAATTTTTAAACACTACAAAATTTGGGCACAATTAGGTTATTTAGGCACACCCAGCACAGTATTTATCATCCTTATTTGGGGGAAAATAAAGGCCTCCTCTTGTAAGTGACTTGTGAAGATAATACAGGTACAAAGTCTTTTGTAAGTATATTATGTAATCTATTCATACTAATTGCAGTCCATCTATAGCATTCGATCCCCGTCTGGGATGACTCGGGTTGTGTCCTTGGGCAAGGCACTTCATCCCAGTTGTGCTGTAACCCTGCTTGAGTGGAGCTTGAATAGAGTTGGAATGTTGAGGAGCTGATAGTTGCTTGTCGATGCTCTGTGGTTCTCTCTGGGTACTACGGCTTCTTCCACCCGTAAAACTGTCACAGTCACGATTAGCCATTGTGCATAAGTTTGTGACCTTAAACACCAATAAATGAATATATATCTACGGCAAGTCTAAATATGTTGTGGAAGAACTGCGAAAACCATGCTCTCTTTTTTCTTCACTGATGATTCCACTCTGACAGTGAAGGGTTCATACACCCCTGATAGAAAGAGAATCCGAGAATTTCAATGGGAATTTTCAAGTACCCATTATGATCTTTAGCTGAAATTATTTCAACAATCTCTTATGTCTGTACACATACAGTGGAACCCTGTTAATTGAATAACCACTTTGCCAATGAAATTTATTCAAATAAGAGTATTCAATTAACAGGGATTGTCACTTTCTTGTACTCTGTAGAGATAAACTTAGAATTTATTCTATTATATCTGGTTTGGCAGAGCTCCATGAGCTCTGACAAACAAGATATAATAGATTAAATGCCTGTACTGGATGCACTGAGGCCAAATAGGACTATAAACAAAGGAAAACTGGGGAGAGCCAGGGTAATTTCTCGACACGTTACAAGATTTTTTATTCAATAAAAAGGAGTTTATAACCTATATTCAATTAACATGTCAAATTTGTGCTGGAGGTGTGGTAAATGGTTTTGTGTTGGGAAATTATGTTCAATTAACAGGGTTATTCAGTTAAGATATCCAACTAAGTATGCTGCACTGTACTTCTTAACATTGCATCTCAAACCAACGATACCTGAACCTAACACTCCTAGACATCCCATAGGATCAGTGTCAGGTACAAATATTAATTGGACATCTCTTAATTGAATATCCCTGTTAATTGTATATGATTTCCAAATACCAAACCATCTACCAATACTTCAAGGCAAATTTGACCTGTTAATTGTAGATAGGTTATCGGGTAAACACCTGTTAATTGAATAAAAAATCTTGTGATCTGTCGAATTTGTTTTAAGCTCATAATATTTTGCAAGAATTGGCAAGCAAGTTAGAAAACTTATATTAATGCCTCTTTTTGTCCAATGACATGGATATATGGGATGACCTCTGTAGCAGCAACATCCTAGCCTCTCTTTGCACAAGAGAAAGTTATTTTACATTCCCACCTGCCATTACAACATTAACCACACAACTGATGCTCATGGCCATCGTGAGCAAGGATGGGTCACTGGGCAATGTGTAGAACAGATATTATGGGCTCTGCAAGCACCGAAGATGCAAAGTGCTAAGCAGGGGATCTAGGAGTCCTCCCCTAGAAATTTTTTCCAAATTAGTGCTTGGAGAAGCATTCTCCTGCAATTTCTTGCCAATATCTACTCAGTTATTTCCTTACAATTTGGGTAATTTATTACCTGTATTTCTGTTTGTATGGTGCATTTTTTCTCCAAAGAGTATTGTGACCACCATGATGCAGGAAAGATCGGTGGAAAACCAACAAACTGGAACAAGTGGGGTTTTTTATATGAATGAAACCTGGTCAGTAATGCCGGAGGCTCGTACCAAAAGTTTCAACATGACTTTCAGCTCAGGCATATCGATAGGTCAATGTACTTTTTTTTAAAACACCAAAAATCCCAGGGCAGTTGACCCCCTGTTAGCTGAATATTTTTCAGATGTAAAATGGCAATTCAATTATGAGCGTTTGACGGGAGTGTGGTGGCTCAGCAATGGAAGGAGTGTAATGGCCAAGTGATTGGGGCATTGGACTTAAAATTGAAAGGTTTGATAATGACCAGTGGTAACTGCATTGTATCAGTGGGCAAGACACTTAAGCATGATTGCTCACATGAGGGCATGGTGATGCTATGTGCCAAGGCATATTGCATATCAATGGTGCACTTGCCTTCAACTGCTGCTAACTCTGCTTGTGTAGAGGTAGTAAGCTGGAGAACTGACAGTTGCCTGCCATTGCTCAATGGTTCTCACTGGATACTCCGGCTTCTTTCATCTGTAAAAAAATCTGATACACTGTGACCTGGCTGTTGAAAGTGTTGTTAAACCCCAATAAATAAACAGCATTAGACTGCATCTCAGAAAATGAGAAGTACAATTTCTGAAACATAAACACACAAATGTGAAAGCTTATGGGCCAAGCAACTGCCAAAATATATTTTTCATGGACTTTCCATGACTATTTTCAGGGAGCTCTGCTTTTCAAGCATTTTCATTGCAGGATCTTCCGTTTTAAAATTCAACCACTTTCAAGTACCTACAGGTATCCTGTAGTGATTGTTGAAAAGAATCGATATCAGAGGTTGTATTACCAATGGAGAAAAAAAAATTTGTTTAGTGGGCTTTTTTCTTTAATGCCTTCATCTGGAAGATTTATGGAATTTTATAGTGTTATACAATGAAATCACTTGGTCAAGTTTGATAAACCATGTCACACCAGATCTAGTGGACTATCGGGGTTGACAAATGCTGTGAACAAGTCATAATTTAATCCTCTGCACATGTGATCTTGCAATATCAAATTTCAAGCAGCAAATTTTTCCCACAATGCAACATTACAGGAAAAATTTTCCATTTGAAATTCTGTTATTCTGCCATGAGTGGGTGGAAGATTAAAGAGAAAGGATTGTTTATTTTTATGGAGTTTAAACTGGAAACATGCTAGGTTACTTTCAGAAGATAAAACTTGTTCACTGGAATTTGTTTCATTTCGATGAATCAGAGAGTGCCTATCGGCGATGAATCAGAGAGTGCCTATAGGCACTGTCCAATAAATTATAACATCACAGAGTCTTATAAACAAAATATATATAGGTTATTACCACCATGTGGGTGTCCGAGGTGGTGTATTGAAATTGAGACCTCATCTCTGGGCATATATTGACGAGTCTGTTAGGATGAGTCAATATATGACACAGAGGTGAGGTCAAAACTTTAATACACCATCTCTGAAACCCATGGTAATAACCCATTTATCTTACAAATATTCTTCCCTTTCCTGACTTTTTTGAATATATTTTGACCATCGTGCAGCATCTTGAAGTTGAATTTTTATGAATGAAAATCAGAATGCATGATGTAATCTCCATTCATTATTCATTATTCTACTTATACGATATCCGGAAGTTTATATCAGTGTTTCTTTGTTTTATTTTTCAGGTTTGAGGCATGGTAGGCCTATATAAAAATATCCTCATGGCAAAAAATGATCTAGTTAATAAATATAGCATGGCTTTGAGTTGACTATGCCAAAATAGTGGTCCTCGAGGAGAGGATAGTCCCTCCGCTATGCGTCGGGACTATCCTCTCCTCGAGGACCACTATTTTGGCATAGTCAACTCAAAGCCATGCTATATTTATTATATTAGATGTGTGTGTGTGTGGGGTGGGGGGTGGGGGCTTCATCGGTCATATATGCAAGATAATATTCTTATTCACAGCCAAAGAGAAAAGAAAATGGTTCAGGGTTTAAACAGGTAAACTAAGTTAATTCTGCCACTCATAGTTCTGGGATAGAGAGGTAGAGAACCAAAACCCCAAGAAACACTTTACCATTATTCCATTAACCCCCTCCCCGCCCCCAACACTACTACAAACATCACTTTCGATACACATATTTTTATTTCCCCAAACTAAATGTAATAATGTATATAGGACGAGATGTCTTGTAAAGTATTTACGCTTCAATGGAATTTTCTAAGCGAATTCGAATGTTACTATTTATAACCATGCACTATTACCGTGCACTATTCTTTTTTCAAAAATGATAGGAGGTCTGTGCGATTTCGCTGACGAACTATTGGAAAATAGGGTGTTTCTGTTCAACCAATCAGAATGCGGGAAAGTCACGTGACATCTAATATTCCAATTTATTTTGCTGAGCTGATTCTTTATCATTTAATTACTGTTATCAAAAATGGTGGCCTAAACATGTGTAATCAGTTTTTAATGAGTGCAGGTAAAAATGTTCTCTTTCTGAATCAAATGACCGCACATGCAACTGCTACCCTCAATACAAATTTGTATTTTTTCTAGACATTTTCACTTGTATTGGAGGAAATACGTTCTTGTTGCAAGATAGATTTATTTATTTATTTATTTATTTATTTATTTGTTTATTCTAAAGATAGCCCAAATATGGGCTTCTAGCACTCATCCAGTAACAGTCATTTTCAGCACCAATGGCAATATCCTACATAACACAAGCATAAAGTCAAATTTAGGCTTAACCCTTTACCTAACATGAAAAGCAGACGACACTTGAAAAAAAAATTCTTGAATAACTTATTTTTTTCATTTTTTGTCTCAAAAACATAGGTTATGGCCCCTCATTGGAACGAGCTCGATGAGCTCGTTCCAATGAGGGGTCATAACCTATGTTTTTGAGACAAAAAATGAAAAAAATAATGAAAATTAATTGGCGATTTTTTAGAATAGCGCTGGCCGGTTTTGGTCGTTACGTTGGGTAAAGGGTTAAACAGTTAAAAATCTATTTCTCAGTCCTTCCTGCATGGTCATTTTGGTTGCCACATGCTCTCTTCTTATAACCAATACAAACATAAAAAAAAATAAAAATAACGCTAACGGCCAAAACCGCCCAGCGCTATTCACAAAAATCGCCAATTAATTTTCCTTATTTTTTTCATTTTTTGTCACAAAAACATAGGTTATGACCTTTCTTTGGAATGAGCTCGTTGAGCTCATTCCAAAGAGGGGCCATAACCTATGTTTTTGAGACAAAAAATGACAAAAATTAGTTATTCAAGAATTTTATTTGCATGTGTCGTCTGCTTTTCATGTTAGGTAAAGGGTTAAATGGTTTATGTCTAATCTTTTACCCAAGTTAATAAAATTGATAAATTTGTCCCTGGAGTGCAACAAGACTTTGGCAATGCAATAGCATTGCAAAGACTTCATTCATTCAAGGGACGAAACACCACCCATGCTATTTTGTATGTAGATTATGAGGCCTTAAACATAAAACAAACCAAGAAAATGACCTTTTTATGGCAAAGAAATAATTAAAAAAACAAAAACCCATCTGCCTACATGCAATTTTACAAAAAATTGGCCAGAGAAAAAAAAGATCTACTTTGTGAGGCCTTACCCATTGTTTATAATGCATACTCTGGAGGATTCACACCCAAGCACTGTTTTAGCAGATACAGTAGCTATACCACTGTCATGAAGTAGTAAGAGAATGTATTACACAATTGGACAACTGCCTTCAGTATCATTATGCTGGACTGAAGTTATCAAGCTTGACTACCACTTTGTACATTTGCACTTTTTGCAATCAAAACAGATTTATTTATTTATTTATTGATGTTTAAGGTCACATATTTATGCACAATGGCTAATCATGACCGTGACAGTTTTACGGGTGGAGGAAGCCGGAGTACCCGGAGAGAACCACTGAGCAACGATGAGCAGCTGCCAGCTCCCCAACATCGTAACTCCACACTGCAGCACAGGCAGGGTTAGATTGGTTGAAGACATGCGTACCATCGACGTGCAGTACGCCTTAGTACACGGCGTCATCGTGCCCCCACGTGGGCAATGGGGGTGAAGTGTCTTGCCCAAGGACACAACGCGGTTGCCGCAGGTGGGATTTGAACCGAGGACCTCTTGGCTTGCAGCCTGCACCTCTACCTACTGCGCCCCCAATCAAAACAGATATAACTGCTGCTAAATTACATAAGAAACAACACTTATTGTTTTTCCAAATGTAGTTAGAATGGTAAAGGCCATAATGGTGAAAAGCAAACTTGACCTAAATTTCATGGTTGGTAGTAATGTTGCAAAATAAGGTTGTACGTCAAAGTGAACTAGAGTTATCAGGAAACCAATGAGTTTACAATTTTGCCACTTTTCAAGAGGCATAACTCTGGGATGGTAAATGTCATAACAATGAAAATTTGACCTGCATTTCACAGTAGGTAGTAAGGTTGCAAATTATAATGTTGTACATCAAAGCAAATTATAGTTACCATTCGGAAACCATTGATTAAACCATTTTTGCGACTTTTCATTTTTTACTTTTTCGGTAAATGCCATAACGGTGAAAATCAAACTTGACCTGCATTTCATGGTAGGTAGTGATGTTGCAAAATTATAAAGTCATATATGAAAGTGAACTAGAGTTATCATCTGGAAACCATTGATTTTACCATTTTGCCACTTTTCAAGAGGCATACTCTGGAACAGTAAGTGTCGTAACATTTATTTATTGTTGTTTAAGGTCACATACTTCTGCACAATAGCTAATCCTTACCACAACATGGAGATAAAGTCAAGGTCAGTCAATCGTTTATACCCCATGTTGCCTATTTTAGAGGACTTGCACCCCAAACATTAGTGACTGGGTCCTATTTTACCAGTGAAACAGAGCTTGTTTACCACAGTAAACAAGCACTGCTTCACTTCCCAGGGTTCCCACGGGGAAAGTGTCGAAACAGTGAAAATTGAACTTCATGTGCATTTCACGGTAATGTTGCAAAATTATTAGGTCATACATTAAAGCAAACTAGAGATATCATCTGTAAACCATTGATTTTACCATTTTGTGACTTTTCAAGCCGCATAACTGCAGTTCGGTAAATATCATAAGTGAAAATCGAAGTTGATCTGCATTTCATAGTAGGTAGTGATGTTGCAAAATTATAAGGTCACACATCAAAGTAAACTAGAGTTATCACCCCAAAACCATTTGTTTCTGATGGATGGACAGATGGACAAAGCGGTGACTATTTGCTCCCAGGAGATTTTTTCAAGGAGCATAAAAATGTTTATATAAACTTTTGTCACAGTTTATTGAAGAGTACCAACAGACATTCTGCAATAACTTTTAATACCTAGCACTCTGGTAGTGCAACAGAATTTTCTCCAATCACTCTGTTTTTCTCTAGTTTAATTATAAATTTAACCAATTATATCTTTTTTGACAGAGCTCAATGAGCTCTGTCAAACAAGGTATATTTGATGAATCTCAAACTGCAGGATGGGAAATATCTGCTGCTGAAAACTTGCTAAGCTAAGGCTCCCTTTCCTGGTAGTGTGGTATTTTTGTAACAAATCCTCTTTGTATCGTTATTCCCTCTGTTACTGGAAGATCACCTGTGTGAGGATATATGCCCCTCTTCCTGGCTTATAATGATATTCATTTTCTGATCGCTAGCTCAGTGATATGTCAGTGCAGCCCCCCAGCCTGTGAATGTTTAGTGATAATCCTCTTTTTCTCTTATCCCTTCTTCATCAAGAACTTAGTCTGACACATATTTTTTCCATATCATTCCTGTAATCAGTGTATGTCGTCATCATACCAATATGTTACATGCAGAAGAGAATGTGAACATACCTGATACCTCTGTCATCATTCAACTATTTTTGTAATTGTATTCTATCTGGAAACGACCTCGAAAAAGCTTAAAGCTTACTATTGAAACCAATATATTATACCGATGTGCATACTATACAAGTTTAATGGAAACAAGTGTTTGACCACCGAGGTGGTATTAGTCCCCTACGGTGCTTTTGTAAGGTGTTTTTGTTACAGAAGACACTAGAGAATATAAGGATCTTGGATTTTGAAAAAAAAATATTGAGCGTTCATAATCCCCTCACAACCTTTTATCCATGTATCATATATGAAAAGTGCAGCTTGAACCATGTTGGAGGGAGCAGTGGTAACGTAAAATAGAGAAAAAAGCTTAAAAAACACAACAGAAATGGTTGCCATGGCGCCATCTTGAATTTTGGAAAAAAAAATATTGAATGTGCAACATCCCATTACAACCCTCTATCCATGTGCCAGATATAAAAAGTGTAGCTTGAACCATGTTGGAGTGAGGGGTGGTAACATAAAATAGAGAAAAAAGCTTAAAAAACACAACAAAAATGGCCACCATGCCGCCATCTTGGATTTTGAAGAAAAAATATAGATTTTGAAAAAAACATATTGAGCGTGCATAATCCCCTCACAACCCCTTTATCCATGTACCATATATGAAAAGTGCAGCTTGAACCATGTTCGAGGGAGCAGTGGTAACATAAAATAGAGAAAAAGCTTAAAAAACACAACAGAAATGGTTGCCATGGCGGCATCTTGAATTTTGGAAAAAAAATATTGAATGTGCAACATTCCATTACAACCCTCTATCCATGTGCCAGATATAAAAAGTGTGTAGCTTGAACCATGTTCGAGTGAGGGGTGGTAACATAAAATAGAGAAAAAAAGCTTAAAAAACACAAAAATGGCCGCCATGCCGCCATCTTGGATTTGGAAGAAAAAATATTGAACATGCATCATCCCCTCCCAACCCTCTATCCATGTGCGAAATATGCAAAGTGTAGCTTGAACCATGTTGGTGGGAGGGGTGGTAACATGAAAATAGAGAAAAAAAGCTTAAAAAACACAACAAAAATGGCCGCCATTCCGCCATCTTGGATTTAAAAAAAAAAAAATTTGAGCATGCATCATCCACTCAGAACCATTTATCCATGTACCAAATATGAAAGGTGAAGCTTAAAGCATGTTGGAGGGAGAGGTGGTAACATAAAAAACAGACAGACAGAGAGACGGACAGACAGACAGATGGACGGATGGGCAGACAGATGGACAGACTGACAGATGGACAGACAGATGGACGGAGTGCATTCCTATAGTCCCCTTACGGTTCCCGTAGGGGACTAATAAATATTGTTTAACCTAAATCACCTTTGAAAAATAATTTAGCATTTGACCAGTTAACTGGTTGAAGGCTAGGATATTTTTGGTTGCCTGAATTTGTTATTCAAAATTTGTTTTGTTACAAATAATTGGAGAGTGTCCAGAGGCACTCTCCCATAATTTGTAAGAGAACAAATTTATATAAACAAAATATTATTTGCATTTGACTCAATATGAAAAGGAACAAGGAAAATACTGGCTTTTGCACTGGTACCCTCATTTTTCTGAAAGCCTTGATAGTGGTTTCTAGCTATTAAATTTATGTTAACCTTTTATCCAATGAACATATCACAATTTATTTGAATTATAATTGTTTTCTCAAATTTTCCAAAAATTTTCAACAAGACCATATCATGTGACCCCTCAATGGAACGAGCTCTTTGTGCCTGTTGCAATAAACAGTTACATGATATGGTTTTGTTGGAATCTTTGTGTAAATATTTTTTTCAACTGCTCAATTTGCAAATTATGTGGGCAGATGTGGCCAATTCATTAGGTAAAGGGTTAATGCTGCATTGTTTGTACACAAAATTAAAACCACAAGCCTTACACCAGATAGGGGAACTTCGAAATCTCAATGACAATAGAAGAGAAAGTTAACTTGAACCCCCAAGGACTTAACTGTTAGCTACAAAATCTAGACAGCGCATCCAAAATCTTATCTTACCATGCTTTGGAGGAGATGCATGACAAACTGGGGAACGGTCCAGGAATAGGTGTCACCAAACAACAGGGAAAAAACCCTTAGAACCAGAAGAATGGTTTTATTTTGATGATCTGAATTTGTTCATCACTGATTTGTGTTTGTGTTTAATGTCAATTCAATCATTTTTGGCAACATCGTGAAAAGAAAAAGAACACTAGTATAAAGTTGAGATCTACCAAATGTTTATAATTATGCTGCATAATGGGCATTGGAAATGAGGGCCTATTATACAAGTAAAACAATTTTTGTTTACGAAGGGTTCCAAATTGGAATCATTTGTGTGAAAATGTCACCAGAGATAGAAGAAACTTCACAACATACAGTTAAAACTAGAAGTCCTGTCACGAATAGTGCGCTTATTTAGGCTTAATTGTGCATTGGAATTGCGTGCAATTGCCATATCGAATGGCATCCGAAGCACGGCAGGTTCTCCTGGTTACTCATAGCAAACACATGCAATGTTTCTGCCAATGGACCTCCGGGTTACCCGGAGGTCCATTGGCTGAAACATTGCTTGTGCATAGGCCATATGTACAGAATTTGATAGCTTTACTTGGGTCATAACGCGTATATTAACGCGCATATCAACGTGCTATTTGTGCGCATTTCATGACAGGACTTCTAGTTTTAACTGTATGCTACTAAACCAAACAACTCGCTGCTCATTATGAAGATCATCTTTCAACTATTTTTGAGCAATGATTTTTCCACAAGGCTGAAAAATTGGTGCCTTTAACCCTTTGAACTCTAGTGGTATCTTCCATGCCAGTTCAATGGCAGCAATTAGAAGAGTCCATATTCATTAGTTGGGGTAGACCAATCAATATTTTCAATGTGCAGCCTCAGGGCTGCACGTTGAAAATATTGATTGGTCTACCCCACACATTTACTGAACAGCCATCCTATACAATGACGTTATGACGTATAATGTTCCAGGCCAGAAAAACGGCTGCTAGGGTTTAAAGGATTAATGATTAAATGCTGTACTGCACTGTGATCATAATAGCAAACAGTGAATTGAGACCAGATCATGACAGGATCACAATCCAGTTGAAATTATCTTTCTGCTTTTCTTTTCAAAGCATGACAGAAACTCACAAGCTGGAAAAAAAAGTGAGAACCTTGAAATCGAGATAGAATTTTTGGTTGCTTTTTGTGAATCAGACATGATTTTGGAATATTTTATTCATGAAATTTTGACTCACTAGTGTTTAAGTGTGTGGCAATCTGGTTGTGAACCGATTGTGGAAAACACCAATTTTATGATCACAGAACGGTATGTGGCTGACTTTTGGATGGTGTTGCTTGAACAATTTCCTTTTTTACAACATATACAATTTATTATTCTCTCAATGAGAAAACAAGGATTACGCATCGTCAATGCAGGGTCATTTTTTTCACACCTGTAAAGCTTGTCATGTTAAGAAAATCAAATGCACTGATATTTATCCAAGGTATTCTGTAAACAAGCTTAACACAGGCAAAAAAAAACCTAACTAATTAAGGACCATAACTCCACTTAGTATGGCTGAACCGTACCAGTTTTCGAACTCATTCAAGACATTGTTAAGCAAGTCTCATATATCAAAAAGTGATCATTGATTTTTGTTCCAAGTTATGCACTAACGAGTTGAAAACTGGCAAAAATTAACTAATTAAGGGCCATAACTCTGCTTAGTATGGCCTAACCACTCCGGTTTTCAAACTCATGCAAGACATTGTTCAAAAAGTCTCACATACCAGATATTGACCAAATCCACTGATATTTGCTGAAGTTATTGCGCTAACAAGAAAGGTGATGCCATCCATATGAAGACCGCCCATTCATTCATCCATGCACCCACCCATACAAGCACTGACTTCATCAAATTATTGGTCGAGTTTTCTGAAAAACTTTACCCAAAACACATTTTTTCAGCTCAAATTTTTCTGGGATAGTCTGTATGTATCAATGTCTGTTTTCATGCATGAGATTCATATCCAGGCCATATTTTTTTGGCAAAGCTGTGGCTGAATAGCAACACAAATTGTCTCAAGGAAAAGGGACCTCTTTAATAGGCCACACACAACACATTAAATTTGACAAATACTGGTTTACTTATTTCACTTCTATAATGACCAGCCCCTTTTGGTTTTAAATATGCCTCACAAATCATTTTGGTGCAGCCTTGTCAGAACCATGCAAGTTTTTAGAAGTAAAGGCCACAATGATCCAAGCATCTCTTTCCAAATTTCTCCAACATATTTAAACAAGGCTTCATAATTAGTGGGCTGGTTTGATAAGCTTATTTAAAAAAAATAGATAAAAAACAAAACCACTCGTGAGCAGAATGTCAAATGCGGAGAGAATTCTGGAGGAACCCCATGGTACACTCAACCACATATCTGGATTTTTGTTTGCACTGTTATAGGTGAAATCTGAAAAAGAACGTATCCTATAACACCTCAAAGTGTAGTAAGACAATAATTTCCTCTCCTTGACTTTTGTGTTGGAAAAGTGTGAGAAAAACAATGTTTGTGAATGTCCCATCAACTGAAAATAAGAACAATTCAACACACTCAGGCTTAGGTAAGATCTCGGAGATCAACATTCTCATCTTCACGTGTATGGACAGTTTCTTGAGCTGTGTCAAGGTAATCATTCATATCATCTTTATTGCTGCTCTGTTCTGTGGAAGAGTCATCCTTGGATTTGGCGAGGTATTTTCTGGAATGAAAGTGGAAGTTTTTAGATATAAACTCTAGTTTAATGATACTTCTAGACAGTGGCAGATGATGGGGGCAAGTGTATTACATCACGGCAGATTATCGGATTACTGAGAGAAATTCATGAAATAAACTGCAGTGGGCTAGAATCTACACACCAGACTGAAGTGGGTTATCATGAAAGTTAAAAAATTTATAGTAATTTATATATTTTTTATACTTACCAATGACCCAGACTAGCTGGTGCTAACTCTAACAAAACCAGGGCCAAACACAAATTTTGCCCCCCAATCCCCAAAATTTGCATCCAAAACAAAAAGAAATCATGTCCTAAAGGACCTCCATACTACGCCTCTACTGCGCATGCGCAGTGACGCAGTCATCCCGAAATTGGCGCCAATTATCATTCTTACTGGCAGTGCCTGGTCAGCGCTATGTACTCAGCGGGGAGGCAAGAGTTCCCAACTCCAGGGAGGGCCATCCCCGTCTGGGTCATTGGTAAGTATAAAAAATATATAAATTACTATAAATTTTTCAACATTTTTATACTGTACCAATGACCCAGACTAGCTGAATAGTAAACAGGCTGGAGGGCCTAGGACATAAAGGAAAATCCAATAAGCTCAACTATATAGTAAAGAGGTAACCCCTTAAGGAGAAAAGGAGTATTAGGCTTTACATGTATCTTTCTTATTTAATATTAAATTAGAAAGATACACTACCCTTAATAATTGAGCACAATAACATTCATGTTCTCTATTAACATCCAGTATAACCCTTATACTAATTATTTTTAAAGCAAGCCAATAAATAAAGTAGTCCAGAGAATTGAGACTCTTTATAGTCATTTAAAAGTGTCCGAGTATTGTATATTAAAGCCCGTTTGACACTTGACATATACAAATGCTTCACACCGAGCTACACTTTAAAAATAAGACATGAATGAATTTAAACATTAATATTACACTTTAAAACCATCCCGGAAGCGACTCAGAAATACTGACTTGGAGGAGGCATTCCCTTGCTTTTCACTATAAAGCAGGTGACCTAAGGGAACACCCCCCCCCCCCCCCCCCTTCCCCTTGCCCTGGGTCAAATAGCCCAGAGCGAAGAGGGCAGCCGGACGGAGTCACTGCCGGAACAGAAAGCCTGCATAACTATAGTTGCAACTGTTTAGTGGACGACATTCTGAGCAACAGATAACGGACCTAAACAATGCAGGTCTCCAGAAATGGACTCAATATTTCTGAGATAAAAATTCGTAAATGTGGATGGCTGAGACCAATAAGCAGCCTTCATTAAATCTGTAATAGCAACACTATTAGCATAAGCCCAGGAAGTAGAAAGAGCTCTTACTTCATGAGCAGAAATCTTAAGCACAGACTGCTGAGAAGAAGATAAATCTTCATAAGCAGTACGGACAGTTAACTGAATCCATCTAGCAATAGAATGGACTGAAATATCCTTTCTATTAGGCATCAAAGACAGAAAGAAACGTTTCCGTCCCTTTCTGATAAACTGAGATCTCTGTTTATAGATACGTAATGCTCTAACAGGACAGAGTAAAGGCCTACGCCCATCTGAAGACGGAAGAGCCTTAATAACAATAGGTTCCGGATATTTATTAGGAGCCTGATTCTTAGCTAAAAAACCCACATTAGTAGTGAAGGTGATAGTGTTCCCAACACTACGATAATGAGAATCATCCACCGATAGTGCATGAAGCTCACTGACTCTTCTAGCAGAAGAGAAAGCTAAGAGAAAAGCTGTCTTATAAGATAAGAATTTGAAATCTACTGTCCCGAGAGGTTCAAATGGCTTTTCCTTCAATTTAAGAAGAACCCAAGCTAAATTCCACTTAAGAATTAATCTAAGAGTTCTGGGTCTATTTATCGAAAAGTTTCTAACCAACTTCGATAAAGAGACATTAGATCCAATTTGTAAACTATCATGATGTGCATAGGTATCAGATAACATAGATCTATGACCCTTTATAGTAACAGGCTGCAGTTTGATTTCGTCAAACAAGTATACTAGAAAGTTTGCAATGTCTGGTATAGAGGGATCGAATATATCTACAGAATGATCCCTACACCAACGACGAAAAACCTTCCACTTAGCCGCATAGTTTAGCGAAGAGGAGGTCCTCCTACAGTTAGAAATCGGGTCCACTGCTCGTCCTGTAAAGTGCTTGCCATGCAAGAAGGACCGCACAACGGAAAAACGTGAAGGTTGAGACCTTGCGGGTTGTGATGGAGTTGGCGCAATTTCCCCTGCGAAAAAAGATCCTCCCGTGGAGGAAGCTTCCGCGGTAGGTCCCACAACAGACACCTGAGTAGATTTATCCACGGTCTCTGTGGCGACAGAGATGCTACCAACAGAATCTTGCATTGAGATTGTTTTATCTTTAGCAATACTTGTTGAATTAACGGCGCTGGAGGATACGCATATCCTATCATTCCGTCCCAAGGGATCGACAGAGCGTCTACTGCAAATGCTCTTGGATCCGGACACAGAGACACATACGTCTGCAACTGATTGTTGAGATGTGTCGCAAATAAGTCTATCATTGGCCGTTCCCATTGGTAGCAAATCTGATTGAATACTTGTTTGTTGAGAGTCCACTCCGACGGCAACAAGCGACCCTTTCATGAAAGGGAGTCTGCTAGCACATTCAGACGACCCGGTATGTGACGGACCGAAAGAAGAACGTGATGTTCTAACGCAAACAGAAGGATTCTTTCCGTTAGATTGAACAACGGAACTGAATGAGTGCCTCCCTGATTCCGTATATACGCCACTACTGTCGTATTGTCGGATAGGATTTGGACATGAGCATCGTGAATAATGTCCATCCAGTGACGTAACGCAAGCCAAATTGACATCATTTCCTTGATGTTTATGTGCTTGCACAGGAATTGCGGATCCCAAAGACCCTGGCATCTCGAATCCGTTGGGATTAATGATGCACCCCAACCTGTTTGACTGGCATCCGTCATAACGGTAAAACTCGGATCCGGCAACTGCAGCGGAACTCCTTGAGTTAACCACTGAATGTTTGCCCAAGTCTGAATCTCTTGTTTCACTTGATCTGACAAGAGAACGTCTACATCGAGCGAATGAATTTTCACACTCCAATTCTGAGTCAGGAAAATTTGAAGAGGACGTGTGCGTAACCGCCCCATCGGAATGAGATCCGCGGCGGCTCCGCACAGACCTATCAGTCTCATAAATACTCTCGCCGTGACTTTGTCTGCGTGCAGACAATAGCGAGCGTAACAACTGACTAATTTCTCTCTGGTTAACGGCAGACGAACGAGATTGTTGTGCGTCTCGAAGCTCATTCCCAGATGAGTGAATGACTTGGACGGCACCAGATCCGACTTCTCCTCGTTTATTATAAAACCGAGACGTCGGAGCAATAGAAGAAGATTCTGAACATCGTTCTGAAGCGTTAACTCGTTGCCGTACCTCTGAAGAATGTCGTCCAGGTAGGCCGACGTTACCGCAGACGAATGAGCTCGGATGTAGATCATTACCGAATTCATTACCCGAGTGAAAGCCCAGGGTGCTAGATTCAATCCGAAGCACATCGCCCGGAATTGATACACCACTCCTAGGACTGCGAAGCGTAGATACTTTCGGAATGTCGGATGTACCATGACGTGAAAGTACGCATCTTTGAGATCTATGCTCGTTGCATAATCGTTCACCCGAATACTCGCTCTGACCGATCGAATCGTCTCCATATAAAACTTCGGAGCGACGATCAGCTTGTTTATCCAGCTCAAATCTATGACTGGACGGAACGAGCCGTCTGGTTTCGGAACCAGAAACAGATGGCTGTAGAATCCCGGAGATTCCTGGTTTTCTACGACCTCTACCGCGTTCTTCATTAAAAGAGACTGCACCTCTGATAACAGAGCGTCTCTTTTCGGCGGATTTGACGGAAGATGAGTCCACTTTGGACTTCGAGTTAATGGAGGCTTTCGTTTGAAGGATATCTTTAGACCTTCCGAAGTCACTCCTCTCACCCAAGGGTCGTCCGTAATCGACGCCCATTCTTGTGAAAAGCCCGACAACCTTCCGTCAACCGGAACGCGATAGAGGTTTAAGCCATCACCTCCTGGACCTGCGAGGCCTGCGGTAGGAGAAACCACGTCTTCCACGACCCGCACTTCGCCCCGTCGACCTCGGGACGTCCGACCGATTGTCCCGGCCTGAAGGACGTCCCGAACGAGAGTCGCTATCCTGACGGTCTCTCGAATAAGACCAAGAGGACCCACCGGAACCTCTATAGGAACCTCTCTTGGGCGCATTAGACCCAGAAGTGCCTGTCTTATTCGTGTCTGCTGTATCCGACTTCTTAGGAGCAGATTTGAACAACAGAGAATCCTTAGCTTTCTTTGTAATTTTATCATAAATAGCGGAAAGCTTGCCGTCAAAGAAGTTCTCCTGAGACCGAAGCAACTCTAAGAGAGTTCTTCACCTTATAATCCACTAGTGTGGATGTAGCTAGGGCTGCGTCACGTCTAACCAACTCCAGATTTGCCACTGAAAGGGCGGAGTTACACGTGGAATAAGCTACTGCCCTTGAAAGAAGTCTTAAAGAGGATTGTATATCCTGAAACTCTTTCCCCTGAAGGCGCAGTGATAATGCCTTAGTAAGGTGATCTGCGTAAGATAAGGCATCTAAATTGGCTCTGTTAGACGCAATAGCTGTTTCCAACACCGCGGTTGGAATAGAAGCTGACGACGGTAATGATAGCTCTAAGTCTTCCGCCTCGTCATCCATACGCAGAGGAACTCTCGGTATACCCTGTCCTGCCGTATTGAATTTATTCCTTGCATTAATGAAAGGCAGGTTGAGAGTATTAGCGGACAAGAAACCTGCTTTCCCCGTCCTGGAAGCAAGTTTAAATATAGCGTCGTTCAATAATTCAAATGTTCTTGCAACATTACTGGACTGCGACGGAAACTCGGGAGCGATGTCCCTGAACCGCTCAAAAAATTCAGAGTCCAATGACGCTATAATTCTCTTGTCCGGAAGCGCAGCAGTCTGGCCGGACGGAACAACTTGAGGGAGAAAGTGCCGGATGAAGTCCACGGCAGCTTTATGTTGTTCCAAAAGGGATAGCTCCAAGTCATCCGTATCCCTTTCACCATCCGGTCGGACCTCATGATGTTCCCGGTCGTCCGCCCCCGATGCTTCGGCGGAGCGTACCGACCCAGCGCCGTCGGATAATTCTCGATCCGACACCGTTTCTGTCGGCTGCTGGGATGCTGCGATAAGCTGTGCTATCTGCACAAGAATGTCCGGCGTCGAGACCTGCGGAGACGCAGTCTTTCGCTGCTTCGCTGAGGGCAGCTCCGCATGAGATGGCTCCCGCTTACTTTTCCTATGCGAACGTCCGGAGTCCATCGGTCTCGAATCCCTGGCTGCCGGATGGTGTGACCTGGTCGCCGAAGAATCCTTGATCGGCGAAGCTGGTAATATATCGGCGGTCACGCAGCCAAGGTGCGGTCGTGTGCGCTGACGAGAAGAGGAAGCCTTAACAGTCTCTGCGGACTGCTTATACAACGGAGCGTCTCGAGCGACGGACGTATGCTCCGCTAAAGACACATTTTGTACCACAACATCTGGCCCCAGATGTCCCAGATGTTGTTGTACGAGAGAGGGGCCTCTCTCGCTCGCGGCCCGGCTGGACCTGGACGAGCTAGGAACCGGACTCAAAGGCTTCCTCCGTTCTCGCTTACTATCCGCCGTCACTGGGTGTGCATCTATTATGTTTATAGTGCTCGCATCACCCAAAATTTCCTCTTGGACTGCATCGGACGAACCCGGCTGCCGAACCATTCGGTGAATGGATGCTACACCGGGCGAGCTAGCGGACGACATTTGTCTAATCTCCATGAGCACTTTTGCCGCTAGCTCTGAATTCATTTGTGACGACGGACGCACACTTGAAGAAGATAACATGGAAACATCACCCTGTTCTGGTTCCTCTGAAATAGAAACTGAGAGAGTAGAGTGACCTTGCGGAGAAAGAGCCGGCATCGCACTTTCTCCAGAAACAACATATCGTGACACACGTTTCCAATGTTTCTCATCCGAATGTTCACATATAGGACAGGGATTAATGCGAGAACACTGACTACAATTAATACAATGATCATGAAAGTCAGAGGAAGATTTCTTCCTATTACAATTTGAACAACGTCCCTTCATTGTGAAAGAACAACAATAAGTCCTAGTTACTCGCAAAAACCCCTGACACAAAGATACATAATAACATGATCCATTAATAAATGAAAAAACAATTGCAAAACAAAATAATTTTGAAAAAATATTTTTTCAGCGAAGACCAAGTTGCTGAAAAGTAACGTTGAGCCCCGATGGATCCGATGGCAAAGTGTGGTCAAAAATTTTAAATTTATATTAAATAATTAATGAGACACTTTCGGATAATATAAATGTATCTTATAGTGAGATAAACTACAGCAAAGGCAAACAGCCCCCCTCAAAAAAGGCTGTTGCCAATGAAAACAAACAGTGTAAAAACACCAGAAAACATGACTCCAGGCACTGAAAAAACTGGCCCGGAATCAGTCATCAATTACACTCTATCTGATGCAAAACAGAGACTCCCAGGAGAGAATCTGCAGAACATCAGATGGAAGATGCAGAACGCAAACGTTATACACCCATGGGTGAAAACGTAACTATGGGGAAAATAACAGAAAACATTCTGTAAACAAGCAACTCTCCCAGGAAATTTTAGAAATGAAATTTCTCAAAAATATGCCAAAAGCATGGGAGAATTGCAAGGGGGGACTTTAGAAGGCTAGGGGAGAGGAAACACTGAATAAGCAGTGCAACAATTAGCAAGAATGACAACAAGAGGCCCATGCCTCGAAAATAGGCAACTTAACATAATTTCATCAAAAAATTTTAAGTACAGCCCTGATTATTTTTTGTCACTTCTTTTTCCTCTCCTCCTTCTATCCTCCTTAGAATCACATTTTCTCCAAAAATTACGTGTCTGGCATCCTTTAAACTGAGATTTACAAGCACAAAGATCAGTGAGATGTTGACTGATGAAGGGCCAAACAGAGAATGATAATTGGCGCCAATTTCGGGACGTCTGCGTCACTGCGCATGCGCAGTAGAGGCGTAGTATGGAGGTCCTTTAGGACATGATTTCTTTTTGTTTTGGATGCAAATTTTGGGGATTGGGGGGCAAAATTTGTGTTTGGCCCTGGTTTTGTTAGAGTTAGCACCAGCTAGTCTGGGTCATTGGTACAGTATAAAAATATTATAAATTCAAAGTAGTCTGTATATTTTTTATACTTACCAATGGCCCAGACTAGTTGGTGCTAACTCAAACAAGCCAAGACCAATACCGGGTCTGGACCTGCGTCGCTGCATGCAATTGAATCGGCAAACAGGAAGTGGCTGCACGGCAGATCTGAAAATTGCATACACGATACAACTGATCATTATCAGGCTCCAGATGAAATATAAAATCAATCCCTTGCATAGAAGCCGAGAAATGTTTGACGAAAAATTTCAATGTTCAGTGGGTACAGTAAAATTTCAAAGTATCGGCAAACAGGAAGTGGCAGCACGGCAGATCTGAAAATTGCTTACACGATACAACTCATCATTATGAAGCTGCAGACCAAATATAAAATCAATCCCTTTCACAGAAGCCGAGAAAACCTTGACGGAAAATTTCAATGTTCAGTGGGTACAGTAAAATTTCAAAGTATCGGCAAACAGGAAGTGGCAGCACGGCAGATCTGAAAATTGCTTACACGATACAACTCATCATTATGAAGCAGCAGACCAAATATAAAATCATTCCCTTTCATAGAAGCCAAGAAAACTTTGACGGAAGAAGTGTTTCGGATGGACTGACTGATGGACGGATGGACAGAGTCGAGCGGTTACTAGACCTGCTCTGCCGCTGGCGGCACAGGTAAAAATAATCCAGGGCCAAACACAAATTTTGCCCCCAATCCCCAAAATTTGCATGCAAAACCAAAAAATTTATGTCCTATCTGGTCCCCCATACTTTTGCGAACTGTGCATGTGCAATATCCAGGAAGACACTGAAATTGGCGCCAACCATCATTTTTTCTAAAATTGTCTGCTAAATGTTGTAAACAGCAGGGAGATATGAGTGCCCACTCATGGGAGGGCCATTCCCATCTGGGCCATTCGTAAGTATAACAAGAAGGATGCCACGCCCTATAGCTCACCAACATTCCTCTTTGATAGTAACTTTGGCAAACACAAGAACTGTATCAAACAGGCTCATAACATGCGACAAAGCTTACCTAAACACAACCTCTTAAAAGTAAAACACAGAAACTGATATAAACACTAAGTTAAGCATGAAATTCTGAGCTAAACAGAAAACTAAACGCAACTAAAAATGTCATGAAAAATGTTTAAAATGCAGGGTATGAGGGGTTAATCATGGAACAATGATACTGAGGAACATGTATGAGGAATATAAGTGCCATGGGAAGAAAAGGAGCACAGCAGCTGACTTAAACACTTAGTTAAACATGAAATTCCGAGCTAAACAGAAAACTAAACGCAACTAAAAATGTGATGAAAAACGTTTAAAAAGCAGGGTATGAGGGGTTAATCATGGAACAATGATACTGAGAAACATGTATAATGAATATAAGTGCCATGGGAAGAGAAGGAGCACAGCAGCTGACCTAAACACTAAGTTAAACATGAAATTCCGAGCTAAACAGAAAACTAAACGCAACTAAAAATGTCAAGAAAAATGTTTAAAATGCAGGGTATGAAGGGTTAATCATGGAACAATGATACTGAGGAACATGTATGATGAATATAAGTGCCATGGGAAGAGAAGGAGCACAGCAGCTGACCTAACCACTAAGTTAAACATGAAATTCCGAGCTAAACAGAAAACTAAACGCAACTAAAAATGTCAAGAAAAATGATTAAAATGCAGGGTATGAGGGGTTAATCATGGAACAATGATACTGAGGAACATGTATGATGAATATAAGTGCCATGGGAAGAGAAGGAGCACAGCAGCTGACCTAAACACTAAGTTAAACATGAAATTCCGAGCTAAACAGAAAACTAAATGCAACTAAAAATGTCAAGAAAAATGATTAAAATGCAGAGTATGAGGGGGTTAATCATGGAACAATGATACTGAGGAACATGTATGATGAATATAAGTGCCATGGGAAGAGAAGGAGCACAGCAGCTGACCTAATCACTTAGTTAAACATGAAATTCTGAGCTAAACAGAAAACTAAACGCAACTAAAAATGTCAAGAACAAGAAGGACGCCAACGCCCTATAGCTCACCAACATTCCTCTTTGACAGTAACTTTGGCAAACACAAGAACTGTATCAAACAGGCTCATAACATGTGACAAAGCTTACCTAAACACAACCTCTTAAAAGTAAAACACAGAAACTGACATAAACACTAAGTTAAGCATGAAATTCTGAGCTAAACAGAAAACTAAACGCAACTAATAATGTCAAGAAAAATGTTTAAAATGCAGGGTATGAGGGGTTAATCATGGAACAATGATACTGAGGAACATGTATGATGAATATAAGTGTCATGGGAAGAGAAGGAGCACAGCAGCTGACCTAAACACTAAGTTAAACATGAAATTCCGAGCTAAACAGAAAACTAAACGCAACTAAAAATGTCAAAAAAATGTTTAAAATGCAGGGTATGAGAGGTTAATCATGGAACAATGATACTGAGGAACATGTATGATGAATATAAGTGTCATGGGAAGAGAAGGAGCACAGCAGCTGACCTAAACACTTAGTTAAACATGAAATTCTGAGCTAAACAGAAAACTAAATGCAACTAAAAATGTCAAGAAAAATGTTTAAAATGCAGGGTATGAGGGGTTAATCATGGAACAATGATACTGAGGAACATGTATGATGAATATAAGTGACATGGGAAGAGAAGGAGCACAGCAGCTGACCTAAACATCAAGTTAAACATGAAATTCCGAGCTAAACAGAAAACTAAACGCAACTAAAAATTTCAAGAAAAATGTTTAAAATGCAAGGTATGAGGGGTTAATCATGGACCATGATACTGAGGAACATGTATGATGAATATAAGTGTCATGGGAAGAGAAGGAGCACAGCAGCTGACCTAAACACTTAAGTTAAACATGAAATTCCGAGCTAAACAGAAAACTAAATGCAACTAAAAATGTCAAAAAAAATGTTTAAAATGCAGGGTATGAGGGGTTAATCATGGAACAATGATACTGAGGAACATGTATGATGAATATAAGTGCCATGGGAAGTGAAGGAGCACAGCAGCTGACCTAAACACTTAAGTTAAACATGAAATTCTGAGCTAAACAGAAAACTAAACGCAACTAAAAATGTCAAGAAAAATGTTTAAAAAGCAGGGTATGAGGGGTTAAATCATGGTATAATGATAATAATCATCATATAGCAGCATTATAAAGGCCATGATATGGAAATAGGGTGAGTAAGTGACCTAAACAGAAACTTTAACATTATTGGACACGTACGCTGACGCCGACGCCGACCGATCGAGCCATGCCATAAGCTCACACAACTAAAGTTGGTGAGCTAAAAATGTCTAAAATGTAGGGTATGAGGGGTTAAATCATGGTAAAATGATAATAATCATCATATAGCAGCATTATAAAAGCCATGATATGGAAATAGGGCGAATAAGTGACCTAAACAGAAACTTTAACATTATTGGACACGTACGCTGACGCCGACGCCGACCGATCGAGCCATTCCATAAGCTCACACAACTAAAGTTGGTGAGCTAAAAAATATACAAATTACTTTGAATGTATAATATTTTTATACAACAACCAATGGCCCAGACTAGCTGAATCGTAAAAAGGCTGGAGGGCCTAGGACATACAGGAAAATCCAATTACTCAATCACTTCATACAGATCTCCTACAGGAGAATAGGAGAGAAAGGAATTATATATGTCTTTCTCATTTACGAGAAGAAATGAGAAAGACATAAAACCAACAATGTAATTGAGTATTACATATTATATAATTCTCAATTTAATGCCAGCATAACCCATTATGCTAATTCGGTGAAGGGAAGCCAATATATAAAGACAGTCCAGAAAATGAGACTCTTCATACTCATTTAAAAGTGTCTGAGAATTGTATATTAATGCCCGTTTGACACGTGACATATACAAATGCTTCACAGTGAGCTACACTTTAAAAACAATACATAAATGAGACATATTATTTGCTTCACACCGAGCTACACATTAAAACCATCCCAGCACAAACTCGGAGCTACTGACACGGGAGGAGGTCTTCCCTTGCTTTTCATTATAAAGCCAGATGATCAGAAGGGAAAAACCATCCCCCCCCCCCCTTCTCCTTGTTCTGGAATACATGACCACCGAACGAAGAGGGCAGCGTCACTGCTGGAACGGGTTGCCTAAATAACTATAGATGTAATAATTTTAGTGGATGACATTCTGAGCAACAGAATGAGGACCTAAACATCTAAGGTCACCAGAGATGGACTCTAAATTTCTAAGGTAAAACCTGGTAAATGTAGAGGGCTGTGTCCAGTACGCAGCCTTCATGAGATCAGTAATGGCTATACTGTTAGAATAAGCCCAAGAAGGTGGACAGCGCTCTAACTTCATGCACTGATATCTTATTTACAGAACGCTGATTTGAAGATAGATTTTTATAGGCAATGCGTATTGCCAACTGAAACCATCTAGCAATAGAATGAACAGAAATATCTCTTCTGTCAGGAATTAAAGAAAGAAAGAAGCGTTTCCTTCCATTTCTTATAAACTCTGATCGGCTTTTATATATGCGCATAGCCCTGACTGGACACAGCCTGATTCTTAGCCATTTCTGTAGTGAAAGTAATGGTATTACCCACACTACGGTAGTGAAATTCGTCAACAGATAAAGCATGAAGTTCACTAACTCTTCTAGCGGATGCAAAGGCTAAGAGAAATGCTGTTTTATAGGTCAAGAATTTGAACTCTACAATGTCCAACGGCTCAAACGGAGCTTCTTTAAGCTTCAACAGAATCCATAAGCTTCAACAGAACCCAAGCCAAATTCCACTTAGGAATTAATCTGAGGGTTCTAGGTCTATTGATAGAGAAATTTCTAATTAGTTTGGATAATGAAGCATTAGATCCAATTGCCAAGTTATCATGATGAGTGTAAATGTCCGATAACATAGCCCTTAATAGTGACGGGCTGCAGTTTGAGATCGTCAAACAAGTAGACCAGAAAAAAAATTTGCAATATCCAGTATGGACAGATCATATACGTTTATCAACTGATCCTTACACCAACAGAAGAAAACCTTCCACTTCGATCCGTAATTCAACGAAGAGGAGGACCTCCTGCAGCATCCACTGCCCGTCCTGTAAATTGCTTGCCGAGCATGAAGGACCGCACAACGGAAATACGTGAAGGTTGAGACCTTCTGGGTTGTGATGCAGTGCGCGTGACTTCCCCTAAGGTCTTCTCGCGGAGGAAGCTTCCAGGGAACGTCCCATAACAGACACCTGAGAAGATTGATCCACGGTTTCTGTGACGACAGAGATGCTACTAGAAGAATTTTGCAATGAGACTGTTTGATCTTTAACAGAATCTGCTGAATCAACAGAGTTGGAGGATACGCATATCCTATCATTCCGCCCCATGAGATTGACAGAGAGTCTACTGCATACGCTCGATGGTCTGGACATGGTGACACGTATGTCTGTAACTGATTGTTCAGATGTGTCGTGAACAGATCTATCATGGGTCGATTCCACTGGTAGTAAAACTGTCTGAATACATGCTTGTTGAGCGTCCACTCCGATGGCAACAGGCGACCTTTCCGAGATAGTGAGTCTGCTATTACGTTCAGACAACCCAATATATGATGGACAGAGAGTTGAACATGATGATTCACGACATACAGAATTTTTTCCATTGGTTCACTTAACGGAACTGAATGAGTGTCGCCCTGGTTCCTAATGTACGCTACGACTGTCGAGATGTCCGACAATATCTGAACGTGAGCGTCCACCAGAATGTGAATCCAATGTTGCAGCACTCCTTGATGTTTATGTGCTTCTCTAGGAACCGAGGGTCCCAAAGACCCTGACACTTCAAGTCTGTCGGGTTCAGGGTCACGCCCCAACCCGTTTGACTCGCATCCGCCACAATCGTGAAAGCCAGATCAGGCAGCTGCAGCGGAACTGCCTGAATTAACCACTGAATATCTGCCCAAATCTGGACCTTTTGTTTTACTAGGTCCGTTAAAACAATACTGGTATCGAGCGAATGCATCTTCACACTCCAGTTCGGAGTAAAGAATATCTGGAGGGGACGTGTGTGCAGGCGGCCAATCAGAATAAGATCTGCAGCCACTCCGCACAGCCCCATCAGTCGCATGAATTTCCTCGCTGTTAATGCATCTGAGTGTAGACAAAAGCGAGCATAACCACTGACTAACTTTGCTCTGGGTAGATCCGACTCCTTCTCGTTTACGATGAAGCCGAGACGTTGGAGCAATAGAAGCAGACTCTGAACATTGTTCTGAAGAATAATTTTGTTGCCGTGTCTCTGAAGAATGTCGTCCAAGTAAGCCGACGTTACCGCAGACGAATGAGCTCGGAAGTAAGACATTACCGAGTTCATTATTCGAGTGAAAGCCCAGGAAGCCAGGTTCAGACCGAAGCACATCGCTCAGAACTGATACACTTTCCCTTGTACGGTGAACAGCAGGTACTTTCTGAATGCCGGATGTACCAGGACATGAAAGTACGCAACCTTTAGATCTATGCTTGCAGCATAGTCGTTCACTCAAATGCTCGCTCTTACCGACCAAATGGTCTTCATGTAGAACTTGGGAGCCATGATAAGCTTGTTTATCCAGCTCAAGCCTATTACCGGTCGGAACGAGCCGTCTGGCTTCAGTATGAGGAACAGGTGACTGTAGAAACCTTGAGAATTTTGATTCTCAATGACCTCTATTGCTTCCTTTGATAAGAGAGCCTGTACTTCCACTAGGAGAGACTCTCTTTTGCAAAGATTTGACGGAAAATTTGTCCAGCACGGACATCTAGCTAGTGGTGGTTTCGCTTGGAATGTTAGCTGTTAGCTTCTCACCCACTGGTCTTCCATAATTGTTATCCAGTTTTTCGCTAAGCTTGATATGATATGATATATACTTTATTCACCAGTATACAAACAAGAGGCCCCAAGGGGCCTGATGGCGCTCACCTGACATGGTAGCCTAAATATCAACCCAGAGAATTGATTTCAACAAGTTGCATCTGCTCCTCCTAAGAAAAGCTTATACCAAATATCCAAAGATTCTGACCAGTGGATCTAAAAAAAAAAGAAGACTTTTAAAGAATATTCCTCATTTTGATCTAAGTTATAATTCGGGCTCCCACAGGGACTTGGCTTTAACAAACTTGAATCTCACCCCCCTGAGGATGCTGCACACCAAATATCAAAACATTCCGACTGCTGGATCTGAAGAAGAAGATTTTTAAAGAAAATTTCTCATTTTGAACTAAGTTACAATTCAAGCTCCCACAGTGAGTCCAAATATGGACCTAGGGACTTGGCTTGAACAAACTTGAATCTCACCCCTGTAAGCATGGTGCATACCCAATATCAAAAGATTCTGCCTGCTGGATCTTGATAAGAAGATTTTCAAAGAAATTTGCCTGAAATGCACTAAGTTCGAATTTGAGCTTCTATAGTGAGCCCAAATATGAATGTAGGGAGCCGATTTGAACAAACTTGAATCAGATCCACCCCACAATGTTGCATACCAAGTATCAAAAGATTCTGCCTGCTGAATCTGGAGAAGAAGATTTTTTTAAAAATTTGCCCGAAATGCACTAAGTTCGAATTCGAGCTTCTATAGTGAGCCCAAATATGAATCCAGGGGGCTGATTTGAACAAACGTGAATCAGATCCACCCCTCAATGTTGCATGCCAAATATCAAAAGATTCTGCCTGCTTGATCTGGAGAAGAAGATTTTTTAAGAAATTTGCCTGAAATGCACTAAGTTTGAATTCGAGCTTCTATGCTGAGCCCAAATATAAACCCAGGGGGCCAATTTGAACAAACTTGAATCAGATCCACCCCACAATGTAGCATACCAAATATCAAAAGATTCTGCCTGCTGGATATGGAGAAGATTTTTTAAGAAATTTGCCTGAAATGCACTAAGTTCGAATTCGGGCTTCTATAGTGAGCCCAAATATGAATCCAGGGGGCCGATTTGCACAAACTTGAATCAGATCCACCCCACAATGTTGCATACCAAATATCAAAAGATTCTGTCTGCTGGATCTGGAGAAGAAGATTTTTTAAGAAATTTGCTTGAAATACACTAAGTTCGAATTCGGGCTTCTATAGTGAGCCCAAATATAAATCCAGGGGGCCGATTTGAACAAACTTGCATCAGATCCACCCCACATTGTTGCATACCAAATATCAAAAGATTCTGCCTGCTGGATCTGGAGAAGAAGATTTTTTAAGAAATTTGCCTGAAATGCACTGAGTTCGAATTCGAGCTTCTATACTGAGCCCAAATATAAACCCAGGGGGCCGATTTGAACAAACTTGAATCAGATCCACCCCACAATGTTGCATACCAAATATCAAAAGATTCTGCCTGCTGGATCTGGAGAAGATTTTTTAAGAAATTTGCCTGAAATGCACTAAGTTCGAATTCGGGCTTCTATAGTGAGCCCAAATATGAATCCAGGGAGCCGATTTGAACAAACCTGAATCAGATCCACCCCACAATGTTGCATACCAAATATCAAAAGATTCTGCCTGCTGGATCTGGAGAAGAAGATTTTTTAATGTTTTTCCCATTGCCTACAGCGTTAAAAAGTGCTGACTCAGCACTTTTTGAAAGTCCTGAAAAAAGTACCTTGTGATCAAACTGATAGGGATTTTTTTTAACTATTCTATTCTACTGGATAAAAGTAAGCTTTATACAAAATAAGAATTCTCTGTGCCGTGTAGTTTTGGAGATATGGGAGTTTTAAGGTTTCTCCTATTTTTAGCTCCATGGTTCCCATGGGGCAATGAGAAAATTTTTTTTTGCATCAATCAACTACTTATGACCCATTATCATCTCATATCAAATTTGGTTCAAATTGACCTGACGGTTCTGAAAATAGAAATTTTAGGCGTGGCCAAAATTTTTGCCCCTCCCATAACGAAGGCAAATAATGCCCGACAAACTTCTCTTGAACAAACTTGAGTCTACACCTCTAAAGGAAGCTGCATACTAAATATCAAGTCTCTGCTATTGCTGGTTCTTGAGAAGAAGATTTTTTTAAGAATTGGAGCATTTTTGCCCCATCCCTCTGCTCAATACGAGCCAAAACCTAATTTCACAAAAAACCAAAATACCCTTATATAACCACTACTCACATGAAATTTCATTAATATGCGGCCAGTGGTTTGGGAGAAAAAGGCCCAAACACCACCTTCACGACGGACGACGGACGCTGGACGACGAACGAAAAGTGATCAGAAAAGCTCACCCTCACTTTCAGTCAGGTGAGCTAAAAATTGAACATAAAATACATGGAATATACACATTTACATGATATAAGCTTGATAACCTTCTGCCAACTGGCAAGCAATAGAGGTCCTGTCCATCACCTGTTTGACCTGCGATGCTTATGGGAGAAACCACATCCTCCCCACGAAGAGCCTCGACCTGTCGGCTTAGGGGCATCTGACCGGTAGTCTCGATCATACCTACGCCCCTTTCCCGAGACGCTGTATTGACGACCTCCAGAGTAACTATAGGAGAGTTTCCTATACCCTCGCGAGGAGTCTCCTTTTGACGATTTCTGTCTGGGACATCCTCCTCTACTTTTTTCTGCTGACGCGGGTCGATGAGACGCCGACTTTAGAAGCAGAGTATTTGACACTTTCTTAGTAGCCTGGTCATAAACCAAAGAAAGCTTGTCGTCAAATATAGTGTGTCCAGAAACCAAAGCGACTCGGAGAGAGTTTTTCATCTTGTCATCTATCAAAGATGACGACGTAAGGGCACCATCACGTCTGATTAACTCCAAATTAGCCACTGTTAAGGTGGAGTTATACGTGGTAAACATAATTGCCCTGGAAAGAACTCTAAAAGAGGTACAAACGTCCTCAAATTCCTTCCCATTGAGACGATGCGCCCTAGCTCATGTAAGGTGATCTGCGTAAGACATAGCGTCCAAATTCGCTCTATTTGAAGAAATTACCATCTCAATTGTGTCCGAGCGAATTGTGAATGACCCAGGCAAGGATACCTCTAGATCCTCGGCCTGCTCATCCACATCCAAACCCAGAGGAACTCTGTACATCTTCCCCGACCATTTTAAACGAACGTGGTCCAAGAAACGGTAAATTTATGGAAGATGTGAAGAAACCGACTTTCTTCTTCCCACTGGAGAGCTTAAGTATGGCATTGTCTAAATGGACAAAGGCCTGCGACACCTGCCTAGACTGAACCGGAAAAGATAGGACCCCCTCCTTTGTCCAGATAAAATCTGCGTCCAACGATGCCAGCGGTTTCTTTCTAGTCGTCGCAGCATTCTGATTCGCTGGAACAAATTGAGGGCAATATTGATGGATTAAATCCATCGCAACCATGTGTTGTTCCGAAAGGGAAGGGTAATCTTCTTCCATATCCCTTTCACCATCCAAAAGAATCAGTTGTGAATCTCGGTCTCCTGCATCTGAATGAATAGATGACTGGACCGATCCAGCACCGTCCAACAGCTCAGGTTTTGAGACTGCCATAGGCTGCTCTTGCACTTGTTGGGATGCTGCGATCAGCTGCGCAATCTGCGATAGCAAGTCCGTTATGGAGGCCTGAGAAGCAGTGGTATTCTGTTTCTTTGCCGCTTGCTGCGCCTGGGACTGTGTGTCAGAGATGGCTCTTTTCTCCGGACGTCCCGATGAACGAGGCCTAGTCTCCCTAGCTACCGGATGGTCCGACTTCGCAGACGACGAGTGGTCCCTTCTTGGCGATGCAGGCTGGATATCCGAAGTCGGGTAGTTAGGGTGCAGTCGTGTGTGCTTGGAAGATGACGATGTAGAAGCCGTAACTGCAGATCTCGTTTGTAAAAACGTATAGCTCTAACAGGACAGATTAAAGGCCTATGCCAGTCTGAAGACGGAAGAGCCTTAATAACAATAGGTTCCGGATACTTATAGGAGCCTGATTTTAGCCAAAAATACAACCTTAGTAGTCAAGGTAATAGTATTACCTACACTACGATAGTGAGAATCATCAACAGATAGTGCCTGAAGCTCACTAACTCTTCTAGCCGAAGAGAAGACTAAGAGAAAACTGTCTTATAACATAAGAATTTGAAGTCCACTGTATCAAGAGGCTCACATGGTGCTTCTTTAAGCTAAAGAAGAACCCAAGCTAAACTCCACTTAGGAATTAATCTAAGGGTTCTAAGTCTATTTATCGAAAAGTTTTTTCCGTAACTTAGATAAAGAGACATTAGATCCAATCTGTAAACTATCATGATCTGCATAAGTATCAACAGAATGATTCCTACCTCATCGTGAGAAAACCTTCCACTTAGCAGCATAATTTAGCAAAGAGGTCCTCCTACAGTTAGAAATTGCGTCCACTGCTCGTCCTGTAAATTGCTTGCCATGCAAGAAGGACCGCACAATGGAAATATGTGAAGGTTGAGACCTTGTAGGTTGTGATGCAGTGAGCGCGATTTCCCCTGCGAAAGATCCTCTCATGGAGGAAGCTTCCGCGGCATGTCCCACAGCAGACACCTGAGTAGATTTATCCATGGTGACAGAGATGCTACCAACAGAATTTGCAGTGAGATTGCTTTATCTTAAGAAATATCTGCTGAATCAATGGTGCTGGAGGATACGCGTATCCTACCATTCCGTCCCAAGAGATCGAGAGAGCGTCTACTGCGAATGCTCGAGGATCTGGACACGGAGACACATACGTCTGCAACTGATAGAGATGCGTCGCAAATAAGTCTACCATTGGACGATCCCATTGGTAGCATATCTGATTGAAAAGTCGTTGTTGAAAGTCCATTCTGACGACAACATACGACCTATCCGAGAAAGGGGGTCCGCTGGAACGTTCAGACGACCCGGAATATGATGGACCGATAGAAGAACTTGATGCTCTAGGACAAACAGAAGGATCCTTTCCGTTAAATTGAATAACGGAATGGAATGAGTGCCTCCCTGGTTCTGAATATACGCTACTACTGTCGAATTGTCGGACAGAATTTGAACATGCGAATTCTGAAGAATGTTCATCCATTGATGTAGCGCAAGCCATATTGACATCATGTCTTGATGTTTATGTACTTGTTAGGAACTGCGGATCCTAAAGACCCTGGCACCCTGAATCTGTTGGGCTCAGAGTTGCACCCCAACCTGTTTGACTCGCATCCGTCATTATCGTTAAACTCGGATCCGGCAGTTGCAGTGGTACTCCTTGAGTTAACCACTGAATATCTACCCAAGTCTGAATCTCTTGTTTCACTTGATTCGACAAGACGATGTTCGATTCGAGCGAATGAGTCTTCACACTCCAATTCGGAGATAAAATATCTGTGGAGTGGACGAGTGCGTATCCGCTCCATCGGAATAATATTCGCAGGGGGTCCGCACAAACCTGTCAGTCTCATGAATTCTCTCGCTGTTACTACATCTGAGTGAAGGCAAATGGCAAAAGTGAGCGTAACAACTGACTAATATCGCTCTGGTTAACTGCAGACGAATGAGTTTGTTGTGCAACTCTAAGCTCATTCCCACATGGGTGAATGATTAGGACGGCACTAGATCCAACTTCTTTTCATTTACTAAGAAATCGAGACGTCAGAGCAATTGAAGCAGACTCTGAACATCGTTCTGAAGCGTTAACTTGCTGCCGTAACCCTGAAGAATGTTGTCCAAATTCTTCTTTTGGTAAGGTGATCTGCGTGAGATAATGCGTCTAAATTCTATTAGATGATATTGTCGTCTCCAGTATACTGGAGTAAATAAACATGGACGCCGGCAATGACAATTCCAGGTCTTCAGCCTAGTCGTCCAAACGCAGAGGAACTCTCGGCACGCCTAGTCCTGCCTTTTCAAAATTATGTCTTGCATTGATGAAAGGCAGCTGAATAGCGCTAGGTGATAAGAAACCTAATTTGCCAGTCTTAGAGGCTAGCTTGAATATAGCGTCATTCAAAAGTTCAAATGTCCATGGCATTTCTGGACTGGGTCGGAAACTCAGGGACGGTGCCCCTAATCTGGCTGAAAAAGTCTGTGTCCATTGACGCTTTCAGTTTCTTATCAGGTAACGCAGCATTATTGTCCAGAGAAACAACTTCTAAAAGGTGATGCCGGATGAAATTTACGGCCACCTTAAGTTGTTCGGAAAGGGAAAATTTCAGCTGTGCTGATTCCTTTTTACCATCCGCCTGGACCACACAATAATTTCGGTCATCCCTTACTGACTCTGCAGGGGAACGAGGCGACCCAGCTTGCTCAAATAGTTCTTTACTGAAAAAGTTTCTGATAGCTGCTAGAATGCTGCGATGAATTGAGCTATCTGCGATAGCAAGTCCATCACGGAGGCCTGTGGAGCAGCGGTCTTACGTAATTAGCCACTGGAAGCTCCAGGGACGTTCATTCCTGCATTTATATAATATGCGAACGTCCCAACTGGAAAGGCCTTGTGTCCTTGGCTAGCGAATGGCATGACATTTCGAAAAAATAATTTCAAAAACATTTTTTTTTTTTTTTTTTTTTTTAAATTTTCAGAAGAGCCCAAGTTCCCAATGGGAACAATGAGCCCAAATGGATCCCCAAAAAGTCTAAGTGTGGACAAAATATTTTAAAACATTTTTAAAAATTAATGCAACACTAACAGACAATATTAATGTATCTGGCTATGAGCAGAACTAACAGAAGACAAGTAATCACTATCAGAAGTAACTGTTGTCAACATAAACAAAAGTGTACAAAAACCGGAAACATGACTCCAGGCACTGTAACCATGGCCCAAAATCAGTCACCAATTTAAACACTATCCGATGTAAAACAGGGGCTTCCAGAGAAGAAACTGCAGTATATCAGATGGTAGATGCAGATCACAATGCCTAATCACCCAAGGGGTGAGGACGTAAACATGGGAAAAAACAGAATAATCATTCTGTTACCAGCCAAAACTCCCAAGAAATTTTAGTAAAAAAATTCCAAAATTAGGCCAAAAGCATGGGAGAATAGCAAGGGGGGTATTAAGGAAAGGGAGAGAGGAAACACTGAACAAACAATGGTAAGTTCATAGCCAGAATGACAACATAAGGCTCATGCCCCAAAATTAGGGAACATGAAATAATTTCGTAAAAAAATTATAAGTTACAGCCCTGAACACATTCTGCCACTGTTTCTTTCTCTCATCCTTTATTTCATCCTTAGATCCACCATTTCTTTCATAAATATGTGTCTGGCATCATTTAAACTGAGATTTACAAGCACAAATATCAGTGACATGTTACTGATTTTAGGGCCAAACAAAGAATGACTTTTGGAGCCAATTTCGAGACCTCCTTGACACTGCGCATGCGCAGTGGATATAAGGTATGGAGGACATCATAGAACATTGAAATTTTGGTTTTTGATGTAAATTTTGGGGATTGGGGGGCAAAATTTGTGTTTGGCCCTATAATTTAAGGAGTTAGCACCAGCTAAGTCTGGGTCATTGGTACAGTGTGTAGCTTGAACCAAGTTGGAGTGAGGGGTGGTAACATAAAATAGAGAAAAAAGCTTAAAAAAACACAACAAAAATGGCCGCCATGCCGCCATCTTGGATTTTGAAAAAAAAATATTGAACGTGCATCATCCCCTCCCAACCCTCTATCCAAGTGCCAAATATGCAAAGTGTAGCTTGAACCATGTTGGAGGGAAGGGTGGTAACATGAAAATAGAGAAGAAAGCTTAAAAAAACACAACAAAAATGGCCACCATTCCGTCATCTTGGATTTTGAAACAAAGATTTTGAGCGTGCATCATCCCCTCAGAACTATTTATCCATGTATCAAATATGAAAGGTGTAGCTTAAAGCATGTAGGAGGGAGAGGTGGTAACATAAAAACAGACAGACAGACGGATGGACAGACAGATGGACGGAGTGCAATCCTTTAGTCCCCTTACAGTTCCCGTAGGGGACTAATAATATGATGTTAATGAAGTTAAACTGAGTTATAAACTCATACGTCGTAAAAAAAGAGCAGACCGCTCTGAGCTAAACTTTTCAGAGTGGACTAATTGCCACATTGGAGAATGTCGCCTAGATAACTGACATGTCAGCAACACAGGTACATGAAGGCTAGCAATTTATTGTCCAGGAATGATATGTACGAGGATGCATATACTTGAATGCATAAAAGGCTTACGGGAAGAAAACTATGTCCTGTCCTGTAATCGCCTCTTTAACACATTGGCAGGGGGTAGGGGATGGGGGTGGGTGGGTGGGTGGGTGGGTGGGGTTGACGAATAAATCCTATTGAACCCCCAACCCACATTACTTGAATCGCTTTTGTGTTAGTTATCAAATAGTATAGGAACCACAGGGCTCCCTCACACCTGATCGACTCCATAATGCCACTGAGGACGGAGGTGGATGGGATGACGAAATAATACCCCATACAGACATTATATCCAATCCCTCGAGTGGAAATATAATCCACAACAATAGATTGGATAGAAATAAAGAGGGAGACGAAAACAATGTTCCGACACCAGATCATAACAAGAAGGACGCCAACGCCCTATAGCTCACAAACATTCCTCTTTGATAGTAACTTTGGCAAACACGAAAACTGTATCAAAAAGGCTCATAACATGCGACAAAGCTGACCTAAACACAACCTCTTAAAAGTAAAACACAGAAACTGACATAAACACTAAGTTAAACATGAAATTCTGCGCTAAACGGAAAACTAAACGCAAATAAAAATGTCAAGAAAAATGTTTAAAATGCAGGGTATGAGGGGTTAATCATGGAACAAGAATACTGAGGAACATGTATGATGAATATAAGTGCCATGGGAAGAGAAGGAGCACAGCAGCTGACCTAAACACTAAGTTAAACATGAAATTCCAAGCTAAACAGAAAACTAAACACAACTAAAATGTAAAGAAAATGTTTGAAATGCAGAGTTTGAGGGGCTAATCATGGAACAATGATGTTGGAGTGAGGGGTGGTAACATAAAATAGAGAAAAAAGCTTAAAAAAACACAACAAAAATGGCCGCCATGCGGCCATCTTGGATTTTGAAGACAAAATATTGACTGTGCATCATCCCGTCCCAACCCTCTATCCATGTGCCAAATATGCAAAGTGTAGCTTGAACCATGCTGGTGGGAGGGGTGGTAACATGAAAATAGAGAAAAAAAGGTTAAAAAACACAAAAAAAATGGCCGCCATTCCGCCATCTTGGATTTTGAAAAAAAAATTTTGAGCGTGCATCATCCCCTCAGAACCATTTATCCATATACCAAATATGAAAGGTGTAGCTTAAAGCATGTTGGAGGGAGAGGTGGTAACATAAAAAACAGACAGACAGACAGACGGACAGACAGACGGATGGACGCATGGACAGAGGGACGGAGTGCAATCCTATAGTCCCCTTACGGTTCCAGTTGGGGACTAATAAGTAACCTAAACAGAAGCTTTAACATTATTGGACATGTAGGCTGATGCCAACACTGACGTCGACCGATCAAGCCATGCCATAAGCTCACACAACTAAAGTTGGTGAGCTAAAAACCCATATTTCGGTGTAAGTTGCGACCTTGAAAGCTCACTGAACGGAGACTTACAACTATCGTCACGCAAGGTAGGGAAAGAAGAGCTGCTATTTTTAACAGCCGTAATTCCCAAAGAGACAGTAGTCTCAAGAGATAATTATTTCAGTTATATGTTATTGCATAATTACTGAAAAACACCGCTCATGATTCTAGCAAGGCTACTATGGTGTAAACAATAAGACTCAAGTCTGTGACACCTATGAAAACCAACCGAAAAGCACTGTTTCCTTTAGAGGTTTTATTCCAAAATGAGAGCGGTCTGAGCCTAGCTAACATAGCTTAGAAGTCTTCATCTCCGTGAAGACAGATATCTCAGTGTAACTGGCGACCTTGAAAGCTCACTGAACGGAGACTTACAACTATCGTTGGGCAAGGTAGGGAATGACGAGCCGCTATTCTAACAGTCGTAATTCACAAAGAGACAGTAGTTTCAAGGTAGTTACGCAGTTATGAGTCTTCATCTGCGTGAAGACATATCTGTTATCTGTGTCACCTGCAGCCTCTGAAAGCTCACTAAATGGAGACTTACAACACTAGCCGTTAATGTATAAGAAAAGACTGCTGTAACAGTACATAAGGCTACTATGACATCCACAATAACATTAAATGTCTTGACGCCAAGGAATACAACACCAAGATGGAAAAGACATACTTATTCCCTCTAATGGCTCTATTCTAAACAAGACAGCCGTCTCAGTCTATCTACACACTATCGAACCTCTATTCATAAGGGATAGGGCATAACATTTCTTATATTATTGCTAAGGCAAGGAAGGCATTGTTAATCGGGACAAAAAGCCCTCGTCACCTGTGCCAAATGATCCGGGGAGGAAAGATTTTTGTCTTTCCATCACCCGGTCTTATAAGCTGTTTTTTGCCTAGCAAATGAAGACTTATATTCAGATGGAGCAAAATTCGAAGAGCTTGTGACTAAAATTTCATAGTCTTAAGGTGCCCTTTTGTGAGGGATGGAGTCTCACACACTGTCGCCCTCTCACCATCCAAATGTTCCATCTGAAAATATGGTCAACACCATCAGACTGAATGGATGACTGGATCAATGCAGCACCATCAGACACCTCACCATCGGCGCCTGTTAACGGTAGTACCAGCAACTACTGGGATGCTGTGATGTTCCATTAGAAACTTGTAGGCATCTACCCCTTAACGTGCATATCCATGGAAGAGGAAGCCGTAAAAAACAGCCGACCCAGCTTAAGTGCAGAAGAAGCATCCAAACTCATCATATTTGGGACGAATGCTCCTACTGATTGAAGTTTCTTACAACACAAAACAGTCGTCCCGACTGATAACGGGAAGAAACATGTTCTGCACTCGCGACCTGTCCCCAGATCTTGCAGAGTATCCCGCTTAGAAACTTCTAGGCTAATCCCCTTTCCCCTGAGAGCAGTAATTTTATATATAATTATAATCCAAACAAGTTCACTGCACTCCTAACATCTAACATATAATCAAACAATATAAGGATACATGACGAAGACAATCAAAAATAATTTCGAAATAAATCAAAACAAATTTTTTCCGAAATTTTTTTTTTTGAAAATGCCCAAGGGCATCCCGATAGAGCCTAAATGTGGACAAACACCAAAATATTAAAGCTACACTACCGGAATATTAATAAATGTATCCTAATATAATTGTGATGAAATAAAACCCTGAATATTACCTATTACGGGCGTTGTTAAAAGTAAACATCAGGATAAAAAAAAACGGAAACTAGACAAAAGGCCCAAGTCAGTAAATAATTAACTGATACCTGATGCAAAGCTGGATCTTCATGTGAAGAAAAAATAATGCATCCGGAAGGAGATGCAAGACAATAATGGCCCAACACTCCTAGGGTGAGGACGTAACAGTGGGGATAAACAGAATAAACCTTCTGTACAACACGTTAAACTCCCAAGAAATTTAATAAAAAATTTCAATAAAAAACAGCCAGAAAGCTTAGGAGTTTAACCAGAGGGTTCATGGAAGGATAGGGAAGGAACACATAACCAACAGTAGGTAAATCATTAGCAAAACTAATGCCGTCAAGGCGTTTATCCCGAAACTGGGTAACATGAAACAATGTTCATATCATTTAAAAGTTACAGCCCTGAACGTCTCAAACCACCGTTGTTTACTTTCATCATCCATTTACTGCTTTGAATCCACCATATACTTCATTGATTTGTGTCTGGCATCCACCAAAAGAGATATTTAAAGCACAGATGTCAGTTGAGATGTTTACTGATTTAGGGCCAATCAAAGAATGATGTTTGCGTCAATTCCGATCTCTTCCGGAGTACTGTGCATGCATAAGTAGAAAAAGTATGGAGGGCCAGCTAGGACTTCTAATTTTCGGTATAGTATGCAAATTTTGGGGATTGGGGGGTTCAAAATTTGTGTTTGGCCCTTGATAATATTGAGTTTGCACCAGCTAAGTCTGGGCCATTGGTTGTAGTATAAAAATCTTCATATCTCAGAGATTATAGGTAAACTGAATTCAAGTACTTTTAAAGGAAGGCGGTGGAAAGTTAAAAAATTTATAGTAATTTATATATTTTTTATACTTACCAATGACCCAGACATAGCTGGTGCTAACTCTTAAAATATAGGGCCAAACACAAATTTTGCCCCCCAATCCCCAAAATTTGCATCTAAAACTAAAGAAAACATGTCCTGAAAGGCCCTCCACACTTCGCCCCTACTGCGCATGCGCAGTGTCAAGGACGTTCCGAAATTGGCGCCATTAATCATTCTAATAACCAGTGCCTGGTAAGCGCTATGTACTCAGTGGGGAGGCAAGAGTTCCCAACTCCTGGGAGGGCCATCCCCGTCTGGGTCATTGGTAAGTATAAAAAATATATAAATTACTATAAATTTTTTAACATTTTTATACTGTACCAATGACCCAGACATAGCTGAATAGTAAAAAGGCTGGAGGGTCAAGGACATAGAGCAAAATGGAATACGCTCAATAAAATAAAATAGAGTCATCCCCTGTAGGGAAAAAGAAGTAATAGGCCTTACATGTATCTTTCTTATTTATGATAAATTAGAAAGATACAACACCTTCCAAAATTGAGCTTCATACATCCATGTACTCTATTAATATCCAATATAATCCTTATACTAATAATTTTTAAAGTAAGCCAATAAATAAAGTAAGTCTAGAGAATAGAGACTCTTATACTCCTAAAAGTGTCTGAGGATTGCATAATCATGTCCGTTGACATATGCAATATTCAAAAGCTATACTTTAAAAACTAAGACTTGAATGAATTTTAAAAACCTAAACTTCTCACTAAACAACCATCCCAATAACAGCTCAGAATTACTAACTCCGGAGGAGGTATCCCCTTGTTTTCATAGAAAAACAGGTGACCCAAGGGAACACCCTCCCCCCCCCCCCCCTTTTTCTTGCCCTGGGTCAAATAGCCCAGAGCGAAGAGGGCAGCCGAACGGAGACACTGCCAAAACAGACAGCCTACCTAGCTATAGTAGCAACTGTTAAGTGAATGACATTCTGAGCAGTAGATAATAGACCTAACAATAGAGGCCTCCAGAAATGGACTCGATATTTCTGAGATAAAATTCATGAATGTGGATGGCTGAGCGCAATGAGCGGCCTTCAAAAATCTATAATAGCGACACTATTAATGTAAGCCCAAGAAGTAGAAGAACTCTTACTTCATGAGCCGAAATCTTAAGCACAACTGCTAAGTCAATGATATACCATAAGCAGTACCGATAGTTAATAGAATCCATTAACAATAAAATGGAGCGTAACGTCCTTCTACTAGACATCAAAGACAGAAGAAGCTTACGCCCATAGTAATAAACAGATATCTGTTTATAAATACATAAACTGTACCCGGAAAGAGTAAAGGCCTATGCCCATACGAAGACGGAAGGACCTTAAAATAATAGGTTCCGGATAATAGGAGCCTAACTCTTATGCAACAATCCAACCTAACTGTAACGGAAGTATTGATTCCGAAACTATGAAAGTGAAAATCATCCATCGATAGTGCATGAAACTCACTGACTCTACAGTAAAAGAGAAACCAACAGAATTACTGTCTAAAAGGTCAGAATTTGAAAACTACTGTTTCCAGAGGCTCAAATGATTACTTAGCTAAATAAGAACCGAAGTTAAAATCCGTATAGGAATTTAATCTAAAGATTCTAAGTCTATTTATCAAAAAGTTACTAACTGACTTAGATAAAGAGACAAAAGACTCAATTGTAAACTATCGTAGAGTGCATAGGTATGAGGTAACATAAACCTATAACCTAAATAATAACAGGCTGCAGTAGATCTTGTCAAACAAGTATACTAAAAAATAGCAATGAGTAGTATGGAGGGATCAACAATATGAACATAATGATCCCTACACCACAACGGAAGAGCCTCCACTTTAGTCGCATAGAATAGCGAAGAAGAGGATCTCCTATAGTAAGAAATCGCGTCCAAAGCTCGTCCAGTACAGTGCTTACAATGCAATACGGACCACACAACGGAATACATGAAGGTTGCGACCTTGCTGGTTGTGATAAAGATGACACGATTTACCCAGTGAAAAAGATCCTCACATAGAGGAAGATTTCACGTTAAGACCCACAGTAGACAAGAGAGTAAATTACTCATGATCTCTGTGAAGATAGAGATGCTATCAACAGAAATGTATTGTGGTTGTTTATCTTAGCAATACCTGCTAAAACAACAGCGCCGGAGGATACGCGTATCCTATCATTCCGTCCTATAGATCAATAGAGCGTTAACAATATTAGCTCAGAGATCTGGACAAGCCAACACATACGTCTGCAATTGATTAGCAAGCTGTGTCATAAATAAATCATCATTGGGCGCTCCCATAGATAGCAAATCTGACTGAATACTTGTTTGTTGAGAGTCCATTCTGACAGCAACAAGCGACCCGTAAGAGAACGGGAGTCCGATAAAACAATCAGACGACCCAGAATATGACGGACCAAAACTGAACTTGGTGTACTATAACCAACAGATGGATTCTTTCCATTAAATTGAATAACGGAAACGAAAGAGTGCCTCCCTGGTTCCGGAGATACGCCACTACTGTCGAATTAAAGGACAGGAATTTGGGCATGCGTTTCTGAATAATGTTCATGCAATGACATAAAGCAAGCCTAAAAAACATTATTCCGCGGAAGAAAACTGATTGCTAAAAGACTGCGGAACCCAAAGACCCTGGCACTTCGAATCCGGATGGAACAGTATTATATCCCAATCTGTTTGACTGGCAACCGTCATAACAGCCACACTCGGGTCCGGCAACTGCGGCGGCACTCTCTGAGTCAACCACCGAATGTTTGCCCCAGTCTGAATCTCTTGTAACACTAGATAGACAAGAGAACGTGTAAATCGAGCAATTCATGGATTGCCGAAAAGTTGCTGTCGAAGAGAAGCTCCTCCGAGAACGAAGCGACTCTGAGAGAGTTCTTAACCTTACTATCCACGCGTGTGGATGTAGCTAGGGCTGCGTCACGTCTAACTAACTCCAATCAGCCACTGAAGGGCGGAGTTATACGTGAACAAACTACTGCCCTCAAAAGAAATTACATTGAGAATAATATCCCGTAAATCTTTTCTTGAAGACGTAATGATAACGCCTCAGTAAGGCGGATAACGTATAATAAAGCGTCTAAGTTAAGTCTACTATACATAATGTCGTTCCCAACATTGAAATTGGAAAAGACATAAACGGCGAAAAAGAATATATGCAGTCTTTAATCACACCGTCTAGACGCATATGAACTCTCGGTATGCCCTGCTCTGCCAAAATAAACTATTTGTATAAATGATAAAATGGCAGAAATGAGCAACGCGGACAAGAAACTAAACTATCATGCTTAGTAGCAGGCTTGTATATATATATATATAGCGTCGAAAAATAAAACACATGTTGTAATGACAATATTGGACTGCGTCGGTAAGTCAGGGACAATGTCCCTGAACCGATCGAAAAATCCGAGTCCAATGACGCTATAAGTCTCTTATCCAAGATCGCAGCAATGAAGTCCGAAATAATAATCACTGGAAGATAATGCCAGAAGATATGAAAGGCATCTTCCGATACTACTAAAGGGAAAACTCGAAATCTTTCGAATCCCTTTCGCCATCCTGTCGGACCCTATAAAGCGTTCGGTCGTCCGTACCTGATGCAACCACGGACCGCACCGACCCAGCGCCGTCGGATAATTCCTGATTCGACCGAGAAACTGTCAATTGCTGGGATGCTGCGAAACAACTGTGCTAACTCGGATAGCACGTCCGTCACTGAGGCCTGAGGAGAAGCGGTCTTACGATGCATTGCCGCTGGAAGCTCCGTGATCGTTACCCCGTGCATACTACCAATATGCGAGCGAACGGAGTGTATAGGCCTCGTGTCCCTTGGCTACCGGATGGCGCGACCTATTCGCCGTGGAATCACTGAATGCCGAAACTGATCGGATACTCGAGGTCACGTAGAAAATGTGCGGTCGTGTGCCCTGCTGTGAGGATGAGGAAGCATTAAAGACAGTCTCTCGGACTGTCAATATAACGGAGCGTCCCGACCAACGGACATATGCTCCGAATGTAAAATATCTGAACCACAACATGCGGTCCCCTATGTTGTTGGGCGAGAGAGGGACCTCTCTCGCTCACAGCCCGGACGGACCTGGACAAGCCAGGAACCGGACTAACAGGCTTCCTCCGATCTGTCCTCAATCTGCCGTCACTGGGTGAGTACTAAAGTAATTAAAGTGCTCGCATCACCCAAATCTCCTTCCTAGACCGCAACGGACGAACCCGGCAGCCGAACCATTCGATGAATGTACGCTACACCGGGTGAGCTAGCGAATGTCACTCCGTAGGCGATAGACATATTCCATGAGCACTTATTGCCGCTAACTCTTCATTAACTATGACGACAGAGGCACACTTTTAAAAGACATCTCCATAACTCTTCGAACAAGAAACCAGAAATGCTTGGTTAGCAAGCATAAAAAAATAATATATATAGCGTCGTTCAATAATTCGAAAGTTTGTGTGACATTATTGGACTATGTCGGAACTGAGGGACGATGTCCCTGAACCGAACCAAAAATTTCTAAGTCCACCGACGCTATCAGTTTCTTATCCGGCATCGCAGCATTCTGGTCCGACGAAAGAAGCTGTAGAAGACCAAGTCAGATGACATACACAACAGCATATGTTGTTCCGAAAGGGAAAGCTCGAAATCCTCCGAATCCCTTTCGGTATCCCGTCGGACCGGATGAAACTTTCGGACGTCCGTACCCGCTTCCGCGGAGCGTCCCGACCCAGCATCGTCGGATAAAATATATGCGACAGATTCAGTTGATGCTGGGATGCTGCAGTAGCGGTCTTACGATGCATTGCCGCCGGAAGCTCCGTGTACGTTGACTCCCGCACACTTCCTATGCGAACGTCCCTGAATCTGCAGGCCTCGTGTCCCTGGCTACCGGATGGTGTGACCTGGTCGCCGAAGAATCCTTGATCGGCGAAGCTGGTAATATATCGGCGGTCACGCAGCCAAGGTGCGGTCGTGTGCGCTGACGAGAAGAGGAAGCCTTAGCAGTCTCAGCGGACTGCCTATACAACGGAGCGTCCCGAGCGACGGACGTATGCTCCGCTTACGACACAATTTGTACCACAACATCTGGGGCCAGATGTTGTTGAACGAGAGAGGGGCCTCTCTCGCTTGCCGTCCGGATGGACCGGAACGAGCTATGAACCGGACTAAAAGGCTTCCTGCGTTCTCCCTCCGATCCGCCGTCACTGGGTGTGCATTAGGTTAATTATATAGTGCTCGCATCACCCCAAAATTCCTTCTAGACCGCAACGGACGAACCCGGCTGCCGAACCATTCGGTGAATGGACGCTACACCGGGCGAGCTAGCGGACGTCAAAGGCTGTCGAACCTACTAGGGTCCTCTTAGGCAATTGGCGTATTTACATGAGCACTTTTCCGCTAGCCCTTCATTAATTGTGACGACGGAGGCACACTGTTGGAAGACATCACAGATACATCACCCTAATCTTGATCGTCTGAAATAGAAATTGATAAAGTAGAGTGACCCTGCGGGGAAAGGACCGGAGTGTCCAAATCCCCAACAATATACCGTGACATACGCTTCCCATATTGTCATCGAAATCTTACGATACAGAACAGGAGTTAATGCGAGTACACTGACCACATATAGAATGATAATAACGTCAGAGGAAGACTTCCTCTTAAAACAATTGATCAATATCCTTTCAATGTGAAAAGAAAACAAGTCCTGGTACTCGCACTAACCCCTGGCAATCAAAATACATAATAATAATATGATCCATTAATATAGAAAAAATAATTGAAATCAAAATATTTTGAAAAAATATTTTTTCAGAACAGCCCAAGTTTCTGAAAAGTAACGTTGAGCCCCAATGGATCCCAAGCCTAAGTGTGGACAAAAATTTTAAAAATATTTTAAACAATTTATTCAACACTTACGAACAATAATAATGTATCTAGTTATGATTAAAATAACATCAAGATATTATTTTTTAGAAATCCCCCCCTCACACAGAGGGCTGTTGTAAATGTAAACAATGAGTGTAAAAACACTAAAATAAGACTCCAGGCACCCAGGCCCGAAATCAGTTACCAAAAATACACTATCTGATGCAAAACAGAGACTTCCAGGGAAGAAACTGCAGAACATCAGATGGTAGATGCAGAACACAACGCCTAACCACCCGTAGGTGAAGACGTAAACATGGGGAAAGAACAGAATTCATTCTGTTATTCAGCTAAAACTCCCAAGAAAATTTAGTAATAATAATTACAAAAACTATGCCAAAAGCATGGGAGAATAGCAAGGGGGAACTTAAAGGACAGGGAGAGAGGAAAACACTTAAAAAAACAGTGTAACTAAATAATCAGAATGACAACAAAATGGCTGCTGCCTTGAAAATAGGTAACTTAACATAATTTCATTAAAAAATTTTAAGTTACAGCCCTGATAATATTCTGTCACACATTCTTTTCCTCTCCTCCTTCTCTATCCTCCTTAGAATCACCATTTCACTAATATTTATGTGTCTGGCATCATTTAAACTGAGATTTATAAGCACAAAGATCAGTCAGATGTTAACTGATGAAGGGCCAAACTTAGAATGATTAATGGCGCCAATTTCGGAACGTCCTTGACACTGCGCATGCGCAGTAGGGGCAAAGTGTGGAGGGCCTTTCAGAACATGTTTTCTTTAGTTTTAGATGCAAATTTTGGGGATTGGGGGGCAAAATTTGTGTTTGGCCCTATATTTTAAGAGTTAGCACCAGCTATGTCTGGGTCATTGGTACAGTATAAAAATATCAGGTACTTTTCAAGAATAGAAACAAATTCAAGCATGACTCAAGGAAGGGGACAAAATTCAAGGATTTTTCATTTCAGTGGGAACCCAGATCCTCTACCAACTTTGTCAGCAGAAATTAGTAAAACTAAGTGAATACTCTGCAATACTCTGTGCTAATCATGAATGACATGGACAAATTATCCCTTTACCTAACAAATCAGCCACATCTGCTCCAGTAATTATAAATTAAGCAGTTGAAAAAAAAAAATTCACAAAATTTCAACAAAACTATATCATGTGACCTCCTCATTGGAACGAGCCTCATGGGCTCGTTCCAATGAGGGGGTCACATGACATGGTTTAATTTTTTTTTAAATTTGAAAAATGAACATGTAAAATAACAAATTTTGATATCCTGTCTGTTGGGTAAAGGGTTAAGAAAACAATATTATACTACAAAATCTCATTCCTTACCTCCTTGCTTGTTCTACCATTGCTTTCTTCCTTTCTTCCAGCATAACTTCTCTTTCACTTGAAGACTTGGAGAATCTTCCTCCCAATGCACCCTGGTGGTCAGGTTCCAAACTGAAAAAAATAATCAAAAATAACAACAATCAAAACAGATTTCTGAAGAAAGGAATAAGTTTGATGATTTTCAAGGACTTTCCCAAATTTCTCAAGGACTTTACCTATAATGAACTTCAATAAACATTTTGCACAAAAAAATAAAATTTTCAGATGAAAAAGTATACTGATCTTTTTCAATCAATAAAAGGCTTCAGTTAATTTTCAGTGTACCATTACCCACTGCTTTTCGTTTCTTATACAATAACACATTTTTAAAAATTATTCACATATTACTTGACAGACAAAGCAAGAAGTTGCCCTGTTCTTGAGAACAAATCATTTCTGTTCTCAATTCACTTTGAAATTTTGAATCGATAAATCCCCTTTCAAAATTCTTTTTCCTTTTTGCCACTAGATTGTGCTAAAAACAATTTTCATAGTGAATAACCTGGAATAACTATAAGTAAGAACATTGATGCTAAAAAAAAATAGTCAAAATGATTCATTTTATCATTATAAAATTGGATGACATAATATGAAACACAAACTATATTTTACCTATTTACTTATAAAATAGGAATCCGAGCCTGTATGCAACATATAACACTTGACATAAGAATCTGAGACAACCTCCACATTTAATCAACACTTAATACTGAGAACTTGTCATTGTTGACGGTCTATTTCCTATTTTAGTAGATAAACGATGGTGACTTTCATAAAATGTCTGACAAGAAAATATTTTCTGAAAACATGAAAGAAGTAATTTGTATATTTTTTATACTTACCAATGGCCCAGACTAGCTGGTGCAAACTCGATATTATCAAGGGCCAAACACAAATATTGAAACACCGCCCCCCCCCCCCCCCAATCCCTCAAATTTGCATACAATACCGAAAATTAAAAGTCCTATCTGGCCCTCCATACTTTTACCATCTGCGCATGCTCAGTAGTCAGGAAGAGACCAGAATTGGTGCCAACATCATACCTTGTAGACCGACATACTAATAATAACTCAGCGGGGAGGTATGAGTGCCCACTCATGGGAGGGCCATTCCCATCTGGGCCATTGGTAAGCATAAAAAATAGACATATTACTTTAAATTTATCATATTTTTATACTAATAACCAATGGCCCAGACTAGCTGAATCGTAAAAAGGTGGAGGGCCTTGGACTTAAGAATTAGCAGCCCAAATATAGCTCCTAAGCCTGCATTCCAAGGTGTAAGGAAATTAAATTTAAAAGGAATTAAATATATGTCTCTCTATACAATAATAGAGAAGACATATCATAAATATGGAGCCATACCCAATTAATTCCGTAATTTTAGCATGAAGAATATGCTAATTGGGTGTAACAAGCCCCCAATTTTTAAGGCTAGTCCAGACTAAGCCCCTTAAAATAGGGTGGTGTATTTGAGAGTGGGAGACTAACCCCCACAAACATATGCCAAATATAAATAATAAACAAGCTGTATCTAGGATCAGTAATAATCTACAGACAAAACAGCTTCACTCATAGTTACACACTTATCAAATTGGAGGAGATGAAGAAAAATCCACCCCCCCCACCCAAAGAGGGGGACCCTCTGAAATCAGTGAAAAGTGGTACCAAATAATCAATTTATATTCGTCCAACAGGCACCCAGTTATTAATTATTAATTATTGGTGCTCAACACCACTTCAGAAGCTAAGGCTATCGTGGCGATCCTGGTAATTAACAGCGCACACTTCTAACATATACCGGCGATAGGTCGAAAACCGGAGATATAATGTGTACAACCATACACTTGTCCAAATGAATCCCCATGGGAAGCATCTGAAGAGCAAACAAGCTTCTAAGGCAACCCACAGGCGACCCCGTTGAGGTGTACAATTAATTCCAATAATAACACTCCAAACTGAACCATGCGAATATACGAGAATGCATACGAGACTTACGGGAAGAAAACTACGTCCTGCCCTGTAATGGCCTCTTAACACATTGGCAGGGGGTAGGGGAGGGGGGTGGGGGGGGGGGGGGGGGTCAACAAATAATTCCTATCGAACCCCCATGACCCAAATTACTTGAATCGCTCTTGTGTTAGTTACCAAATAGTATTGGAACCACAGGGCTCCCTCATGTCTGACCGACTCCATAATGCCACTAAGGACAGAGAGGGACGTGATGAACAAATAATACACCATATTGACATAATAACACTAGGTAAATATGGCATCATCAATAGAGCTTATCGCCTCATATAACTAACACCAAACCATACCGGTAAGAATAGAATAACCTCCTCTAACATATGGTATCATGTCCAACAGGACAATGAACTCAGCCTAGCTGAAGCAGCTATGGGTCTTCCTATATGTGAAGATAAAAGGCAGTCACTAAGGAGACTTATAATGCTAGCCGTAGCTTATAAGTCTTCATCTCTGTGAAGACAGATATATCGGTGTAAGTTGCGACCTTGAAGGCTCACTGAATGGAGACTTACAACTATCGTCGCGCAAGGTAGGAAATGAAGAGCCGTTATTTAACAGCCCTAAATTCCCAAACAGACAGCAGTCCCAAGACAAAATAAATTCAGTTATGTCACTGCATAATTACTGAAAAAACATCGCTCATGATTCTAGCTAGGCTACTATGATGTAAACAATAAGACTGAAGTCTATGACACATAGGAAAACAAACCGAAAAGTACTTTATCAGTTTTATTCCCAAAAGACAGCGGTCAGAGCCTAGCTGACGTAGCTAAGCAATCTTTCTCTCCACGAAGACAGATATCTTGGTGTAACTAGTGACCATGAAAGCTCACTAAATGGAGACTTACAACCATCATCGCACAAGGTAAGGAATGACGAGCCACTGTTCTAACAGCTGTAATTCCCAAAGAGACAGTAATCTCAAGGTAGCTACGCTGTTATGAGTATTCGTCTACGTGAAGACATATCTGTGTCACTTGCGGCCTTTGAAAGCTCACTAAATGGAGACTTACAACACCATCCGCTAATTATAAGGAAAGACCGCTGTAACAATACATAAGTCTACTATGGCATCCACAACAGCATTAAATGTCTTGACACCAAGGAATAAAACACCGAGAGGGAAAAGACGTACTTATTCCCTCTAATGGCTCTATTCCAAACAAGACAGCTGTCTCAGCCTTTCTATGCACTATCCGCCTGGCTTAGGCACGAGAAACAGGTGACTTGAAAAAACCTGAATATTCTGACAACCTCTATTGCTATTCTTCAATAGGAGAGCCTGTACCTCCGCAAGGAGAGACTTTCTTGGAAGAATTCGCCTGAAGATTTGTCCAACACATACTTCTTGTAAGTGGAGCTTTGCTCGGACTGATAGCCACAGGCCTGCCGAGATTACATTCTCATCCACTGATCTTCCGCAATTTTCATCCACTTTTTTGCAAGGTTGATAACCTTCCACTAAGTGGAAAGCAACAGAAGTCTATTCTCGACGACCTCTATTGCTTCCTTTAATAAGAGAGCCTGCACCTCGCTAGGAGAGACTCTCTTTTGAAAGGATCCGACGGAAGATTTGTCGAACGCGGACATCTTGTCAGTGGGGGTTTTGTGCAGAATGATAGCCGTAGGCCTTCCGAGACTACACATCTCACCCACTGATCTTCTGTGACTTCTATTCAGTTTCTCGCGAAGTTTGATAACCTTCCGCCAACTGGTAAGCAATAGAGGTCTTGTCCATCACCTGTATGACTTACGAAGCTTACAGGAGAAACTACGTCCTCCCCGCGAAGAATCTTGTCCTGTCAGCTTAGGGGCATCTGACTTATAGTCTGGATCAGACCTGGGCCCTTTTCCTGAGTCGCTATACTGATGACCTTCAGAGTAAGTATAAGAGGGTTTTGTACCCTCGCGAGGAGTTCCCTTTAGTTGATTTTGAAGTGGAATGGCCTCGCTTACCCCGTCTGCTGTAGCATGTTGTTGAGACGCAGACTTCAGTAGCAGTGCACTGGAAGCTTTCTTTGTAGCCTGTTCATAGCCTAATGAAAGCTTGTCATCAAATAGAGTATATCCGGAGACCGGAGTGACTCAGAGAGAGCTTTTCACCTTGTCATCTATGAGTGATGATGACGCAAGGGCAGCATCACGTCTGATCAACTCCAAATTTGCCACTGTCAGGGCGGAGTTGTACATGGCTTACATGACTGCCCTGGAAAGAACTCTAAGCAAGGAACAATGCCCTCAAATTCCTTCCCATTAAGACGTTGCGCCATAGCTCTGGTGAGGTGATCTGCATAGGACATCGCATCCAGATTTGCTCTATTGGATGAAATAGCACATTCCATCACTTCTGAGCACATACTGAATGATGCAGGGAGGGACATATCTAAATCCACGGTCTGCTCATCTAAATGCAGAGGAGCTCTCTGGACATTTTCTCCAACCATTTTAAATGAACGTAGTCCAAGGAACGTATATTATTGAAGATGTTGATAAGAAACCGCCTTTCCTATTAGCACTTGAGAGGTTGAATATGGCATCGTTAACATGGCCGAAGAGCCTCCCGACACCTGTCAAGACTGTTTCAGGAAGGAAAGAACATCCTCTTTCCTCGGCACGAAATCTGCGTCCAGAGACGACAGTGGTTTCTCTCTAGCAGTCGCAGCTTGCTGATCAGATGGAACAAAGTCAGGATAGTACTGATGAATAAAAATTCATCGCTACCATATGCTGTTCCGAAAGGGAAAGGTAATCCTCTTCCTTGTCCCTTTCACCATCTGACTGATTCAGCTCTGATGTTCGATCCATCGCATATGCGTGTGCATATGACTGGACCGACCCAGCACCCACCGACAGCTCACCACCGGACTCTCTTGCACATGCCGGGAATCTGCGATTAGCTGCGCAATCTGCAACAGCAAGTCCATTACCGAGGCTTGAGGAGGAGCGGTCTTCTGATTTTTCACTGCTTGCTGCTCCTGAGATGAAGATCCGGAGATAGATCTCTTCTCCGAACATCCTGATGATCGAAGCCTCGGATCGGTAGCTACCGGATGGTCCGATTTCATGGGCAAAGACTGGCTCCATCTTCGCACAGCTGGCTAGACATCCGAAGTCGGGTAGCTAGCATGTGGTCGTGTGTGCTTTTGTAACGTAGCGGAGGAAGCCGTGATTGTAGCCAACCCTGGCAGTCTAAGCGCAGCATCCCAAGCGACAGGTGTGGACGAATGCTCTGGCTCATGCAAGTTTCTCAAAACATTTGACCCCAAATGTTGTTGGGTTTGAGAGGGGCCTCTTCCCGCTTGCGATATTGTTAGACCTCGCCGAGCCTCCTGAAAAGAAACTTGCTGACTTTCTTCCTATTTCCGGTGTCGCTGGGTGAGCTTTTGATTTTGAGGTGCTCGCTCTACCCAAATCTACACTTCCTTTGACCGCAACAGACTTACCCGGTGTCACGGCTCCCATGGACAGAGTAGCTGCTTCACCGGTCAAGCTTGCTACTTGCAAGGTATTAAGAACACTAACTAGAGGCCTTATCCCTTGCTTAATATTCATGAGCACCGTTGCAGCTAGTTCTGTTTGCTCATCAGAGCACGACGACGGTAGCACACTTTGGATGGGTGTCACAATACCATCCCCATGTTCTTGTTTCTCTGAAAAAGAAACTGAAAAACTCAAATTATCTTGCAATGAGAGTTCTGGCATAGGAATCTCACCGCCAACAACGTACCGCGATACCCGTCTCCAATGTTTGTCATCCCAATGTACACAGGTAGGACAAGAATGTGCAGGCGTGCATCGACTATAGGCAAGGCAACAAGCATGTAAATCCGAGGTCGACTTCCTACCCTTGCATTTAGAGCAGAAAGCTTTCATAATTACAATGAAAATACAAAGTTGGTAGCACTCCTACAAACACCACAATAAACATATGATAAAGATACATGAATAATAGCAATCAAAATTAAATTCGAAAAATTAATCAAAAAATTTTTCGAAAAAATTTGGAAAAAATGCCCAAGTTCCCCAAGGGAACATGATGAGTCCAAGGGCATCCCGATAGAGCCTAAGTGTGGACAAAATCCAAATTTTTTTAGCTAGACTACCAGAATCATAATCCATGTATCCTACAGTAATCCTACAGTAATATAAAATTAAATACTACATATATTTGAGGATGTTGCCAATGTAAACAACGTCAAAGGAAAAAAACGGAAACAAGACATCAGGCACACAGAAAGGCCCAAAGTCAGTAACCAATTTAAATGCTATCAGATGCAAAGCTAGATCTTCAAACGAAGAAAAAACGATACATCGGATAGAAGATGCAAGACCAAAATGACCTAATACCCCTAGGGTGAGGACATATAACCATGGGGATAAACAGAATAAACATTCTGTAATACACGTTAAACTCCCAAGAAATTTAATAAAAAATTTCAATAAAAAGTTAAAAAAATTTATAGTAATTTATATATTTTTTATACTTACCAATGACCCAGACTTAGCTGGTGCTAACTCTAAAATATTTAGGGCCAAATGCAAATTTTACCCCCCAATCCCCAAAATTTGCATCTAAAACCGAAAATTACATGTCCTATATGGTCCTCCATACTTTTATTCCACTGCGCATGCTCAGTGTCAAGGAGGTCTTGAAATTGCCGCCAAAAGTCATTCTTACAACCAGTGCCTGGTAAGCGTTATGTACTCAGTGGGGAGGTATGAGTTCCCAACTCATGGGAGGGCCATCCCCGTCTGAGTCATTGGTAAGTATAAAAAATATATAAATTACTATACAATTTTTAACATTTTTATACTGTACCAATGACCCAGACTTAGCTGAATAATAAAAAGGTTGGAGGGCCTAGGACATAAGGAAAATCCAATAGACTCCATTACCTATAACAGACCTATCCCCTTAAGGAGAAAAGGAGAGATAGTCTTACATGTATCTTTCTTATTTGTAACAAAAAAGAAAGACACAATGCTATTCTGTAACTGAGCACAATAACATCAATGATCTCTATAAACATCTAGTATAACCCTTTATACTAATATTTTTTAAGGAAAGCCAATAAATACGGGAGTCTAGAGAAATGAGACTCTATATACTCATTTAAAAGTGTTCGAGGATTGTATATTAACACTCAATTAATCACATGATATATACGAATGCTTCACACCAATCAACACTTAAAAAAATATTACACAGATGAGTAAACACAGTCTTAACCCTAAAATCATCTCAGAACCGACACGGAATTACTAAGTCCAAGGGAGGTATTCCCTTGCTTTGCACTATAAAGCAGGTGACCTAAGGGAACACCCCCCTCCTTTCCCTTGCCCTGGATCAAATACTCCAGAGCAAAGAGGGCAGCAGGACAGAGTCACTGCCGGAACCGAAAGCCTATACACACATAGTTGCCACTGTTTAGTAGACAACATTCTGAGTAAAAAATAGCGGACCTAAACAATGTAGATCTGCAGAAAAGGACTCAATATTCTCAGACACAAAATCGTGAAAATGGAGGGCTAACACCAATATGCAGCCCTCATTAAATCTGTAATAACAATATTAATAGCTTAAGCCCATGAAGTAGAAGAACTCTTACTTCGTGAGCTTAAAACTAAAACACAGACTGCTGAATGAAGATATAATCATAAGAACTGACTGTAGATTGAATCCATCTGACCATAGAATGGACCAAAATGTGGAGGAAGCTTCCACGGCATGTCCCACAACAGATGCCTGAGTAAATTAGTCCACAGTCTTTGTGGAGCTAGAGAAGCTACCAACAGAATTTGCATTGAAATAATTACACTAGAGCAATATCTGCTGAATCAACAGCACTGGAAGATACGCATATCTTATTATTCCGTCTAACATAATCGATAGAGTGTTTACTGCAAACGCTCGAAGATCCAAACATAATGACACATACGTCTGCAACTGATTGTTGAGATGCGTTGTGAATAAGTCGATCATTGGCCGCACGGATTGGTAGCAATCTGATTGAAAACTTGTTTGTTGAAAGACAATTCTTGCGGCAACAAACGGCCCCTCCACGAAGGGAGTTCACTAATACGTTCAGACGACCCGGAATATGGCAGGCCGATAGGAGAACTTGATGTTCTAGTAGCAACCGAAAGATTCATTCCGTTAACATGAATAACAGGATGGAATGAGTGCCTCCATAATTCCGAAAATATGCTAATACCGTTGAGTTGTCGGACAGAATTAGCATATGAACATTCTGAATTACGTTATTCAATAACGTAGCGCAAGCCAAAATGACATCATACTTGATGTTTGAGTGCTTGATAAGGAACTACGGAATGAAAAGACCCTGGCACATCAATCCGTTGGGCTCAATGAAACAACCCAACCTGTTTTACTGGCATCCGTCAAGACTGTAAAACTCGGATCTGGCAATTCCAGTGGAACTACCTGAGTTAAGCCCAGAAAACTTGTCCAAGTCTGAATCTCTTATTCACTTGATTTGACAAGAAGATGTCCGTATCGAGCGAAAGAATCTTCACCCTCCAATTCGGAATTAAAGAAATTTGGAGAGGACCAATGTGTAACCGCCACATCGGAATAAAATTGCGGCAGTTCCGCCTATCAGCCTCATAAGATCTCTCGCTGAGATTTTGTCTGAGCGAAGACAATAGTGAGCATAAGAACTGAATAATTTCGTTCTGGGTAACGGCAGACGAACGAAAAAGTTGTGTGTTACGAAGCTCATCCCCCAGTGGGTGAATGACTTGGATGATACCAGATCCGACTCCTCCTCGTTTACTTAAGAAACTGAGACGTCGGAGCAATAGAAGCAGATTCTGCACATAGTTCTGAAGCGTTAACTCATTGCCGTACCTGTATGAATGTCGTCCAGGTAGGCCGACGTTATCGCAGATGAATAAGCTCGGAAATGAGTCATTACCGAGTCCGTTATTCGAGTGAAGGCCCAGGGGGCTAGATTCAGACCGAAGCATATTGCTCGGAACTGATATACGACTCCTATGATAAGGAAGCAAGGATACTTTCTGACGCCTGATGTACCATAACATGAAAGTACGCATCTTGAGATCTATGCATGTAGCATAATCGTACACCCGAATACTTGCTCTGACCGATCGGGTGGACTCCATATATAAACTTGGAGCCATGATCAGCTTGTTTATCCAGTTCCAAATAATGAGTGAACGGAACGAGCCATCTGGTTTTTGGAACCAGAAAAGGATGGTTGTAGAAACCTGGAAATTCCTGGATTTCTACGGTCTCCATCGCGATCATTCCAGAAGACACTAGACTTCTGATGGAAGCGAGCCTCTATCCTACAGGATTTAGTTTGAGGAACAATTAAATCCTTCCAAAATCACCCCTTGAATCCAAGGGATGTCCGTAATCTATTCCCAAATAATTGAAAACTCGACAGTCTTCCGTTCACTAGTACACGATAGAGGTTAAAACCATTACCTCCTGATCCTGCGAGGCTTGCGGAAGGAGAAGCTATGTCCTCCACGGTCCGCACCTTGCCCCATCGACCTAGGGACGTCTGACCGGAATTACGACCCCTATATGAGTCGCTACCCTGACGGTCTCTAGAATAAGACCTAGAGGATGCATAGGAACCTCTATAGGAACTTCCCTTGGACGTATTCATCCCAGAAGTGCCTGTCCTACTCTTCTCTGCTGAATCCGACTATATGGAAGAGAATTTTAATAGCAGAGAGTCTAAAGCTTTCTTAGTTAACTGATCATAAACTGCGGAAAGCTTGCCGTCGAAGAAAACTCTCCGAAGACCGGAGCGACTCTGAGAGAGTTTTTCACCTTACTATCTACATGCGTGGATGTAGCCAGGGCACCAACTCCATATTGCCACTAAAGGACGGAGTTTTATGTGAGGCCCTTGAAATAACTCTTAAGGAGATTGTGCATCCTAGAATTCTTTTTCCTTTGAGACGTAATGATAACGTTCTGGTAAGGTGATCTGCGCACGATGATGCGTCTAAGCTGACCCTGCTAGACGATATTGTTATTTCCAACATCGTGGTTGGAACTGACATAGACGACTGTAAAAAACAATACTAGGTCCTGACCTGGTCGTCTAGACGCAGAGAACTCTCAGAATGCTCTGTCCTGCCATTTCTGAATATTCATTGAATTGATGAAAGGCAGACGTAGAGCATATTGCCGATAAGAAACCTGACCTGCCCATTTAGGTAGCAAGTTAAATAAATATAGCGTCGTTCAACAGATCAAATGTCCATGAGACATATCTGGACTATGTCGGGAACTGAGGGATGATGTCCTTAAACCGATTAAGAATTCTGTGTCCAGTGGCACTATCAGTCTCTTATCCAGCAACGCAGCATTTTGGTCCAGAGGAACAACGTCAGATGATAATGCCGGATGCACTCTACGGCAATTATGTTGTTCCGAAAAGGGAAAATACAACTCAACCGTATCCCTTTCGCAATCCTGTTGGACCACTTGTAATTCTTGGTTGTCCGTGCCTGAACCTGCAGCGGAACGTACCAACCCAGCTTCCTCGGATAATTCCTGATCCGACAGAGTTACTGTCAGTTGCTGGGATGCTGCCATAATTTGTGCTATCTGCGATAGCATGTCCGTAACAGAGGCCTGTGGAGCTGCGGTCTTATAGGATTTAGCCGCTAGAAGCTCCTTGGACGTTCACTCCTGTATAATCTAATATGCGAACGTCCGGAGTATGAAGGTCTCGTATCCTTGGCTACCGGATGGCGTGACCTGGTCGCCGTAGAATCCCTGGTTGGCATTGTTGGTTGAATATCACAGGTCATGTGGCCAAGGTGCGGTCGCGTGTGCTGCCATGAGGATGAGGAAGCCGAAAGAGCAGTCTCTCCGGACTGTCTATATAACGGAGCGTCCCAAGCGGTGGACGTATGCTCCGACTGAGGAACATTTTGTACCAGAACATCGGGGCCCAGATGTTGTAATACGAGAGAGGAACCTCTCTCGCTCGCAGCCCGGATGGACCTGGACGAGCTAGGAACTGGATTAATAGGCTTCCTCCGTACCATCCTCATATCCGTTGTCACTGGGTGTATTTTATAGTGCTCGCATCACCCAAATCTCCTTCCTGGACCGCAACGGATGAACCTGGGTGCTGAGCCATTCGGTGAATGGTCGCGACACCGGTCGAGCTAGCGGACGCCAACGCCGTCGATCCTACTTGGGACCTCTTAGGCAATTGACGTATCTGCATGAGCACTTTACCGCTAGCTCTTCATTTGACTGTTACAACGGAAGCACACTTACGAAGACATCACGGTAACAATACCATTAGTTTATGTTACCCTATGAGACCTGTGGAGCCGCGGACCTAAGTGAAATATCCGCTGGAAGCTCCCGGGACGTTCATTCCTGCATTTATATAATATGCGAACGTCCCAACTGGAAAGGTCTTGTATCCTTGGCTAGTAGATGGAGTGACCTGGTCGACGTGTATTCCTTGGTCGACGAAGCAGGAGCACCAGGGATGTTCAATCCTGCATTTATATAATATGCGAACGTCCCCTGAAATCTGTGGTCACATAGCCAAGGTGCGGTCGTGTGTGTTGACGAGGATGAGGAAGCCAATATAACAGCCGCGTCGGACTGTCATGCAACGGAGCATCCCGAGCAGGAGGAGTGGACTAAAGCTCCAACTGAGCGAACAACATACAACAACATCGCGGCGCAGATGTTGATGCAAAAGAGAGGGGGCCTCTCTCGCTTGCAGCCCGGGGGGACCTGGACAAGCTAGCTACAGGACTGACAGGCTTCCTCCGTACTATCCTCAGATCCGTCGTTGCTGGGTGTGCACATCTGAAGTTTTATAGTGCTCGCATCACCCAATCTGTTTCCCTGGACCGCAACGGACTAACCCGGGTGCTGTACCATTCTCTCCTGGTGAATGGACGTGACACCGGGTGGACTAGCAGGCGATCAATTGCTACTAGGGAACTCTTCAGCAATTGTCGTAATACCTTGAGCACTTCCCGCTAACCCTAATATTGCAACGACGGAGACACACTTATTGAAGACATCACGGAAACATCCCTCTGAATTCTGAAAAAGAAACTGATAATATATAGTGACCCTACGGAGAGAGAACCATAATGGACCACTCACCGTTAATAAAATACCGTGACACACGTCTCCAATGCTGTCATATCAATCAACACACACAGAGCAAGAATTAATGCGACTACATTGACTATAAGAAACACAATGAACTTGTGAATTATAGGAAGATATCCTCGCATTACGAATGAAGAATATTTTTTCCAACCAGAAAATGAACTAAATTAAGCAGAAGACATGTAATCACTGTCAGAAGTAACAGTTGTCAACATAAGCAAAAGTGTCAACAAACCAGAAACATGACTCCAGGCACTGAAACAAACATAGTCTGAAATCAGTTACCAATTTAAAAACTATCTGATACAAAACAGAGGCTTCCAGAGAAGAAACTGTTGAACATCAGATGGTAGATGCAGACCAAAATGCCTAAACACCCCTAGGGTGAGGACGTAAACATGGGGAAAGAACAGAAAATAATTCTGTTACCAAGCCAAAACTCCCAAGAAATTTTAGTAATAAACATTACAAAAAACTAGAAAAACTGTGAGCACTGCTCACTAAATGATACCACCCACTCCCACCAAGAAACATTTTACAACAGTAAAAGTGTGTTTAATGTAGAGAGCACAAACACTGACAATCCCCCCCCCCCCCCCCCCCCAAAAAAAAATAAATAAAAATACCTGAAAGCAGAATAGAAGGTGCACATCTATAATGTATATAAAAGAATGTCTGAGAGTTTCAATGAAATTCGCCCACTGGTATAAGAGGAGTAGTGGATAGCAGGAGTGTACCCCCCTAAAGCATCACAACAATTTGGCTAAGTTCATTTCGCCCTTTGGGAAGGAGTAAAAAATAAAAATACCTGAAGCAAAATAGGAGGTGCACATCTATAATGTATAGAAAAGAATGCCTGTAAGTTTCAATGAAATCCACCCACTGGTTTAAGAGGAGTAGTGGATAGCAGATGTGTACCCCCAAAGCATCACGGACGTACGGAAGTACGGACGTACGTAAGTACGGACACCATGAATGCTATATACCGCCCACTTTTCAAGTGGGTGGTATAATAAGCCAAAAGCATGGGAGAATAGCTAGGGGGGAATAAAGGAAAGGGAGAGAGGAAACACTGATTAAACAATGGAACATTCGTAGCAAGAATGACCACAACAAGGTCATGCCTCGAAAATAGGTAACATGAATAATTTCGTAAAATAATTATAAGTTACAGCCCTGAACATTTGTTTCCACTGTTTTTTCCTCTCCACCTTCTATTTCCACCATATATCCACCATTTCTCTCATAATTATGCGTCTGGCATCTTTAAAACTGAGATTTACAAGCACAAATAACAGTGAAGTGTAACTGTATTGAGGGCCAAACAAAGAATGACTTTTGGCGGCAATTTCGAGACCTCCTTGACACTGCGCATGCGCAGTGGAGTAAAAGTATGGAGGACCATATAGGACATGTAATTTTCGGTTTTAGATGCAAATTTTGGGGATTGGGGGGTAAAATTTGCGTTTGGCCCTAAATATTTTAGAGTTAGCACCAGCTAAGTCTGGGTCATTGGTACAGTATAGAAATATAGCCAAAAAGCTTAGGAGTTTAACAGGAAGGGTTCATGGACGGATAGGGAAGGAACACTTAACAAACAGTGGATTAATCATTAGCAAGAATGATGACGTCAGGCATATGTCCCGAAATTGGGAAACATGAAATAATTTCTATAATTATTGTAAAGTTACAGCCCTTAACATTTGAAACCACTGTTGTTCACTTCCATCATTCATTTACAGCCTTGGATCCACCAATTTTTGCACTGATTTGTGTCCGGCATCCTCAAAAAAGGAGATTTTAAAGCACAGATGTCAGATCATTGTTACTGACTTTAGGGCCAAACAAAGAATGATGTTGGCGCCAATTCCAGTCTCTTCCTGACTACTGTGCATGCGCAGATGGTAAAAGTATGGAGGGCCAGATAGGACCTTTTAATTTTTGGTATTGTATGCAAATTTTGGGGATGGGGGGTTCAAAATTTGTGTTTGGCCTTGAAAATATCAAGTTTGCACGAGCTCGCCTGGGTCATTGGTTATTAGTATAAAAGTTAAAAAATTTATAGTAATTTATATATTTTTTATACTTACCAATGACCCAGACATAGCTGCTGGTGCTAACTCTTAAAATATAGGGCCAAACACAAATTTTGCCCCCCAATCCCCAAAATTTGCATCTAAAACTAAAGAAAACATGTCCTGAAAGGCCCTCCACACTTCGCCCCTACTGCGCATGCGCAGTGTCAAGGACGTTCCGAAATTGGCGCCATTTATCATTCTAATAACCAGTGCCTGGTAAGCGCTATGTACTCAGCGGGGAGGCAAGAGTTCCCAACTCCTGGGAGGGCCATCCCCGTCTGGGTCATTGGTAAGTATAAAAAATATATAAATTACTATAAATTTTTTAACATTTTTATACTGTACCAATGACCCAGACATAGCTGAATAGTAAAAAGGCTGGAGGGCCAAGGACATAGAGCAAAATGGAATACGCTCAATAAAATAAAATAGAGTCATCCCCTGTAGGGAAAAGAAGTAATAGGCCTTACATGTATCTTTCTTATTTATGATAAATTAGAGAGATACAACACCTTCCAAAATTGAGCTTCATACATCCATGTACTCTATTAATATCCAATATAATCCTTATACTAATAATTTTTAAAGTAAGCCAATAATAAAGTAAGTCTAGGGAATAGAGACTCTTATACTCCTAAAAGTGTCTGAGAATTGCATAATCATGTCCGTTGACATATGCAATATTCAAAAGCTATACTTTAAAAACTAAGACTTGAATGAATTTTAAAAACTTAAACTTCTCACTAAACAACCATCCCAATAACAGCTCAGAATTACTAACTCCGGAGGAGGTATCCCCTTGTTTTCATAGTAAAACAGGTGACCCAAGGGAACACCCTCCCCCCCCCCCCCCCTTTTTCTTGCCCTGGGTCAAATAGCCCAGAGCGAAGAGGGCAGCCGAACGGAGACACTGCCGAAACAGACAGCCTACCTAGCTATAGTAGCAACTGTTAAGTGAATGACATTCTGAGCAGTAGATAATAGACCTAACAAAAGAGGCCTCCAGAAATTGACTCGATATTTCTAAGATAAAATTCATGAATGTGGATGGCTGAGCGCAATGAGCGGCCTTCAAAAATCTATAATAGCGACACTATTAATGTAAGCCCAAGAAGTAGAAGAACTCTTACTTCATGAGCCGAAAATCTTAAGCACAACTGCTAAGTCAATGATATACCATAAGCAGTACCGATAGTTAATAGAATCCATTAACAATAAAATGGAGCGTAACGTCCTTCTACTAGACATCAAAGACAGAAGAAGCTTACGCCCTTGTAATAAACAGATATCTGTTTATAAATACATAAACTGTACCCGGAAAGAGTAAAGGCCTATGCCCATACGAAGACGGAAGGACCTTAAAATAATAGGTTCCGGATAATAGGAGCCTAACTCTTATGCAACAATCCAACCTAAATAGTAACGGAAGTATTGATTCCGAAACTATGAAAGTGAAAATCATCCATCGATAGTGCATGAAACTCACTGACTCTACAGTAAAAGAGAAACCAACAGAATTACTGTCTAAAAGGTCAGAATTTGAAAACTACTGTTTCCAGAGGCTCAAATGATTACTTAGCTAAATAAGAACCGAAGTTAAAATCCGTATAGGAATTTAATCTAAAGATTCTAAGTCTATTTATCAAAAAGTTACTAACTGACTTAGATAAAGAGACAAAAGACTCAATTGTAAACTATCGTAGAGTGCATAGGTATGAGGTAACATAAACCTATAACCTAAATAATAACAGGCTGCAGTAGATCTTGTCAAACAAGTATACTAAAAAATAGCAATGAGTAGTATGGAGGGATCAACAATATGAACATAATGATCCCTACACCACGACGGAAGAGCCTCCACTTTAGTCGCATAGAATAGCGAAGAAGAGGATCTCCTATAGTAAGAAATCGCGTCCAAAGCTCGTCCAGTACAGTGCTAACAATGCAATACGGACCACACAACGGAATACATGAAGGTTGCGACCTTGCTGGTTGTGAGAAAGATGACACGATTTACCCAGTGAAAAAAGATCCTCACATAGAGGAAGATTTCACGTTAAGACCCACAGTAGACAAGAGAGTAAATTACTCATGATCTCTGTGAAGATAGAGATGCTATCAACAGAAATGTATTGTGGTTGTTTATCTTAGCAATACCTGCTAAAACAACAGCGCCGGAGGATACGCGTATCCTATCATTCCGTCCTATAGATCAATAGAGCATTAACACTATTAGCTCAGAGATCTGGACAAGCCAACACATACGTCTGCAATTGATTAGCAAGCTGTGTCATAAATAAATCATCATTGGGCACTCCCATAGATAGCAAATCTGATTGAATACTTGTTTGTTGAGAGTCCATTCTGACAGCAACAAGCGACCCGTAAGAGAACGGGAGTCCGATAAAACAATCAGACGACCCGGAATATGACGGACCAAAACTGAACTTGGTGTACTATAACCAACAGACGGATTCTTCCCATTAAATTGAATAACGGAAACGAAAGAGTGCCTCCCTGGTTCCGGAGATACGCCACTACTGTCGAATTAAAGGACAGGAATTTGGGCATGCGTTTCTGAATAATGTTCATGCAATGACATAAAGCAAGCCTAAAAAACATTATTCCGCGGAAGTTAAACTGATAGCTAAAAGACTGCGGAACCCAAAGACCCTGGCACTTCAAATCCGTAGGGATCAGTATATATCCCAATCTGTTTGACTGGCAACCGTCTTAACAGCCACACTCGGGTCCGGCAACTGCGGCGGCACTCTCTGAGTCAACCACCGAATGTTTGCCCCAGTCTGAATCTCTTGTAACACTAGATAGACAAGAGAACGTATAAATCGAGCAATTCATGGATTGCCGGAAAGTTGCTGTCGAAGAGAAGCTCCTCCGAGAACGAAGCGACTCTGAGAGAGTTCTTAACCTTACTATCCACGCGTGTGGATGTAGCTAGGGCTGCGTCACGTCTAACCAACTCCAATCAGCCACTGAAGGGCGGAGTTATACGTGAACAAACTACTGCCCTCAAAAGAAATTACATTGAGAATAATATCCCGTAAATCTTTTCTTGAAGACGTAATGATAACGCCTCAGTAAGGCGGATTACGTATAATAAAGCGTCTAAGTCTACTATACATAATGTCATTCCCAACATTGAAATTGGAAAAGACATAAACGGCGAAAAAGAATATATGCAGTCTTTAATCACACCGTCTAGACGCATATGAACTCTCGGTATGCCCTGCTCTGCCAAAATAAACTATTTGTAAAAATGATAAAATGGCAGAAATGAGCAACGCGGACAAGAAACTAAACTATCATGCTTAATAGCAGGCTTGTATATATATATATATATAGCGTCGAAAAATAAAACACATGTTGTAATGACAATATTGGACTGCGTCGGTAAGTCAGGGACAATGTCCCTGTACCGATCGAAAAATCCGAGTCCAATGACGCTATAAGTCTCTTATCCAAGATCGCAGCAATGAAGTCCGAAATAATAATCACTGGAAGATAATGCCAGAAGATATGAAAGGCATCTTCCGATACTACTAAAGGGAAAACTCGAAATCTTTCGAATCCCTTTCGCCATCCTGTCGGACCCTATAAAGCGTTCGGTCGTCCGTAGCTGATGCAACCGCGGACCGCACCGACCCAGCGCCGTCGGATAATTCCTGATTCGACCGAGAAACTGTCAATTGCTGGGATGCTGCGAAACAACTGTGCTAACTCGGATAGCACGTCCGTCACTGAGGCCTGAGGAGAAGCGGTCTTACGATGCATTGCCGCTGGAAGCTCCGTGATCGTTACCCCGTGCATACTTCCAATATGCGAGCGAACGGAGCGTATAGGCCTCGTGTCCCTTGGCTACCGGATGGCGCGACCTATTCGCCGTGGAATCACTGAATGCCGAAACTGATCGGATACTCGAGGTCACGTAGCCAATGTGCGGTCGTGTGCCCTGCTGTGAGGATGAGGAAGCATTAAAGACAGTCTCTCGGATTGTCAATATAACGGAGCGTCCCGAGCAACGGACATATGCTCCGAATGAAAAATATCTGAACCACAACATGCGGTCCCCTATGTTGTTGGGCGAGAGAGGAACCTCTCTCGCTCACAGCCCGGACGGACCTGGACAAGCCAGGAACCGGACTAACAGGCTTCCTCCGATCTGTCCTCAATCTGCCGTCACTGGGTGAGTACTAAAGTAATTAAAGTGCTCGCATCACCCAAATCTCCTTCCTAGACCGCAACGGACGAACCCGGCAGCCGAACCATTCGATGAATGTACGCTACACCGGGTGAGCTAGCGAATGTCACTCCGTAAGCGATAGACATATTCCATGAGCACTTATTGCCACTAACTCTTCATTAACTATGACGACAGAGGCACACTTTTGAAAGACATCTCCATAACTCTTCGAACAAGAAACCAGAAATGCTTGGATAGCAAGCATAAAATAATAATATATATAGCGTCGTTCAATAATTCGAAAGTTTGTGTGACATTATTGGACTATGTCGGAACTGAGGGACGATGTCCCTGAACCGAACGAAAAATTTCTAAGTCCACCGACGCTATCAGTTTCTTATCTGGCATCGCAGCATATGTTGTTCCGAAAGGAAAAGCTTGAAATCCTCCGAATCCCTTTCGGTATCCCGTCGGACCGGATGAAACTTTCGGACGTCCGTACCCGCTTCCGCGGAGCGTCCCGACCCAGCATCGTCGGATAAAATATATGCGACAGATTCAGTTGATGCTGGGATGCTGCGATAAACTGTGCTATTAAGGAAAGCACGTCCGTTCCGAGGCCTGTGCAGTAGCGGACTTACGATGCATTGCCGCCGGAAGCTCCGTGTACGTTGACTCCCGCACACTTCCTATGCGAACGTCCGGAGTCTGCAGGCCTCGAGTCCCCGGCTACCGACCCAGCGCCGTCGGATAATTCTCGATCCGACACCGTTCTGTCGGCTGCTGGGATGCTGCGATAAGCTGTGCTATGTGCACAAGAATGTCCGGCGTCGAGACCTGCGGAGGCGCAGTCTATCGCTGCTTCGCCGAGGGCAGCTCCGCATCAGATGGCTCCCGCATACTTTTCCTATGCGAACGTCCGGAGTCCATCGGTCTCGAATCCCTGGCTGCCGGATGGTGTGACCTGGTCGCCGAAGAATCCTTGATCGGCGAAGCTGGTAATATATCGGCGGTCACGCAGCCAAGGTGCGGTCGTGTGCGCTGACGAGAAGAGGAAGCCTTAGCAGTCTCAGCGGACTGCCTATACAACGGAGCGTCCCGAGCGACGGACGTATGCTCCGCTAGCGACACATTTTGTACCACAACATCTGGGGCCAGATGTTGTTGAACGAGAGAGGGGCCTCTCTCGCTTGCCGTCCGGATGGACCGGAACGAGCTATGAACCGGACTAAAAGGCTTCCTCCGTTCTCCTTCCGATCTGCCGTCACTGGGTGTGCATTAAGTTAATTTTATAGTGCTCGCATCACCCCAAAATTCCTTCTAGACCACAACGGACGAACCCGGCTGCCGAACCATTCGGTGAATGGACGCTACACCGGGCGAGCTAGCGGACGTCAAAGGCCGTCGAACCTACTAGGGTCCTCTTAGGCAATTGGCGTATTACATGAGCACTTTTCCGCTAGCCCTTCATTAATTGTGACGACGGAGGCACACTGTTGGAAGACATCACAGATACATCACCCTAATCTTGATCGTCTGAAATAGAAATTGATAAAGTAGAGTGACCCTGCGGGGAAAGGACCGGAGTGTCCAAATCCCCAACAACATACCGTGACATACGCTTCCCATATTGTCATCGAAATCATACGATACAGAACAGGAGTTAATGCGAGTACACTGACCACATATAGAATGATAATAAAGTCAGAGGAAGACTTCCTCTTAAAACAATTGATCAATATCCTTTCAATGTGAAAAGAAAACAAGTCCTGGTACTCGCACTAACCCCTGGCAATCAAAATACATAATAATAATATGATCCATTAATATAGAAAAAATAATTGAAATCAAAATATTTTGAAAAAATATTTTTTCAGAACAGCCCAAGTTTCTGAAAAGTAACGTTGAGCCCCAATGGATCCCAAGCCTAAGTGTGGACAAAAATTTTTAAAATATTTTAAACAATTTATTCAACACTTACGAACAATAATAATGTATCTAGTTATGATTAAAATAACATAAAGATATTATTTTTTAGAAATCCCCCCCTCACACAGAGGGCTGTTGTAAATGTAAACAATGAGTGTAAAAACACTAAAATAAGACTCCAGGCACCCAGGCCCGAAATCAGTTACCAAAAATACACTATCTGATGCAAAACAGAGACTTCCAAGGAAGAAACTGCAGAACATCAGATGGTAGATGCAGAACACAACGCCTAACCACCCGTAGGTGAAGACGTAAACATGGGGAAAGAACAGAATTCAATCTGTTATTCAGCTAAAACTCCCAAGAAATTTTAGTAATAATAATTACAGAAACTATGCCAAAAGCATGGGAGAATAGCAAGGGGGAACTTAAAGGACAGGGAGAGAGGAAAACACTTGAAAAAACAGTGTAACTAAATAATCAGAATGACAACAAAATGGCTGCTGCCTTGAAAATAGGTAACTTAACATAATTTCATTAAAAAATTTTAAGTTACAGCCCTGATAATATTCTGTCACACATTCTTTTCCTCTCCTCCTTCTCTATCCTCCTTAGAATCACTGATGAAGGGCCAAACTTAGAATGATAAATGGCGCCAATTTCGGAACGTCCTTGACACTGCGCATGCGCAGTAGGGGCGAAGTGTGGAGGGCCTTTCAGGACATGTTTTCTTTAGTTTTAGATGCAAATTTTGGGGATTGGGGGGCAAAATTTGTGTTTGGCCCTATATTTTAAGAGTTAGCACCAGCAGCTATGTCTGGGTCATTGGTACAGTATAAAAATATATTGTGATTGAATGCAAACAATAAAAAAAAATTCTACCTAAGTGAAATTAGAAAAAAAAACACTGGAAATAAATATGGATAATACACAAAGCTCAGACTTTAGTAGAAAAATAATTATTTTGGTCAAATTGATCCTGGGGAGTCATATTAGGTTAATGTAATTTGATGACTTATCCCCATTTATATTCCCTTCTTCTCCCTAAAATATGAGTAAAGAGAAAGATTTCTCCCTCAATATTATTTCAAGGCTGTTCACTGCATCCAGTAACTACTTCCCCTTCTTTCCTCTTCACCTCCTTCCAGCATTCAGAAATGAATTGTCTAATGATATTCCTCACTGCTTCACTCTTGATTTTCTCTGCAAGCTCTCCAATGTTCACCTTCACTCTCATGTCCTGTACCCACCTATCCTTCAACTTTGTATTTCTTTTCTTCATTATACTTGCAGGGAATCTTATTTTATTGGACCGATAGTTTAGATGTTCCAAGAGACAACCTTCCAAGACACCCATTTCTCTCAATACACAACTGGCATTCCTCATCCCTTCTTTAGCCAATTTCATACAAGCTCTGGTGATCTGAACAGCAGTGATCCAATTAGCCTTCCCTGTTACTCAAATATGTCAATGACAGAACACAAGAAGGGTGGAGTACATGGGACTGGACTCAATGATTCAAGTTAAGTTTTTCCTGCATTTCTTGTGTGCTGAAGGCATACATGAAATACAGGAAAAACTGTAACATGGGTCATTGCATCATGCCCCTTGTACTCTACATGTGTTGTGTTCTGTATTTATACCATGATTAATCTTGAATTGAGTGAATGAAGCTGATATTTTCAAAGAAAAATGTCACCTTTGTCAGTCTGTTTACTTTCTTACTTGAAACTGTTTTGTGTCAAAACATTTCATTCACATCATAAAGTAATTCAGATGCATAATGACCACTCAGATGCATTCTTACAGGACATTCTAAGGGTGGGCAAGAGACATTCCATGTTACCCGATAGAATACACACATTTCTCAATGTATGTATTCTATCGGGTAACATGGAATACACACAGACATCGTGGTATAATGTGAAACATCTGATTACACTACCTTGGCACAACGGCATGGGTTTTGGGATGACCTTGGCACTGGAACCTCTGTCCTCATTCTTCTTGAATTCTATGGATGGGTCTTTAGCCTGCACAGAGCGTGTCTCACTCCACACAGAGGACAGCCATTTTACATCCTCACCGCTAGGACAGTACGCTGTGGCAGCATCAACTGATGCTGACAGAGATTGTTTGGACACCTCGAGAACTTTCACCGACAAAGGATTGATCCCGGGACCACTCGGCCACCACTCTCTTGAAGGATTTGCTTGCTACAATTTATGGGAATTGTTACACAGTAAAAACATGTGAACAAATTTTGAGGAGCAAAAATATTTTTTAGCACTCTACAAGTTAATTTGAAACACCAGTTAGTTATAAAGGTCTTATAAAGGCTTTTTGTAAATTTCCATTCTGAAAGGGTTATTGGTAACTTTTCAGCATCTACAGCTTTACTCCAAGCACAAGTTTAAAATAAAACAAGAGCACAGCGAGGCATGGCTAAATATGCCCATTAGCCATTTTGAATTGTACCAACTTTGTTTGAGCTATTTCCTGTAGCTATGTGCCTTGGTTGTTGATACAAGCCTGATCAGTTTTGTACTGATTTGTACTCATCAGAGACAAGGGGGAGAGGGCTCTTCCCCTTTTATATTGTGACGTTTGGCAGGTGTGCCTTTTTCGGTGGGTGACCTTAGTATTTGTGGTTGACGGGTTACCAAATGCCTGTGGGTGGCAGGTTACCAAACAAACAATTTGCATGGTTTCTCCCAATCCTCAATCATTACTAGCTGGGTAATACACATATCAACTTTGGTTGAGATCAAATAATCCAAACTGGAGTTATCGGTCGGAAACTAAAAATGTTAATAGAGGGTCAAATTCTAAATCGAAAAAAGCTGTAACTTATGTAAAAATAATTGGACGGAACTCATATTGAACTTCTTAGCTGGGTAATACAAATACCAACTTCAGTTGAGATCAAATAATGCAAACTGGAGATATGGGCTGGAAACCAAAAATGGAGAGACAGATGGATGGACAGACTGATTACATAATATGACTTTTTTTCAAATAGGCATATAATTAAGCCATTTATTACAGTAATTTAGAGAAAAAGTACATATGATTTCTAATCCAAAGTACGAAATTTAGAAAGATTTGATTTTTCTCACTTATTACTCTCAACAAAGAGGTTTACTTGTTTCACTTGGAAAAGGCAATTGAATCTTTTAGTCAAAGATCACACTCTACATTTTGAAAGAAAAACTCCACTAATTCAATATGTGGCATTTCTTTCATAAAGATGATGGTATGGTGTTGTGTAATCCACTGTAACAAATGGTTCAACAGATTCTGATTAGTAAAAGCACAGCACACTGACAAAGATGTTAACCCAATGTAGAATAGAATATTTTAATTCATATGAAGGAAGTTTATTTCTCTCATGACACTTCATTCAGGAAAACCTTGTTGCAAACAACTTTATGTGCTTGAGTGAAATTCAACGTTATGGTGAGGAATGAGTAAAATTCTGATGTTGGTTTTAAGAAATACATTTACTGTTCGATCATTAATTTTTTTTTTTTTGGGGGGGGGGGGGGGAGGGGGGGGGGGGTTCTCAGGTATCTCCCTCGTCAATAAAAATCTGCCTCATTTTTTTTACCTGGAAATCTCTTCGATCATACTATTTTGCTCTTGTAGGACCAAAAATTTAACTCTGGGACCTCTGTGACACAGAAAACAGTTGCTTAAATTTTCAACTGCATTATGGGAAATATACACTGTTGAAAAACATTGGTTTTTCCACATAATAATGTAAGGAGTTGAATGTCTAATTCCAACTTTATTCAAGATTGTTTTGTGGATTAAAAAAAAGGAAAAAAGCAGACTCCCTCATCATATAATTAAGGAAAAATTGCCAGAGAAACAAGAAATAGTTTTTTGTAAGCCTTTATAGAAGTACAGTGTAATATAAAACCTTGTATAGTTTTCTGTAAAATCTGGTAAATTATCATCCATCAATACAGATTCACTTGATGTAAATGCTGCAAGTTCTTCATCCACACTTCTGATATCATCAGATAAAACTGGAGTATCCTCATCAGCTGACAAATCCTGATCTTCTGATCTTGTTATAGGCTGCATTACAAAAAATCAGTTTAATACATTACAGTATTTACTGTTTACAGATAACACTTGAAAGTTTTGATAAATACTCCAGACTTTCCACAACAACACTGTAAACTTGCTTGGTAGTGATTCAAATTCAACTCATGGCTATCTGTACAAGCAGCCGATACTTTACAAGAAATTGCTGCAAGGATTAGTCCAGGCCTTCAAATTCATTTATTTTGGGCACACCATTTGCCCTAATTTGGGCACATTAAAACCTGAAATAACAGCCTTATCCTGTTATGTTTGATTGCCATGCATTTCGTTGTGTTTCTATGGTAGTATTATGATGGAAGTTATTCTCAAATGTAGAGGAGACATATACTATAGAATTTATACATTTTTCTTGATGTCTTCACATCTTTCCTAATTTGGGCTCACCTCTAAACAGCGTGAAATTGGGGTGATCAAAAGGCCTGATTTGGCCACAAAAAATACATATTCTGTTACACTGCCATTCTGTTTCAAAAATGCATATGAATGGATAGTTTCCATTATGTTTTCAGGCATTATAATCTTTAGAATATGATGTGAATGTAGACACAATTATTTAATTCATTTTCATTATTTGGAACATTTATGTGACATGAACAAATTAGTTGAGTGTAACAAACTCATATTTGAGTTCCACAGAAAGATGATGGTACCATGTTATGCCCTTACACAACTCAGGGGTTCTTTTGGGTGTATACAGAGGCCGTTTATGGGGCCCTTTCCCTATGACATTAGGGCATGATTTTTTCCAATTCTTAACCCCAAATTTCACAATCTCAATTCTCACTCAAACAAAAATATGAAGCACAACTGGTGCTGTGAACTGGGTAGTCATAAGGCCTCAGAAAACAATTGATTTCTGAGGCCTTATGATCACCCAGTACAGGACACCAATCGTACATTAAATTCAAATTGCTTGCCTAACAAAGTCTCATAATTCAAAGGCAAATGACAAGTTCTTCTTTAATAGTAAAAGAACAGTTTAACCCTTTACCCAACGAATCGCCCGCATCCGCCCGCGTAATATGCAAATTCAGCAGTTGAAAAAATATTATTTTTCAAAAAATTTCAACAAAACCATATCATGTGACCCCTCATTGGAACGAGCTCGTCGAGCTCGTTCCAACGAGGGGTCACATGATATAGTTTTGTTGAAATTTTTTGAAAATTTTAAAAAAATGTTATTTAAAATAATAAATTTTGATATTGTCTGCGTTGGGTAAAGGGTTAATAGAGACTAGAGAGACTACATGGACATGATTCCATGTGACTGCTTGTTATGAAACTTACTTGCAGTATCGGTGTTAATGTTCTCTGCTCAATTTGAATGTAAAATTTCTTAGCACTAAGTTGTTATTTTGTTATTGGGGTTTAATGACACTTTCAACAACATCGTGTTAGAATAGTGCACTATTTTGGACTACCATAATGAGCCTATATATGAAACAAGGGACTTGATTTGAAGAAACTTGAATCTGACACCCATACTGACTGTAAAACAAAAATATCAAAATATTCTGACCAGTGCATCTGAAAAGATGATTTTTAAAGAATATTCCGTATTTTGCATCACATTGAACTCTGGGCTCCCTTAGGGGCACAAATATGAACATAGAGACTTGATACAAACAAAACTGAATCTGACCCCATGAGGATGATGTGTGTGAAATACCAAAAGATTCTGACTGGTGGATCTGAGAAGATTTTCGAACGATACTGTTAAATTTCACCAAGTTAAAATCCTGGCTCCCATAGGCAGCCAAACCCATGCATTTGATTTGAAAAAAAATTGAATCTGTCACCCCTAAGGATGCTGCAAAACAAATATCAAAAAATTCTGACTGGTAGATCTGTAGAAGATTTTCAAAGAATATCCTCATGTTGCACCAAGTTAAAATTCAGGCTCCCATGGAGTGCCCAAATATGAACCCAGGAAAAAGATCTGAACAAATTAGAGTCTGACACCCACAAGGATGCTGTATTCCAAATACAGAAGATTTTGACTGGTGGATCTGAAGAAGAATTTTCCTCATATTTTACCAAGTTAAAATTTGGGCTCCCATAGAGAAACCAAAAAAGAATCCAGGGACTTGATTTGAACACATCTGAATCTGTCACCCCAAAGGATTCTGTACAATAAATATCAAGACTGACAGAGTTGAAGACAAGATTTTTAAAGAAAATTCCTCACATTGCACGAAGGTAAAATATGGGGCACGAATATGAATCCACAAACTTGATTTGAGCAAATGTGAAAATGATCACCCCAAGCAAGTTGTATATGAAATATCCAACGAGTCTGACTGGTGATTATGGAGAAAAAGATTTTTTTAATTTTTGAAAACTGCCGACTCAGCATCTTGCCATTTCTGACAAAGTTAAAATACTTGTCCCCATATAGTACCCTATAACACAACAAAGTACAATCTTTTTTGCCCTTTCATTTCTTCTGGTCAAAAGGATGCATCATACCAAATAACAATTTTCTGTTCCATGCAGTTTGGGAAAAATGGGCTATTGAACACTTTTTTTTTTGCATGAATCAAGTACTTATGACCCAATAATACTCCACACCAAATTTGATTCAAATCACTTCAAAAATGAGATATTTGGGTGGGGACCAAAAACTTGCCCCTCCCAGAATTGAAAATATTGCCCCCAAACTTCCCCTGAATAATTTATAATGTTCCTCTCAAAAGGAAGGTGAATACCAAATATCCATCAGATTAAGAGAATATTTTTTTTTATCAAATTTGGGGCAAATTTGCTTCCCCCCCCCCCCCCTCCCCATGGGGGACAGCACAATTATTTCAACAAAATTGAAAGAGCGCATGCCAACCATCAGTAACATGAAATATTACTGAAATTGGCTCAGCAGTCTGAAAGGAGAAGACCCAAAACCACCTTTACGACAGAGACAGATGATGGACACCAGTCGACAGATGAAGAGTGATCAGTATAACTTGCCTTGAATTTCAGTCAGGTGAGCAGAAAACACTAAAATTTCAATTTTAATTTATACACATTGTTTTGGCTTTACAGTAGAAAAAGTGTTAGAATGCTTCATATTTAGTTGGAAGCAGAAATAGTTTGTCTACATGATTTGTATTATTACAGTTTACTGATGAGTGCCTAAAGATATATTCTGTAGGGTGCAACAAAGAAATTACAACTGAATAATTATCCAAAGAAGCTGCCATGGCAGTCAAGGGACAGTCTGTGTTAAAGAATTTAAAACCCAAATCAATTATGGTGAGCATGTTTTTCACTGAAAGAAAGACAAAATCTGTAATGGCCACATCTGCAATTTGTTCTTGAAGCATAGCAAAACTCAATAGTTCGCATCTAAATATTGTCACACATAAGTAAATGAAATTTCACAATCATCAGTTGGAGGATGTGAACTATACGGTGAATATATATTGAAAGAATAAAATGCAAAATGATCACCAGTGGCCATCTTGAGTCCTTCGGTGGTAAAACTCAATAGCCCAGATCTACAGGTCAAGCACAACCTGCATATTGAAATACCCTATTGATTTGCTGAGGGCCACAGCCTGAGGATGTGCCACTGTAATTTTTTAATAATTGGCAATGTTCGAGATGGCTAACCGAAGCATGGAAAAATCATTTTAGCTCACATCTAGGTGTCATTCAGAACCAGGTTACGGAATTTCAAAACTATCACTTGATGGACAAAGTCTGCAGAGAGTGAAGAAGGAACAAAAAGTGGGTCACTGCTGCATACCCCACACGGTACATACCACAAAACAAAGGCAAGGGAAGAAAATCTAGAAAGTAAAATTTAAGAGATACGAGGTGGAAATACAAAAGTTAAAAAGAGGGATAAGTCTAGAAAGTGAAATCAAAGAAGTATTATTAGAGACTTATTTGAAAGCCTTTCCCATAAACAATCTTTTTTTCCAAATTTCATTGAGATCTGATAACCCAAACCTAAGATATGAAGCCAACAGACAAACAATTGGCTATTTTGTATATTCAAAGGGCCATAACTCAAAAAAATTATTCCAACAGCAACACAGCTGATGCTCCTGAAAGATCTCATGATAGTGAACATCTGCATGAAATTTCATCGAAGTCTGATCAGTATTGTTCAAGTTATAACTCGAACAGACATCGTAGGGTAGCCGTACAAATAGACGGACGGGCGGATGGATGGATGCAATCCAGCATACCCCACTCATTAAAAAAAAAGTGGGGGTATAATTAACATCAAAATCACAAGGGGGGGGGGGGGGGGGCCATAATTTTCAAGCTTTGACGATTAAACTTTATAGTTCATATCCACCTGACCCTGAATGTGAAATTATGCATTGATCCAACTATGGAAACAGGTTGTAGGCTGTGCCAAAGGAATTTCCACTGAATCCTATTATCAAAGATGGATGCCACAGGCAGAAGTCATTTTTTCAATGAAGAGTAGTGAAACTCAAAAGCTCAAATTTGGATGCTGTTCAGTACCAGATACAAAAATTTCAAAATCAGTGGATAAAGGATGCAGGCTGTTGGGTGTGGTGCCCAAGGATATAATAGCAAAATGTTTTTTTGCTTCCACATTGAAACATGACAGGTCATATCTAGATGTCATTTGAAGCTTACAGATTACATTTGAAATTGAGACGATGCTAGCAAATTTGAACTGAAAAAGCCTGCATTTATTCATTGTAGTAACAAACGTAATAACAACTTTGGTGAGTGAGAATCAGACATGTTAACCTCCAAAAAAAAATTCCATGGCAAGGATTTCAGGGAAAAGTTTGTGCAAAGAAAAATGTTATATGCAATAAGAGATATCATGACTATTAGTTTTCAGAACTGAATATTTGGTTGTAATAGCTGATGGTTAGTCAATTATTCATCTATAATATGTACAGTAGAACCTGTCTTGAGAGAGACCACCCTTTGGGCCACACAAAAGTGGTCTCTCAAGACAGGTGGTCTCTCATAACAGGTTTCAGGTTTTCTCAAGTCAGTGAATAACCAACCACAAAATTCAGAAATAGAGAAGAATGGATTTTTGTAATTACTTTGTAGTTGTTTTTTTTTTATGAAGTTTTTGTAACAAATTGAAATGGACTGTTATAAAAATTATAAAAATAAATTAGTGTTGAAAATCTTCATTGAAGATTTTCAACACTAATTTATTTTTATAATTTTTATAACAGTCCATTTCAATTTGTTACAAAAAGATTTTCAACACAAATTTTATTTTATTTTTATTCAGCAATAATCCTAATCTTTTCACAGGGGTCTTATAAAAAGGTTTGGTCCCATAAGTTACACATCCCATTTGTCACACAATACAAATGTGTCATTAGTCACACAGTTTTGAAGTTTATAAAAGAGTGTTAACAACCTGTTACCCCTCGACAGATAATGCTGTGTCATTTCGCGAGAAGCAATCAATTGAAGTTTGCTTTACTGAAATCATCAATTAGTTTTATTTTTTTTTTCAATGATGAAATTGGACAGTTGAGTCAGTCAGGTCAGGAAGGCGTGCTACCAAGCTACCCAAGTATGAGAAGCGCTCTTTATCGTCACAGAAAAACAATTCCAAATCTACCATCAAGTCTTTCAGAGGTGAACCTGGAAGAACCCTGGATCAACACTATCGACAGTCGTTCATTTCTTCTTGTTAATGATGATGACGCAGATAAAATTTTAGCATTCTCAACAAAGGAACAGCTTCGTGCCCTTCAGGCCGCTAGTACAATTTATATGGATGGAACCTTTTCAGCATGTCCATCTCTTTCGAACCAGCTGTATATATTACATGTTAGAAAGGGATCGACAACATTTCCTCTAGTATATGCACTACTTCCAGATCGACAAGCCAACACCTATAGTAGATTATTTAGATGTTTAAAGGCTGCCGTTGAAGATAAACTAAACTGTCAACACCAACCTTCAATGGTGTAGACTGACTTTGAGATAGCTGCAATACAAGCCAGAGAGAGAGAGAGAGTTTCCACACGCTGAAGTGTGGGGGTGCTTTTTTCATTGCACTCAAGCCATCTGGAGAACAATTAATTTTATTGATTAATCCATTGTATAATCCATTGTATATTTTCTCTATTTATTTATTTGCTTTTTGTGTATCAGTGTTGAATCTATTATCTCTATTTATTTATCTGCTTTGTCAATCACTATTTATTATCTTGTGTATTTGAAAGATTCCATTTCATTATTATTTTCATTTATTTTATTTTTCATTGTATGTTTTCTCTATTTATTTATCTGCTTTTTGTGTATCATTGTGTAATATTATTATGTGTTGTCCAAATATTCTATCAGGTTAATTTGTTGTATTGTGTATTTGAAAAATTTCATTTCATTATTATTTTCTTCATTTATTTATCTGCCATGTTGCATATTTATTAGCAATAAACATCAAAACCCATTTAATTTGTTGTTGTTTTTTTTTAAATCCCCTGATGATGAAAATTGTCACTGAATGAAATTAATTCAGAACACACCATTAACACCAATAATAGGTGTGCAAGGGTGGTGTTTATATAGTCATTCAGACTGTGCGACAAATGGGATGTGTAACTTATGGGATGGTACCTATAAGAACATCCCAATCTTTAATGAGTTAGCAATTGAAACCCAATTAAGAGGTTTTAATACTTTTAATTGTGTTAGTATAACACAATGGATTTTCCAATTCCAGAAAAGGTAAGAAGTTTTTGTCATGGTTTCAGTCTTCAAAGGGGCGGTCTCTCAAGACAAGTCAATTATGACATAAAAATACAAGTTGGTACCAGGTTACAGTGGTCTCTCAAGACAGGTGGTCTCCCATAGCAGGTCCATTATAGAGTAAAACCAATCGGTGCCTGGCAGATGTGGTCTCTCAAGACAGGTGGTCTCTCAAGACAGTGGTCTCTCAAGACAGGTTTTACTGTACCAAATATAACATGAAGATCAAACCTGAACATCATTAAATGGTATGGGAAATGCTGTCATTGCAAGAGAAAATGTACCACCACCCCAAATTGCTACTTTTGGCAAGTGAGTACATGTCAATATGACAGCAATATTAATAAACAATTCACCATTGTTTTGTTTTTCAATGTCTCTGTCTGGGATTATCATGTTTTAGTAACCACGATCATCAAAAATAGCTTTCTTTTGTGAATGCTGTTGATACTTGTAAAGAAATGTAATAATTTCTTCACACAAGCTGTGGTAATTACCTCACCTAATATGCCTGATAGTGCATCAAGTTGAAACAGGAACGGATGAGCATGATATTTTTATCGTGACACCAGGTTTTTCATTATTTCAAATTTCTGAATCTCAAAAACAGATGGACAGGTGAACACTTTAAGCTCTGGACTATCATCATTTTGTCACAGTGTTGTTTGTATTTGACTGCCTATTTAACTGGTTGAGGGCTAGATTGTTTTTGGAGGTGTGAAATTGGTTACTCAAAATTCGTTCCATTACAAATTATTGGAGAGTGCCCAGAGGCACTCTCCAATAATTTGTAATAGAACAAATTTATATAAGCAAAATATCATTTGTGTCTGGCTGATTATGAAATGTAAGCAAAGAATATATAGGCTATTGCTCTGTTGCCATTTTTTTTGAAAGCCCTGATATTGGCTTCTAGCACTCAACCAGTTAATATATGCAGGTGTTGGGATAGTCAAACCCGGCATTGTTTTTTGTGTTCAACATTATACTGTGTTTCAGCCCACTGCATAGCGACAGATATAAACACTGTCATACAAATTCCTCGACAACTGCGCAAATAATAATAACTGTCGATGGTGACATTCATCGATAGTCGATTATTTGACTTGTCATGGCAGCCCATATATGCAACCAGTGGACTGTCACCAAAACACTCTCAAAAAAAGTGTTATCCCTACAGAAGATACCACAAAACTGTTCATGCTACTAGATCTGTTACCAAGTCCAAATATGTTCAAAATATGAAAACATTTTCATTTTTTGAGTTATGCTGCTACTTTCAGCTGGTTCTGTGCCCTGTCTATTTGAACTGTACTTTATTTACAAGCATTGGCATCACAACACAACACTACTAAACTTTCTTCTAATCCCCCTACCCCCAACTTGCACACCTCCCCCACAACCATCACAAAAAAAAATAAGGAGACATAATGACTATAAATTCCTCGGGTTCAAACACTAAACACAGAAATGTCAAACTTCCAAACATTTTGTTCATTTTCTCGCACTTCTCCTACAATCAATTCATGCAACAACAAGCAACAACAGCAGTACAGTGGAAAGTTGTTAACTCGAAGTCTGATATCTCGAATAGCTACGATAAACTAAAGTCAGCCGTCGGTCCTGACCAGTGCCTGTATGCTTAGTATTAAAAACAAGAGGCCCCAAGGAGCCTTAATCGCTCACTGGCCAAGTGCTTCAAAGAAGTATTTGGGGTCACATTCAGTTAGACATGGTTCATCAACACTACAAAGGAATGAAGTGACGAGAGACAAATTTTATGGAACTAGGGACATGGCTTGAACAAACTTGAATCTTACCCCCCTAAGGATGCTGCATACCAAATATCAAAAACATTCATCTGCTGGATCTGAAGAAGAAGATTTTTAAAGAAAATTCCTCATTTTGAACTAAGTTATCATTTGGGCAGTGAGCCCAAATATGAACCCAGGGACTTGGCTTGAACAAATTTGAATCTCACCCCCTAAGGATGCTGCATGCCAAATATCAAATAATTTCGAATGCTAAATCTGAAGAAGATTTTTAAAGACAAATTCCTCATATTGACTAAGTTATAATTCGGGCTCCCAAATATGGACCCAGGGTCTTGGCTTTAACAAACTTGAATCTCACCCCCCTAAGGATGCTACACACCACATATCAAAACATTCCAACAGCTGGATCTGAAGAAGAAGATTTTTAAGAAAATTCCTCATTTCGAACTAAGTTACAATTCAAGCTCCCACAGTGAGCCCAAATATGGATCTAGGGACATGGCTTGAACAAAATTGAATCTCCCCCCCTCCCCCTAAGGATGCTGCATACCAAATATTAAAACATTCTGACTGCTAGATCTGAAGAAGATGATTTTTAAAGAAAATTCCTCATTTTGAACTAAGTTATCATTCGGGCTCCCATAGTGAGCCCAAATATGGACCTAGGGACATGGCTTTAACAAACCTGAATCTCACCCCCTTAAGGATGCGGCATACCAAATATCAAAACATTCCAACTGCTGGATCTGAAGAAGAAGATTTTTAAAGAAAATTCCTCATTTTGAACTAAGTTATAATTCGGGCTACCACATTGAGCCCAAATATGAACCCACGGACTTGGCTTGAACAAACTTGAATCTCACCCCACCTAAGCATGCTGCATACCCAATATCAAAAGATTCTGCCTGCTGGATCTTGAGAAGAAGATTTTTAAAGAAATTTGCCTGAAATGCACTAAGTTCAAATTTGGGCTCCGATACTGAGCCCAAATATGAACCCAGGGGGCCAATTTGAACAAACTTGAATCCGACATACCACACAATGTTGCATATCAAATATCAAAAGATTCTGCCCGCTGGATCTGGAGAAGAAGATTTTTAAAGAAATTTGCCTGAAATGCACTTTGAATTCAGGCTCCTATACTGAGCCCAAATATGAACCCAGGGGGCCAATTTGAACAAACTTGAATCCGACATACCACACAATGTTGCATATCAAATATCAAAAGATTCTGCCCGCTGGATCTGGAGAAGAAGATTTTTTAAAGAAATTTGCCTGAAATGCACTAAGTTTGAATTCAGGCTCCTACACTGAGTCCAAATATGAACTCAGGGGGCCGATTTGTACAAACCTGAATCAGATCCACCCCACAATGTTGCATACCAAATATCAAAAGATTCTGCCTGCTGGATCTGGAGAAGAAGATTTTTTAAGAAATTTGCCTAAAATGCACTTTGAATTCAGGCTCCTATACTGAGCCCAAATATGAACCCAGGGGGGCTGATTTGTACAAACTTGAATCAGATCCACCCCACAATGTTGCATACCAAATATCAAAAGATTCTGCCTGCTGGATCTGGAGAAGATTTTTTAAGAAATTTGCCTAAAATGCACTTTGAATTCAGGCTCCTATACTGAGCCCAAATATGAACCCAGGGTGGGGGGGGGGGGGGGGGGGCGATTTGTACAAACTTGAATCAGATCCACCCCACAATGTTGCATACCAAATATCAAAAGATTCTGCCTGCTGGATCTGGAGAAGAAAATTTTTTAAGAAATTTGCCTAAAATGCACTAAGTTCAAATTTGGGCTTCTATACTGAGCCCAAATATGAACCCAGGGGGCCGATTTGTACAAACTTGAATCAGATCCACCCCACAATATTGCATACCAAATATCAAAAGATTCTGCCAGCTGGATCTGGAGAAGAAGATTTTTTAAGAAATTTACCTGAAATGCACTAAGTTCAAATTTGGGTTTCTATAGTGAGCCCAAATATGAATCTAGGGGGCCAATTTGAACAAACTTGAATTTGAACCCCCCCCCCCCCCCCCCCCCCCCCCCCCCCCCCCCCCCCCCCCCCCCCCCCCAGAGATGATGTATACCAAATAGTAAAGAATTCTGCCTGGTGGATCTGAAGAAGATTTTTTTGAATTTTGGAAAGAAATTCATGGGTGCTATCAGTTATGCCCCTTGTGGATGCGGCAAGTTTATTTGTACAAGTTTGAATTGACATATGATGGGGACCATACACACCAAATTTGGTTCAATTTGATCCAGTAGTTTGGGAGGAGTAGTCGATAATGTAAAGTTCACGACAGACGACAACAGACACCGGATGACGACGGACAGCAAGTGATAAGTTAAGCTCCCTTCGGTGAGCTAAAAACTCAGAGAGTCGAACACAGATATCTCAAATAAGTGTGTGGGATACCTCGAAGTAATTATCTGTCCCAATTAAATAGAAAACTGTAGAAATTAGATTGGGATAATGATAAATTTCAAGTAATTTGTATATTTTTTATACTTACCAATGGTCCAGACTAGCTGGTGCAGACTAAATACTTAGATGTGAGTCTTCCATGGAAGACGTGTGTCGCCTGCACTATATTTTAATATTTCAGACAGAATTCTAAGTGGAAAAGGGGCATAACTCTGGAAAAAATACAGTGGATCAAAAAATAAAATAGGAGGTGCACAATGCCATTATGTGATAAAGAATCACTGAAAGTTTCATCAAAATCCATTCAAAGGTTAAAGAGGAGTGGCAGATAATAGAAAGTGTGACGCGACAGACGCGGACGACGACGCAGACGACGACGCGGATGATGCAAGACGACAAAAGTAATCCCTATATGTCGCTCCCCACTTTGTGGGGAGGCGATACAATTATCAAGGGCCAAACACAAATTCTGAACCCCCCCCAATCCCCAGAATTTGCATACAAAACCGAAAATTAAAAAGTCCTATCTGTCCCTCCATACTTTTACTCTCTGCGTATGCGCAGTGGTCAAGAAGAGACGCAATTGGAGCCAACATCATTTTTTGTAGATGAGCGTACTAATAATAACTCAGCGGGGAGGTATGAGTGCCCACTCATGGGTGGGCCATCCCCATCTGGGCCATTGTTGAGCATAAAAAATAAACAAATTACTTAAAATTTATATTTTTATACGACAACCAATGGCCCAGACTAGCTGAATTGTAAAAAGGCGGAGGGCCTAGGACTTGAGAAAATTTAAGAAAACTTAAGGTAAATTTAAAAGGAATTACATGTATATTTCTCTATACAATAATAGAGAAGACATATCATAAATAAGTAGCCATATCCAAGTAATTCCATATTCCTAGCATGAATGATTAAGCTAAATGGGTGTAACGAGCCCCCAATTTAAGGCTAGTCCGGACTAAGCCCCATAATTAGGATGGAGTGTTTGAGAGTGAGAGACTAACCCCCACAAACATACGCCATGTATAAATAATAAACAAGCTGTATCTAGGGTCAGATATAATCTACAGACAAAAACAGCTTCACTCATAGTTACACACTTATTAAGCCGGTGGAGAGTTTACAAGAAAAATCCCTCCTCCCCCCCCTTTTTTTGAAGGAATATTCTTCAAAACAAAGAGGGGGAGAGCTCTGGAATCAGTGCAAAGCGATACTAAATAATCCAAATATATTCGCCCAATAAGCACCCTGTTATTAATTATTATTAATTATTGGTCTTAATGCCACTTCAGAAGCTAAGGCTATTGTGGTGATTCCGGTAATTAACAGAGCATGCTTCTCACGTACACCAGAGTCGGAATATGTAGATAGGATGAAAACTGGTGATATAAAGTGAATGACCATACACTTTGATTCCAATAGTAACATTCCAATGAACCTTTTGAATGTAAGAGAATGTGTACTGTATCTTCATAGAAACCTAGGTTAGAACATGGAACGAGCTATGATTAACAGACCTGTCATGGAGCGTCCCCGAAATAATTCATAGTTTCCTAGGTCCGTAACAACCAATGAAAGTTACTCTGAACAAGTGTTTGACCACCAAGGTGGTATTAGTCCCCTACGGCGCTTTTGTGACATAAGGTGTTTTTGTCACAGAAGACACTAGACTGTGCATCATCCCCTCTGAACCATTTATCCATGTACCAAATATGAAAGGTGTAGCTTGAAGCATATTAGAGGGAGAGGTGGTAACATAAAGACAGACAGACAGACAGACAGACAGACAGACAGACAGACAGACAGACAGACACATGTTAGATTTTGAAAAAAAATATTGAGCATGCATAATCCTCTCACAACCCCTTTATCCATGTACAATATACGAAAAGTGCAGCTTGAACCATGTTGGAGGGAGCAGTGGTAACATAAAATAGAGAAAAAGGCTTAAAAAACACAACAGAAATGGTTGCCATGGCACCATTTTGAATTTTGGAAAACAAGTGTTTGACCACCGAGGTGGTATTAGTCCCCTACAGCGCTTTTGTGACATAAGGTGTTTTTGTCACAGAAGACACTAGAGTATATAAGCATCTTGGATTTTTAAAAAAAAATATTGAGCATGCATAATCCCCTCACAACCCTTTATCCATGTGCCATATATGAAAGGCGTAGCTTGAACCATGTTGGAGGGAGGGGTGGTAACATAAAATAGAGAAAAAAGCTTAAAAAAACACAACAAAAATGGCCGCCATTCTGCCATCTTGGATTTTGAAAAATAAATATTGACTGTGCATCATCCCCTCAGAACCATTTATCCATGTACCAAATATGAAAGGTGTAGCTTGAAGCATATTAGAGGGAGAGGTGGTAAAAACAGACAGACAGACAGACGGACAGACAGACAGATGTTAGATTTTGAAAAAAAAATATTGAGCGTGCATAATCCCCTCACAACATCCTTATTCCATGTACCATATATGAAAAGTGCAGCTTGAACCATGTTGGAGGGAGTAGTGGAAACATAAAATAGAGAAAAAAGCTTAAAAAACACAACAGAAATGGTTGCCATGGCGCCATCTTGAATTTTGGAAAAAAAATATTGAACGTGCAACATCCCATTACAACCCTCTATCCATGTGCCAGATATAAAAAGTGTAGCTTGAACCATGTTGGAGTGAGGGATGGTAACATAAAATAGAGAAAAAAAGCTTAAAAAACACAACAAAAATGGCCGCCATGCCACCATCTTGGATTTTGAAGAAAAAATATTGATTACAGGGTTCATACACTTCTAAGGGAGAAAAATTCCATAACTTTTCCAAAACTTTTCAAGGACTTTCCACACATTTTCAAGACCACCAGCGAGAAACTTTCCATACCTTTTCCATACCCCAGTGTCCATAAAATTTCGGCTTTTAAAACATCCGACTTGACAACAGAAGATATTGGATGCGTCACTATTATTATTGCTTGCGCATTCAGATTTTTTTGTTTGATAGCTCATAAAAGAGTTGATTGTAGCAACACTGTTTTTCTTGGATGCAGTTGCCTCCAAATGTTTTTTTCCGTTCGAGTGACTGACAAGTGCAGCTTCTCCCATATTGGCAATGTGAATCGATTTTGCACGTGGAATGCATTTGGCTTTCAGTTTATTAACATCTTTTTGTATCCAGCCACAAAACTTTGATTCCGATCCCACTTTTCTCTGAAGATGCAATTGCCAGGCATGTTTCGCGATATATTTACAGATTTGCAAAAATGAGGTGATCCGCCGGTGTTTCTAAAGTGTCTTGATACTGTACATCCGCCGGTGTTTCTAAAATGTCCCGATAAATGCAAATAAAGACTGGCCAAATAGCAGACGTTCGTTAATTCCGACGACGCATCGAGGTTTTCATTTTTTTTGAAACAGTATTCGGATTTTCAAAACAAATGATCGATTCCATAACTTTTCCATACACACCTCTTCTGTGTTCAGTTTTCTCCAAGACTTTTCAAAACCAGCTCAAAAAAGGTGCCGTTTTCCAGACTTTTCCAGGGTATGGAAAATTATTTTCTAATTTCCAAAACTTTTCCAGGATTCCAGACCTGCGTGCGAACCCTGTTGAACGTGCATCATCCCCTCCCAACCCCCTATCCATGTGCCAAATATGCAAAGTGAAGCTTGAACCATGTTGGTGGGAGGGGTGGTAACATGAAAATAGAGAAAAAAAGCTTAAAAAACACAGCAAAAATGGCCGCCATTCCACCATCTTGGATTTTGAAAAAAAAATTTTGAGCGTGCATCATCCCCTCAGAACCATTTATCCATGTACCAAATATGAAAGGTGTAGCTTGAACCATGTTGGTGGGAGGGGTGGTAACATCAAAATAGAGAAAAAAAGCTTAAAAAACACAACAAAAATGGCCACCATTCCGCCCTCTTGGATTTTGAAAAAAAAATTTTGAGCGTGCATCATCCCCTCAGAACCATTTATCCATGTACCAAATATGAAAGGTGTAGCTTGAACCATGTTGGTGGGAGGGGTGGTAACATGAAAATAGACAAAAAAAAAGCTTAAAAAACACAACAAAAATGGCCGCCATTCCACCATCTTGAATTTTGAAAAAAAAATTTGAGCGTGCATCATCCCCTCAGAACCATTTATCCATGTACCAAATATGAAAGGTGTAGCTTGAACAATGTTGGTGGGAGGGGTGGTAACATCAAAATAGAGAAAAAAAGCTTAAAAAACACAACAAAAATGGCCGCCATTCTGCCATTTTAGATTTTGAAAAATAAATTTTGAGCGTGCATCATCCCCTCAGAACCATTTATCCATGTACCAAATATGAAAGGTGTAGCTTGAACCATGTTGGTGGGAGGGGTGGTAACATGAAAATAGAGAAAAAAAAGCTTAAAAAACACAACAAAAATGGCTGCCATTCCGCCATCTTGGATTCTGAAAAAAAAATTTTGAGCGGGCATCATCCCCTCAGAACCATTTATCCATGTACCAAATATGAAAGGTGTAGCTTGAACCATGTTGGTGGGAGGGGTGGTAACATCAAAATAGAGAAAAAAAAGCTTAAAAAACACAACAAAAATGGCCGCCATTCTGCCATCTTGGATTTTGAAAAAAAAATTTTGAGCGTGCATCATCCCCTCAGAACCATTTATCCACGTACCAAATATGAAAAGTGTAGCTTGAACCATGTTGGTGGGAGGGGTGGTAACATGAAAATAGAGAAAAAAAAGCTTAAAAAACACAACAAAAATGGCCACCATTCCGCCATCTTGGATTTTGAAAAAAAAATTTTGAGCGTGCATCATCCCCTCAGAACCATTTAGCCATGTACCAAATATGAAAGGTGTAGCTTAAAGCATGTTGGAGGGAGAGGTGGTAACATAAAAAACAGACAGACAGATGGACAGACGGACAGACAGATGGACAGACAGATGGACAGACAGACAGACGGACGGACGGACGGACGGACAGACGGACGGAGTGCAATCCTATAGTCCACTTACGGTTCCCATAGGAGACTAATGATGATCCCAAATGCGGAGAAGAAAATATTACTCAGAATAATGATCCCAAAAAATAAGAACATACACATAGAGGCCTATTGGCAGTTCCATAACTGATCCAAATAGCCCCAAAATTCTCATGAGCTCTATAAGCAGAGCAAGAATTTATGTAGTCTGTCAACAATGCATCTGCCTAATAATGGGCATATTATGCACGCGAGCAATGAAATCCTGCATGTACTCATCTGGATACAGCTTGTAACCATGGTATGACCGAGTGATACAAGGTGGGGGTGGGGGGTATGTGTGTGTGTGGGGGGTTAGGGATTAGACGAAAAATTCATATCGAACCCCCTCACCCGCATTGCTTGAATCGCTCTTGTGTTAGGTATCAAACAGAATAGGAACCACATGGCTCCCGCACGTATGACCGACTACATAATGCCACTAAGGATGGAGAGGGACGTGATGAACAAATACACCGACATAATCACACTAGGTAAATATGGCGTCATTAATAGAGCTTATCTCCTCATATAACAAACACCAAACCATATGGGTAGGAAGAGAATAACCTCCTCTAACATACGGTATCAAACTCAGCCTAGCTGAAGCAGCTAAAGGTCTCCCTACGTGTGAAGACAATAAAAGGCTGATAACTGCAGCCTAAGAAGCTCACTAAGGAGACTTACAATGCTAGACGTATCTTATAAGTCTTCATCTCCATGAAGACAGATACATTGGACAGGTGTAAGTTGTGACCTTGAAGGCTCACTGAACGGAGACTTACAACTATCGTCGCGCAAGGTAGGCAATGAAGAGCCGCTATTTAACAGCCCTACATTCCCAAAGAGACAGCAGCACCAAGAGAAAATAAATTCAGTTATGTCACTGCATAATTACTGAAACAATCTCGCTTATGTACCCCTCTAAAGGTTCTATTCCAAAGAAGACAGCTGTCTCAGCCTTTCTATGCACTATTCGTCTGACTTCAGTACGAAAAAACGTTGATTTGAAATAACCTGGAGAATATTTTGACGACCTCTACTGCTTTTCTTCAATAGAAGAGCCTATACCTCTGCAAGGGGAGATTCTCTTGGAAGAATTCGCCCGAAGATTTGACACACATACTTGTAGTAAGTGGAGCTTTGCTTGGACTGATAGCCGCAGGCCTGCCGACACTACATACTCATCCATTGATCTTATGCAATTCTCATCCACTTTTGCAAAGTTGATAACCTTCCGCTAAGTGGAAAGCAACAGAAGTCCATTCTCAACAATCTCTATTGCTTCCTTCAATAAGAGAGCCTGTACTCCACCAGGAGAGACTCCCTTTTGAAAGGATCGCTGGAAGATTCGTCCAACGTGGACATTTGTAAGTGGGGGTTATTTTCGGCATCATAGGTGTAGGCCTTCTGAGACAACACTTTATCCACTGATCTTCTGTGACATAAATCCAGTTTCTCACGAAGTTGATAACCTTCTGTCAACTGGTAAGCAATAGAGGTCTTATTTATCACCTGTACGACTTACAAGGCTTAGGGAAGGAGAAACTACGTCCTCCCCACGAAGAACCTCATCCCATCGTCTTAGGGGCGTCTGACCTACAGTCTAGATCAGACCTGCACCCCTTTTCGAAGTCGCTATACTGATGACCACCGGAGTAAGTATAAGAGGGTTCACTGTACCCTCGCGAGGAGGTCCCTTAGCTGATTAAGTGGAACGACCTCGCTTACCCCGGTCTGCTGAATCATGTTGAGGTGCAGACTTCAGTAGCAGTGTATTGGAAGCTTTCTTTTAGCCTGTTCATAGACTAACGAAAGCTCATCGTCAAATAGAGTATATCTGGAGACCAGAGCGACCCGGAGAGAGCTTTTCACCTTGTCATCTATAAGTGATGACAATGCAAGGGCAGCATCACGTCTGATCAACTCCAAATTTGCCACTGTCAGGGCGGAGTTGTATGTGGCATACATGACTGCCTTGGAAAGAACTCTAAGCGAGGTACAACGTCCTCAAGTTCCTTCCCATTAAGACTGCGCCATATCTCTGGTGAGGTGATCTGCGTAGAACATCACACCCAGATTCACTCTATTGGATGAAATAGCACATTCCATCACTTCCGAGCGTATATTGAATGATGCAGGTAGGGACATATTTTCATCCCCGACCTGCCCATCTAAATGCAGAGGAGCTCTATGAACATCTTCTACAACCGTTTTAAATGAACGTAGTCCAAGGAACGGTATATTATTGAAGATAAGAAACCGGTTCCTATTAGCACTAAAGAGGTGAATATGGTGTTCATAACATGGCCGAAGGCCTCCGACACCTGTCAAGATGATAGCGGTTTCTCTAAAGTAGTCTCAGCTTGCTATCAGGTAGAACAAAGTCAGTATAGTATTGATAAATAAAAATTCATCACTACCATACGCTGTTCCAAAAGGAAAGGGTAATCCTCTTCCTTGTCCCTTTCACCATCCGACTGATTCAGCTGTGACATTCGGGCATTTGCATCTGCGTGAACAGAAGATTGGACCGACCCAGCACCGTCCGACAGATCACTACCGGAGTCTGCGGGAAGCTGCTCTAGCACTTGCTGGGATGCTGCGATCAGCTGCGCAATCTGCGACAGCAAGTGAGTTACTGAGGCTTGAGGAGTAGCAGTTATCTGTTATTTTGCCGCTTGCTACTCCTGGGACTAAGATCCAGAGATTGATCTCTTCTGCGAACGTCCCAATGAACAAAGTCTCAGATTGCTAGCTACTGGATGGTTTGACTTCACGGGCAATGACTGGCTCCATCTTCGTGCAATTGGCTGGATATCTGAAGTCGGGTAGCTAGCATGTGGTCGTGTCTGCTTTTATAACGTAGCGGAGGAAGCCGTGACTGAAGCCGACTCTGGCTGCAGACTAGACGGAGTGTCCCGAGCAGTGGGCTGATCCATGCTGACTCCTGCAAGTTTTTCAAAACAACATATGGCCCCAAATGTTGTAGGGTTAAAGAGGGACCTTTCCCTCTCGCAGTCTTATCAGACCTCGCCGAGCCTCCCGAAAAGAAAACTTGGTTCAGGCTTGTGCAAGTTTCTCATAACAACCTCTGGCCCCAGAAGTTGTTAGGTTAGAGAGGGGCCCCTCCCTTTGGCGACCTTGTCAGACCATGCCGAGCCTCCCAAAAAGAAACTTGCTGACTTCCTCCCTATTTCCGTCGTCGCTGGTGAGCTTTTGTTTTTAAGGTGATCGCTCTACCTAAATATTCTATAATACACGTTAAACTCCCAAGAAATTTAATAAAAAATAGCCAAAAAGCTTAGGAGTTTAACAGGAAGGGTTTATGGAAGGATAGGGAAGGAATACTGACCAAACAGTGGAATAATCATTAGCAAGAATTATGACATCAGGTGTATGTCCCAAAAATGGGAAACATGAAATAATTTTTAGAATTATTATAAAGTTTCAGCCCTGAATGTCTGAAACCACCGTAGTTCACTTCCATCATCCGTTAACTGGCTTGGATCCACCAATTCGTGCATTGATTTGGTCTGGCATCCTCAAACCAGAGGCTCAAGTGAGCCTAAAATGCTCATCTGGCTCAAATTGTCAAAACAGATGAGTGTATCAGCATGTCATCAGCAGCAAGAGCAATTTTTTTTATTTGCTATGACACAACCAAAGGCAACTTTTTTGGCCATTCATTTCTGCTGGTCCTAGAAAAGCAAGCTCTGTTCTGTGAAGTATTAAAAAACAACCGAAAGAATTTTCTGTTTTGTTTTAAACTCCTGTGTTCTCTCTAGCACACTCACACTCCCCCCCCCCCCCCCAAAAAAACCCCCCCCCAAAAACAAGCGAATCTATTTGAACAAACTTGAATTTGACACCCCTAGAGATGTTACATACCAAATATGAAAGGATTCTCACTGGTGTATCTGAAGAAGAAGAATTTTCAAGAAATTTTCTCATATTGCTCTAAGTTAAACTTTGGGCTTCAATAAAAAGCCCAAATATTAAGCCAGGGACCTGATTTGAACAACCTTCAATTTAACCCTCCCAGAGGTGTTGTACACCAAATATCAAAAAAATCTGACTGCTGGATCTGAAGGAGATGATTTTAAATGATAATTCCCCATACTGCACTAAGTAAATATTTGGGTTCCCTTGGGGAACCCAAATATTAACCCAGGAACTCAATTTGAACAAGTTTGAACCTTACACCTCTAGAGATGTCACATACTAAATATGAAAGGATTCTCACTTGTGGGTCTGAAAAAGAAGATTTTTTAAGAAATTTTCTCATATTGCACGAAGTTAAAATTTGGGCTTCAATAAAGAGCCCAAATATTCATCCAGGGATCCCATTTGAACAAACTTGAATCTAACCCCCCTAGAGATGCTGCATACCAAATATCAAAACAATCTGACTCGTGGATCTGGAGAAGAAGATTTTTAAAGATTATTACCCATATTGCACAAAGTTAATATTCAGGCTCCCACCAGAAGCCCAAATATTAACCCAGGGACTCGATTTGAACAAATTTGAATCTTACACCTCTAGAGATGTCACATACCAAATATGAAAGGAATCTCACTAGTGGGTCTGAAAAAGAAGATTTTTTAAGAAATGTTCTCATACTGCACCAAGTTAAAATTTGAGCTCCAATAAAGAGCCCAAATATTCATCCAGGGATCCCATTTGAACAAACTTGATTCTAACCCCCCTAGAGATGCTGTATACCTAATATCAAAAAAATCTGACTGGTGGATCTGAAGAAGAAGATTTTTAAAGATTATTCCCCATATTGAACCAAGTTAATATTCAGCCTTCCACTGGAAGCCCAAATATTAACCCAGGGACTCAATTTAAACAAACTTCAATCTGACCCCTTTAGAGATGCTGTATACCAAGTATCAAAAGAATCTGACTGTATGATCTGAAGAAGAAGATTTTTAAAGCTTATTCCCCATAGCGCCCGAAGTTAATTATTTGGGCTCCTCTGTTGAGCCCAAATATGAACCGAAGGGGTCAATTTGAACACACTTGTATTTGACCATCCTATGGATGCTGTATACTAAATATCAAAAGATTCTGATCAGCGGTTGTGAAGAAAAATGTTTTTTCAATTTTTGCAAATATGCTGGCTCAGCATTTTTTCAAACGCCCTACAGAACACCCTAACACAACCGATGGCCTTTTTTTTTTCAATCCATTCTACTGGTCAAAAGGATACTTCATACCAAATAATACTTCTCTGTTACGTGTAGTTTGGAAAATATGGGCATTTGAATTTTTTTCTATTTTTAGCCCCTGGGGTACCCTCGGGGCAACAAAAAAAAAATTGGGGCATCAATCAAGTACTTTGGACCCACTTATGCTACATGCCAAATTAGGTTCAAATCGGCCCATCGGTTCTTGAAATAGAAATTTTGGGAGGAGCCAAAAATGGATACGTGGCCACAGAGAGCACAAATATTGATCTACCAACTTCTCTTGAACAAACTTTAATCTTCAACACCAAAGAGTGTTACATACCATATATCAAGGCAATCTCTCTGGTGGTTCATGAGAAGAAGATTATAAAGATTTTTAGGCTTTGGCATCATTGCCCAGAGCCTGAAGAAGGCAGCCGCTCCATTTGAACAAAATAGAAAGGGTATACCGCAGGGATGGTTTGTGCAATATATGTTTGAATTTGGCTGAATGGCTGTGGAGAAGAAGCCAGGTTTGCAAAAGTTAACGGACGATGGACGACAGACGATGGATGCCAAGTGATGGCAATACCTCACACTGACTTGCAGTCAGGTGAGCTAAAAAGGAGATTTAAAAGCACAGATGTCAGCTCATTGTTATTGACTTTAGGGCCAAACAAAGAATGATGTTGGTGCCAATTCCGGTATCTTCCTGACCACTGCGCATGCACAGAGAGTAAAAGTATGGAGGGCCAGATAGGATTTTTAATTTTTGGTTTTGTATGCAAATTTTGGGGATTGGGGGGTTCAAAATTTGTATTTGGCCCTTGATAATATTGAGTTTGCACCAGCTAGTCTGGGCCATTAGTTGTTGTATAAAATTTATAAATTCAAAGTACTTTGTATATTTTTTATACTTATCAATGGCCCAGACTAGCTGGCGCTAATTCAACAATTAATCCAGTGCCAAACACAATTTTTGCCCCCCAATCCCCCAAATTTGCATGCAAAACCAAAAATTTCATGTCCTATCTGGTCCTCCATACTTTTGCGAACTGTGCATGTGCAGTATCCAGGAAGACACCGAAATTGTCACCAACCATCATTCTTTCTAGAAATTGCCTGTTAATGTTGTAAACAGCGGGGAGGTACGAGTGCCATCCCCATCTGGGCCATCGGTAAGAATAAAAAATATACAAATTACTTTGAATTTATAATATTTTTATACTACAACCAATGGCCCAGACTAGCTGAATCGTAAAAAAGGCTGGAGGGCCTAGGATATAGAGGAAAATCCAATTACTCAATCATTTCATAAAGGATATCTCCTACAGACGAATAGGAGAGAAAGGAATTATATATGTCTTTCTCATTTGCAAGAAACGAGAAAGACATAACACCAACAATGTAATTGAGTATTACATATTATATCATTCTCCATTTAATGCCAGCATAACCCATTATGCTAATTCGATGAAGGGAAGCCAATATATAAAGACAGTACAGCAAATGAGACTCTTTATACTCATTTAAAAGTGTCCGAGGATTGTATATTAACCCTTTGAGACTTAATTATCCTGATGTTCAAAAGTCACTGGAAATTCAGTTTCTTCAACGTTTTTTTCAAAATGCGACGTCAGACGTGGGAAGATACAAATAACAAGACATTTTTCACATTAGTGATTATCTGGTTGAGGGCTAGTTTATGTTTGGTGGTCTAATTTGTTCAAAACTTCTTTTATTACAAATTATTGGAGATTGCCCACAGGCACTCTCCAATAATTTGCAATAAAACAAATTTATATAAACAAAATATTATTTGTGTTTGACTGAATATGTTGGCTTTTACTCTGGTATCCTCATTTTTTGAAAGCCCTAATAGTGGCTTCTGGACCTCAACCAGTTAAGAAGTCTTAACAGCAGGATTATGTTAGTATTTTAAGCCGCGATAACATTTGGCTGAATTTGAGATTAATACTTTAAAAAATCGAAAAATAATAACAAAACAAATGACCACAAAGTATCAACGTGCGGTTTGATTTCATACGTAACACCACTTACAAAAGTATCAAAGGGTTAAATTAAACAAAAGATCTTGTACGTAATAACATGTACAAAAACATCAAAGGGTTAACGCCTGTTTGACACGTGACATATACAAATGCTTCACAGTGAGCTACACTTTAAAAACCAACACATAAATGAGACATATTATTTGCTTCACACCTAGCTACACATTAAAACCATCCCAGCACCGACTCCGGACTACTGACACTGGAGGAGGTCTTCCCTTACTTTTCACTATAAAGCCAGATGATCATAAGGGAAAAAAACGTCCCCCCCGCCCCACTTCCCCTTGTTCTGAGGTACATGACCACAGAAATAAGAGGGCAGTGGAACAGCGTCACAGCTGGAACGGGTTGCCTAAATAACTATAGATGTAATCATTTTAGTGGACGACATTCTGAGCAACAGACAGAGGACCTAAACATCTAAGGTCACTGGAGATGGACTCTAAATTTCTATGGTAAAACTTGGTAAATGTAGAAGGCTGAGTCCAGTATGCAGCTTTCATGAGATCAGTAATGGCTATACTGTTAAAATAAGCTCAAGAAGTGGACAGCGCTCTAACTTCATGAGCTGATATCTTATTTACAGAACGATGATCCGAAGATAGACTTTCATAGGAAACGCGTATTGCAAACTGAATACATCTAGCAATAGAATGAACAGAAATATCTCTTCTGTTAGGAATCAGTGAAAGAAAGAAGTGTTTTCTTCCTTTACTTATGAACTCTGATCGGCGTTTATATATGCGCATAGCCCTGACTGGACACAGCAGAGGTCTACAGTTGTCCGTAGATGGCAGAGCCTTAATGGTAATAGGCTCAGGCCATTTATCAGGAGCCTGACTCTTAGCCAAAAATTCCACTTCTGTAGTTAAAGTAACGGTATTTCCAACACTAGTGAGACTTGTCAACAGATAAAGCATGAAGTTCACTAACTCTTCTAGCGGATGCAAAGGCTAAGAGAAATGCTGTTTTATAGGTCAAGAATTTGAACTCTGCGACCTCCAATGGCACAAACAGAGCTTCCTTAAGCTTCAACAGAACCCAAGCCAAATTCCACTTGGGAATTAATCTAAGGGTTCTAGGTCTATTTATAGAGAAATTTCTAACCAGTTTGGATTATGAAGCATTAGATCTAATTGCCAAGTTATCATGATGAGTGCAAGTGTCCGATAACAAAGACCTATTGCCCTTAATAGTGACAGGCTGCAGTTTGAGAACGTCAAGCAAGTAGACCTGAATACCTGCTTGTTGAGTGTCCACTCCGATGGCAACAGGCAACCTTTCCGAGAGAGCGAGTCTGCTGGTATGTTCAGACGACCCGGTATATGACGGACTGATAGTTGAACATGATGATTCACGACATACAGAAGAATTTTTTTCTGTTAGTTCACATAACGGAATCGAATATTTATTTATTTATTTATTGGTGTTTAAGGTCACATATGGAATCGAATGAGTGCCTCCCTGGTTCCTGATATACGCTACTACTGTCGAGTTGTCCGACAATATCTGAACATGAGTGTCTGCTATAATGTGAATCCAATGTTGTAGCGCTAACCATAATGACATCATCTCTTTGATGTTCATGTGTTTCTCTAGGAACCAATGGTCCCAAAGACCCTGACACTTTGACTCTGTCGGGTTCAGGGTCACACCCCAACCCATTTGACTCGCATCCGTCATAATCGTGAAAGCCGGATCCGGCAGCAGCAGCGGAATTCCCCGAGTTAACCACTTAATATATGCCCAAATCTGGACCTTTTGTTTTACCAGGTCCGTTAAACAGTACTGGTCTCGAGCGATTGTGTCTTCACACTCCAGTTCTGGGTAAAGAATATCTGGAGGGGACGTGTGTGCCACAGACCCATCGGAATAAGATCCGCAGCCACTCTGCACAACCCCATCAGTCGCATGAATTCCCTCGCTGTTAATGCGTCTGAGTGTAGACAAAAGCGAGCATAACAACTGACTAATTTCGCTTTGGGTAACGGCAGACAAACCAGATTGTTGTGAGTCTCGAAGCTCATCCCCAAGTGAATGAATGATTTGGACGGAGCTAGAACCGACTTCTTCTCATTTACGATGAAGCCAAGACGTCGGAGCAAAAGAAGCAGATTCTGAACATCACTCTGAAGAATAGTTTTGTTGCCGTATCTCTGAAGAATGTCGTCTAAGTAAGCTGACATTACCGCAGATGAATGAGCTTGGAAGTAAGACATTACCAAGTTCATTATTCGAGAGAAAGCCCAGGGTGCCAGGTTCAGACCGAAACACATCGCTCGGAACTGATACACTATCCCTTGAATGGCAAACCGTAGGTACTTTCTGTATGCCAGATGTACCAGGACATGAAAGTACGCATCCTTTAGATCTATGCTTGCCGCATAGTTGTTCACTCCAATGCTCGCCTTTACCGACCGAATGGTCTCCATACAGAACTTTGGAGCCACGATAAGCTTGTTTATCCAGCTGAAGTCTATTACCGGTCGGAACAAGCCGTCTGGCTTCAGTACGAGCAACAGGTGACTGTAAAATCCTAGAGAATTTTGATTCTTGAATTTTGCTTCCTTTGATAAGAGAGCCTGTACCTCCGTTAGGAGAGACTCTCTTTTGCAAGGATTTGATGGAAGATTTGTCCACTACGGACACCTTGTTAGTGGTGGTTTCGCTCGGAAATATAGCTGTAGGCCATCCGAGATTACACTTCTCACCCACTGGTCTTCCGTAATTGTTATCCAGTTTGTTGCGAATCTTTATAACCTTCCGCCAACTGGCAAGCAATAGAGGTCCTGACCACCACCTGTAGGACCTGCGTGGCTTACGGGAGGAGAAACCATGCCCCCCCCCCCCCCCCTTGCAAAGCCTCGACCGGTCGGCTTAGGGGCGTCTAACTGGTAGTCTCGATCAGACTTACGCCCCTTTCCCGGGTCGCGGTATTGACAATCTCTAGAGTAATTATACGAGGGTTTCCTATACCCTCGCGAGGAGTCCCCTTTTGACGATTTCTGTCTGGGACGTCCTCCTTTACTCTTTTCTGCTGTAGCGGGTCGATGCCAACTTTAGAAGCAGAGTATTAGACGCTTTCTTTGTAGCTTAGTCATAAACCAATGAAAGCTTGTCGTCAAAGATTGTGTGTCTGGAGACCGGAGCGACCCGTAGAGAGTTTTTCACCTTGTCATCTATCAAAGATGATGACGCAAGGGCACCGTCACGTCTGATTAACTCCAAATTATCCACTGTTAAGGCAGAGTTATACATGGTATACATAATTGCCCTGGAAAGAACTCTAAGAGAGGTACGAACATCCTCAAATACCTTCCCATTGAGACATTGGGCCACAGCTCTTGAAAGGTGATCTGCGGAAGACATAGCATCCAAATTCGCTCTATTTGAAGAAATTGCTGTCTCAATTGTATCCGAGCGAAATGTGAATGACACAGACATGGATAGCTCTGGATCCTCAGCCTGTTCCTCCAAATGCAGAGGAACACTCTGTACATCTTCCCCGACCGTTTTAAATGACGTGGTCCAAGAAACGGTAAATTTATGGAAGATGATGTCAAGAAACCGCCTTTGTTCTTCCCACTGGAGAGTTTGAATATGGCATTGTCTAAATGGCCGAAGTCCTGCGACACCTGTCTAGACTGAACCGGAAAAGACAGGACCTCCTCCTTTGTCCGGATAAAGTCTGCGTCCAACGACGCTAGTGGTTTCTTTCTAGTAGTCGCAGCATTCTGATTCACCGGAACAAATTCAGGGTAGTATTGATGGATTAAATCCATCGCAACCATGTGCTGTTCCAAAAGGGAAGGGTAATCTTCTTCCATATCCTTTTCACCATCCGATTGAATCAGTTGTGACTCTCGGTCTACCGTGCAGATGACTGGACCGACCCAGCACCCTCCGACAGCTCAGGTTCTGAGACTGCCTACGCTGCTCCTGCACTTGCTGGGGTGCTGCGATCGGCTGCGCAATCTGTGACAGCAAGTCCGTTACGAAGGCCTGAGGAGCAGCGGTCTTCTGTTTCTTGGCCGCCTGCTGCTCCTGGGACTGTGTGTCCGAGATGACTCTTTTCTCTGGACGTCCCGATAAATGAGGCCTCGTCTCCTTATCTACCGGATGGTCCGATTTCGCAGACAATGAGTGGTCCCTTCACGGCGATGCATGCTGGATATCCGAAGTTGTGTAGCTAAGGTGCGGTCGTGTGTGCTTTGAAGATGATGTTGTTGAAGCCGTAACTGTAGCGGAGGCCGGCTGCGAACTTTATGGAGCATCCCGGACAGAAGGTGTGGATGTATGCTCCGACTCACGCAAGTTTCTAATCACAACATCTGGCCCCAGATGCTGCTGGGAAAGAGAGGGAGCTCTCTCACTCGTGGTCCTTTTAGACCTCGCCGAGCTTCCCACGGTACTTGCCGGCTTCTTCTTCTGTTCCGTCGTCACTGGGTGAGCATGTTTATGTTTTAAGGTGCTCGCTCTACCCAATCCACACCTCTCAAGCGCAACGAGCACCCGGCATCACGGTACCCACGGACAGAGTAACCACTTATCCGGTCGAGCTAGCTGGCGACAAGGGACTAAAACCACCGGTTAGTGGCTTTATGCCCTGTCTAATATTCATGAGCACCTTGGCAGCTAGCTCTGAATGCTCATCTGAGCGCGACGACGGTACCACACTATCTCTAGGAGTCACGTAAACATCACCATGTTCTTGTTCCTCTGAAAAAGAAACTGAGAAACTTGATTGACTTTGTGTCAAGAGGACCGGCATTGGCCTCTTGCCACTAACAATGTACTGTGTCACCCATGTCCAATGTTTGTCATCCCATCCGACACAGGTTGGACAAGAATTAGTGGGAGTACATCAACTACAAGCAAGGCAACAAGCATGTAAATCCGAGGAAGACTTTCTCGCCTTGCATTTTGAGCAACAAACTTTCATAATGAATCTAAACAAAGTCGACAGTACTCCCACCAACTCCACAATAAATGTATGAAAAAGATGCATAATAAATAACATTCAAAATATAAATTGAAAAATTAATTCCCCCCACCCCCCAAATTTTTTCGAAATATTTTGACAGGAGCCCAAGTTCCCAAAGGGAACAAGACGACCCCAAATGTATCCCGATAGAGTCTAAGTGTGGACAAAATTCCCAAAATTAATTGCTACACTACCGGAATATTATGAATGTATCTTACAACAATCCTACCATGAAATAAATAGGAAATTACATATATTTATACGTTGTCAATGTAAACAACGTCAGAAGAAAAACCGGAAACAAGACCCCAGGCACTGAATAAAGAGGCCCGAAGTCAGTAACAGATTTAGAACTATCCGATGTAAAGCAAGATCGTCAGAAGAAGAAAAAACAAAACATCGGATGTATGATGCATGACCCCAAACGCCTAAACACCCCTAGGGTGAGGACGTAACCATGGGGAAATACAGAATAAACATTCTGTGTGACACGTCAAACTCCCAAGAAATTTATAAAAAAAAAAATTCAATAAAATAAGCCAGAAAGCTTGGGAGTTTAACAGGGGGGCTTCAAGGAAGGATAGGGAAGGAACATTAACAAACAGTGGAAAAATCATTAGCAAGAATGATGACGTCAGGCCTATGTCCCGAAATTGGGAAACATGAAATAATTTAGATAAAAATTATAAAGTTACAGCCCTGAACGTTTCCAACCACCGTTGCTTCCTTCCATCATCCAAATGTGTCCTTGGATCCACCAATTCTACCATTGATTTGTGTCTGGCATCATTAAAACTGAGATTTAAAAGCACAGATGTCAGTTTGTTGTTACTGACAGATGGGCCAAACAAAGAATGATGGTTAGTGCCAATTTCGGTGTCCTTCTGGATACTGCACATGTGCAGTTCGCAAAAGTATGGAGGGCCAAATAGGACATGAAATTTTCGGTTTTGCATGCAAATTTGGGGGATATTGGGGGGCAAAATTTGTGTTTGTCCCTGGATTCATTTTTGAGTTAGCGCCAGCTAGTCTGGGCCATTGGTTGTTGTATAAAAATATACTTCAAGTTGATAAAAGTGAGAAGTTTATTGTGTATAGATGGCCATTTTATCAGTTCCACCTCCTCTTATTGAATAAGCAATTTGTTAATTAGCAAACAATATCAGAGGTCTGACACCAGATTTCTGATGTTTATGTTTTGATAGAGTGATTAGATGTCTGAAAGGATTTTATGAGCATTAATTACTCCCTTAGGTTATTTTTTAATACAAGTTAGAGATTTTTTCTAAATGTAATTTTCAGTAAAACTTGGCTATATACAAGGCTGTGATATTGTAAAAAGTTCTTATAAACAAGGCTTGATTCCAAAAAGTTGTAGAAAGGAATTTCAAAAAAATTGTGACATTGTAACAAAGAACCACTACAACATGAGCTATTCAACAGTCTTGTCAATACAAGCTTTTTCTAATACCATGTTTAATTTTATATTGGGTAATATACTGTTGAAATAAATTGTAGGATGAGCGCAAGAAAATTCCTCTCTCGACTTTGGATTGATAAAGCAGCCCTGGCAAGGAGGTGAGAAGACTATTATTATCGGCACTGAAACAAGAGAGGAATTTTCTTGCATTCATCCTACAACTTATTTCTACTTCTGCTTTTCATTTATCAGTTTGTGTGTCATATTTACTCAGTAATTTATGATATTTTGCCTTTTGTTAGTCTACTTTTTAGATCATTTATTCAGCCAATGTCATCTTGATCTGCATTCTCATTATTGGTAGTATCCCTATGTTTCTGTACATTTTATCAGTTGAAAAATGACAAACAAACTGTGGATTAAGATATCATTTCAGGCCTGACATTTTCAAAATTTGGCATAACCCATTTATTGTTCACCTGGTCTGAGCCTTGGTAACATATTGTTCATTCCCCTGTACTTGATTCAGGTAACCCATTAGGTAACCTAAATATATATATTTTGAAAACTATGCTGATATATGAACTGCTGTATCATAGCTAAGCAAGTTCTTGCTCCTATGAATATCCTGATGAATAGAGATGAATGCCTAGGAACAATAATGAGGCTGTGTTGCAGCAATTCAGATACAAATTAGTTGCAATTGCATCCTAATCTTGACATGGGCTACATGTAGCATGCTGCAGAAGAGTATCAAATCCATAAGCAACATTTCAGGCAGTTACATGAATTATTGCCATTTTTATTGCCATACCTATCTTACATCTAAAGATGATCCACAGTTTAAAATGATGTTGAGCATAAACCAACCATCAGCATAGGTGTTTGCATCTGCCAGATGTATAGCTGCTCTGTTGGCTAATACTTCATGCAGTTGCAAACATATGAACAGCTGATGATTGGTTGTGATCAACATCATTCCACCATTCATTCGTACAAGATCATTCAACTTGGCAGAAATTTTGTGACCCAGCGATAATTTGGCATGACCCATTTTTCGTTTGCATGGTTTGCATTTCAGGCAAGCTCAATGAGACCCAAATGGACATTCACCTCAAATCGATAGGCCAGCATTTATTTTATCAAAATTATGTTGTAACACTTTAATAAGGTACAATCATGTTTTTAATAATGCATTTTACAATCATGATTTTTGAACACAGAAATGCTAAGACGTTAAATGCTTTGCAACTACCGTATTTCATCTAAATTTCCGGATGCCAAAAAATAATTAAATTTTCCAGCGTCCGAAAACTTCGAAAATGGCCAAAATACACATGGACAGCAAAGGTGTGTGGAAATTTTGAACAATTTTGAAAAAAAACACTTCATCGTTTAATAAATTTATTGTACACAAATGAGGGGGGTACCTCGGAAATGGGAAAGATAAAATAGCTGTTCAATACAGCAACTTTAATCATCAGCAAAAATGAATAAAATGAACATACCAAATGAATGAAATGAAAAGTTTCCGTTTGTTCTGTTTTTATTTACTTTCCCAATAAATCCCTGAGAAGAAATCACTTTTGATCTCCCGGTACTTGAAAAGTTTTGATGTTTCCACAAATTATGTTGAACAGTAATCAAGCCATGTGCTTGTGTTGTTAGATAAAAACCTGAGCTGGCTTCAGTGTTTTCAAAATGTACCAATGTAGCAATTCAAAGATGATGAAGTGCAAACAATTTTTGAGTGGTGTGTATATTGGCTCCAAGCCTGTACGGCCCACCCCCTCTTTTCGCAAAAGAAACACAAATACGAATTATGAGTTTTATTCAGCCCCCCGCCCACCCCCACCCCGTCGTGTGGAAACCAGTTGTTATTATTTAGAAGGACGAATACAAATTACTGACATACAAGTTTAAATTATTGATTTAGAAATATCCACCCGCGACCCCCCAAATGTGCAATGAAAGTTAAAAAATTTATAGTAATTTCTATATTTTTTATACTTACCAATGACCCAGACATAGCTGGTGCTAACTCTTAAAATATAGGGCCAAACACAAATTTTGCCCCCCAATCCCCAAAATTTGCATCTAAAACCAAAGAAAACATGTCCTGAAAGGCCCTCCACCCTTTACCTCTACTGCGCATGCGCAGTGTCAAGGACGTTCCGAAATTGGCGCCATTAATCATTCTAATAACCAGTGCCTGGTAAGCGCTATGTACTCAGCGGGGAGGCAAGAGTTCCCAACTCCTGGGAGGGCCATCCCCGTCTAGGTCATTGGTAAGTATAAAAAATATAGAAATTACTATAAATTTTTTAACATTTTTATACTGTACCAATGACCCAGACATAGCTGAATAGTAAAAAGGCTGGAGGGCCAAGGACATAGAGCAAAATGGAATACGCTCAATAATATAAAATAGAGTCATCCCCTGTAGGGAAAAAGAAGTAATAGGCCTTACATGTATCTTTCTTATTTATGATAAATTAGAAAGAAACAACACCTTCCAAAATTGAGCTTCATACATCCATGTACTCTATTAATATCCAATATAATCCTTATACTAATAATTTTTAAAGTAAGCCAATAAATAAAGTAAGTCTAGAGAATAGAGACTCTTATACTCCTAAAAAGTGTCTGAGGATTGCATAATCATGTCTGTTGACATATGCAATATTCAAAAGCTATACTTTAAAAACTAAGACTTGAATGAATTTTTAAAACATAAACTTCTCACTAAACAACCATCCCAATAACAGCTCAGAATTACTAACTCCGGAGGAGGTATTCCCTTATTTTCATAGTAAAACAGGTGACCCAAGGGAACACCCTCCCCCCCACCCCCCTTTTTCTTGCCCTGGGTCAAATAGCCCAGAGCGAAGAGGGCAGCAGAACGGAGACACTGCCGAAACAGACAGCCTACCTAGCTATAGTAGCAACTGTTAAGTGAATGACATTCTGAGCAGTAGATAATAGACCTAACAATAGAGGCCTCCAGAAATGGACTCGATATTTCTGAGATAAAAATTCATGAATGTGGATGGCTGAGCGCAATGAGCAGCCTTCAAAAATCTATAATAGCGACACTATTAATGTAAGCCCAAGATGTAGAAGAACTCTTACTTCATGAGCCGAAATCTTAAGCACAACTGCTGAGTCAATGATAAACCATAAGCAGTAGTACCGATAGTTAATAGAATCCATGAACAATAGAATGGAGCGTAACGTCCTTCTACTAGGCATCAAAGACAGACGAAGCTTATGCCCGTAGTAATAAACAGATATCTGTTTATAAATACAATAACTCTAACCGGAAAGAGTAAAGGCCTATGCCCGTACGAAGACGGAAGGACCTTAATAACAATAGGTTCCGGATATTAGGAGCCTAACTCTTATGCAAAAATCCAACCTAAATAGTAAAGGAAGTAGTGATTCCGAAACTATGAAAGTGAAAATCATCCATTGATAGTGCATGAAACTCACTGACTCTTCAGTAAAAGAGAAACCAACAGAATTACTGTCTAAAAGGTCAGAATTTGAAAACTACTGTTTCCAAAGGCTCAAATGATTACTTAGCTAAATAAGAACCGAAGTTAAATTCCATATAGGAATTTAATCTAAAGATTCTAAGTCTATTTATCAAAAAGTTACTAACTGACTTAGATAAAGAGACATAAGACTCAATTGTAAACTATCCTAGAGTGCATAGGTATGAGGTAACATAAACCTATAACCTTAATAATAACAGGCTGCAGTAGATCTTGTGAAACAAGTATACTAAAAAATTGCAATGAGTAGTATGGAGGGATCAACAATATGAACATAATGATCCCTACACCAACGACGGAAGAGCCTCCACTTTAGCCGCATAGAATAGCGAAGAAGAGGATCTCCTATAGTAAGAAATCGCGTCCAAAGCTCGTCCAGTACAATGCATACAATGCAATACGGACCACACAACGGAATACATGAAGGTTGCGACCTTGCGAGTTGTGATAAGGATGACACGATTTACCCAGTGAAAAAAGATCCTCACATTGAGGAAGATTTCACGTTAAGTCCCACAGTAGACAACAGAGTAAATTACCCATGGTCTCTGTGAAGATAGAGATGCTATCAACAGAAATGTATTGTGGTTGTTTATCTTAGCAATACCTGCTGAAACAACAGCGCCGGAGGATACGCGTATCCTAACATTCCGTCCTATAGATCACTAGAGCGTTAACAACATTAGCTCAGAGATCCGGACAAGCCAACACATACGTCTGCAATTGATTAGCAAGCCGTGTCGTAAATAAATCATCATTGGGCGCTCCCATAGATAGCAAATCTGATTGAATACTTGTTTGTTGAGAGTCCATTCTGACAGCAACAAGCGACCCCTAAATGAACGGGAGTCCGGTAAAACAATCAGACGACCCGGAATATGACGGACCAAAACAGAACTTGGTGTACTATAACCAACAGACGGATTCTTTTCATTAAATTGAATAACGGAAACGAAAGAGTGCCTCCCTGGTTCTGGAGATACGCCACTACTGTCGAATAAACGGACAGGATTTGGGCATGCGTTTCTGAATAATGTTCATGCAATGACATAAAGCAAGCCTAAAAAACATTATTCCGCGGAAGATAATTGGTTGCTAAGAGACTGCGGAACCCAAAGACCCTGGCACTACGAATCCGTTAGGATCAGTATTATATCCCAATCTGTTTGACTGGCAACCGTCATAACAGCAACACTCGGGTCCAGCAACTGCAGTGGCACTCTCTGAGTCAACCACCGAATGTTTGCCCCAGTCTGAATCTCTTGTAACACTAGATAGACAAGAGAACGTGTAAATCGAGCAATTCATGGATTGCTGAAAAGTTGCCGTCGAAGAGAAGCTTCTCCGAGAACGAAGCGACTCTAAGAGAGTTCTTAACCTTACTATCCACGCGCGTGGATGTAGCTAGGGCTGCGACACGTCTAGCCAACTCCAATCAGCCACTGAAGGGCGGAGTTATACGTGAACAAACTACTGCCCTCAAAAGAAATTACATTGAGAATAATATCCCGTAAATCTTTTCTTGAAGACGTAATGATAACGCCTCACGTATGATAAAGCGTCTAAATTAAGTCTACTAGACATCATTGTCGTTTCCAACATTGAAGTTGGAAAAGACATAGACGGCGAAAAAGAATATTTCCAGTCTTTAACCACACCGTCTAGACGCATATGAACTCTCGGTATGCCCTGCACTGCCAAAATAAACTATTCGTATAAATGATAAAACGGCAGAAAAGAGCAACACAGACAAGAAACTAAACTATCATGCTTGGTAGCAGGCTTGTATGCATATATAGCGTCGAAAAATAAAACACCTGTTGTAATGAAATTATTGGACTGCGTCGGTATGTCAGGGACAATGTCCCCGAACCGATCGAAAATTCCGAGTCCAATGACGCTATAAGTCTCTTATCCAACATCGCAGCAATGTAGTCCGAAATAACAATCACTGGAAGATAATGCCAGAAGATATGAATGGCAGCTTCCGATACTACGAAAGGGAAAACTCGAAATCTTTCGAATCCCTTTCACCATCCTGTCGGACCCTATAAAGCGTTCGGTCATCCGTACCTGATGCAACCGCGGACCGCACCGACCCAGCGCCGTCGGATAATTCCTGATTCGACCAAGAAACTGTCAATTGCTGGGATGCTGCGAAACAACTGTGCTAACTCCGATAGCACGTCCGTCACTGAGGCCTGAGGAGAAGCGGTCCTACAATGCATTGCCGCTGGAAGCTCCGTGATCGTTACCCCGTGCATACTACCAATATACGAGCGAACGGAGTGTATAGGCCTCGTGTCCCTTGGCTACCGGATGGCGCGACCTATTCGCCGTGGAATCACTGAATGACGAAACTGATCGGATATTCGAGGTCACGTAGCCAATGTGCGGTCGAGTGCCCTGCTGTGAGGATGAGGAAGCATTATGGACAGTCTCTCGGACTGTCAATATAACGGAGCGTCCCGACCGACAGACATATGCTCCGAATGTAAAATATCAGAACCACAACATGCGGTCCCCTATGTTGTTGGACGAGAGAGGGACCTCTCTCGCTCACAGCCCGGACGGACCTGGACAAGCCAGGAACCGGACTAACAGGCTTCCTCCGATCTGTCCTCAATCTGCCGTCACTGGGTGAGTACTAAAGTAATTAAAGTGCTCGCATCACCCAAATCTCCTTCCTAGACCGCAACGGACGAACCCGGCAGCCGAACCATTCGATGAATGCACGCTACACCGGGTGAGCTAGCGAATGTCACTCCGTAGGCGATAGACATATTCCATGAGCACTTATTGCCGCTAGCTCTTCATTAACTATGACGACAGAGGCACACTTTTGAAAGACATCTCCGTAACTTTGCGAACAAGAAACCAGAAATGCTTGGTTATAGCAAGCATATAATAATAATATATATAGCGTCGTTCAATAATTCAAAAGTTTGTGTGACATTATTGGACTATGTCGGAACTGAGGGACGATGTCCCTGAACCGAACCAAAAATTTCTAAGTCCACCGACGCTATCAGTTTCTTATCTGGCATCGCAGCAATCTGGCCCGACGAAAGAAGCTGTAGAAGACCAAGTCAGATGACATACACAACAGCATATGTTGTTCCGAAAGGGAAAGCTCGAAATCCTCCAAATCCCTTTCGGTATCCCTTCAGATCGGATGAAATTTTCGGACGTCCGTACCCGCTTCCGCGGAGCGTCCCGACCCAGCATCGTCGGATAAAAAATATGCGACAGATTCAGTTGATGCTGGGATGCTGCAATAAACTGTGCTATTTAGGAAAGCACGTCCGTTCCCGAGGCCTGTGCAGTAGCGGTCTTACGATGCATTGCCGCCGGAAGCTCCGTGTACGTTGACTCCCGCACACTTCCTATGCGAACGTCCGGAGTCTGCAGGCCTCGTGTCCCTGGCTACCGGATGGTGTGACCTGGTCGCCGATGATTCTCTGACTGGCGAAGCTGACTGGATATCCGTGGTCACGTAGCCAAGAGCGGTCGTGTGCGCTACCATGAGAATGAGGAAGCCTTATTGACAGTCTACTCCGGACTGACTATATGTCGGAGCGTCCCGAGCAACGGACGTATGCTCCGAATGCGAAACATTTTGTACCACAACATCTGGGGCCAGATGTTGTTGTACGAGAGAGGGGCCTCTCTCGCTCGCCGTCCGGATGGACCAGAACGAGCTATGAACCGGACTAAAAGGCTTCCTCCGTTCTCCCTCCGATCCGCCGTCACTGGGTGTGCATTTGGTTGATTTATAGTGCTCACATCACCCCAAAATTCCTTCTAGACCGCAACGGACGAACCCGGCTGCCGAACCATTCGGTGAATGGACGCTACACCGGGCGAGCTAGCGGACGTCAAAGGCCGTCGAACCTACTAGGGTCCTCTTAGGCAATTGGCGTATTTACATGAGCACTTTTCCGCTAGCCCTTCATTAATTGTGACGACGGAGGCACACTGTTGAAAGACATCACAGATACATCACCCTAATCTTGATCGTCTGAAATAGAAATTGATAAAGTAGAGTGACCCTGCGGGGAAAGGACCGGAGTGTCCAATTCCCCAATAACATACCGTAACATACGTTTCCCATATTGTCATCGAAATCATACGATACTGAACAGGAGTTAATGCGAGTACACTGACCACATAAAGAATGATTATAAAAGTCAGAGGAAGACTTCCTCTTATTACAATTGATCAATATCCTTTCAATGTGAAAAGAAAACAAGTCCTGGTACTCGCACTAACCCCTGGTAATCAAAATACATAATAATAATAGGATCCATTAATATAGAAAAAATAATTGAAATCAAAATATTTTGAAAAAATATTTTTTCAGAATAGCCCAAGTTTCTGAAAAGTAACGTTGAGCCCCAATGGATCCCAAGCCTAAGTATGGACAAAAATTTTAAAAATATTTTAAACAATTTATTCAACACTTACGAACAATAATAATGTATCTAGTTATGATTAAAATAACATCAAGATATTATTTTCCAGAAATCCCCCCTCACACAGAGGGCTGTTGTAAATGTAAACAATGAATGTAAAAACACTAAAATAAGACTCCAGGCACCCAGGCCTGGAATCAGTTACCAAAAATACACTATCTGATGCAAAACAGAGACTTCCAGGGAAGAAACTACAGAACATCAGATAGTAGATGCAGAACACAACGCCTAACCACCCGTAGGTGAAGACGTAAACATGGGGAAAAGAACAGAATTCATTCTGTTGTTCAGCTAAAACTCCCAAGAAAATTTAGTAATAATAATTACAAAAACTATGCCAAAAGCATGGGAGAATAGCAAGAGGGGACTTAAAGGACAGGGAGAGAGGAAAAAACTGAAAAATCAGTGTAACTACATAATCAGAATGACAACAAAATGGTTGCTGCCTCGAAAATAGGTAACTTAACATAATTTCATTAAAAAATTTTAAGTTACAGCCCTGATAATATTCTGTCACACATTTTTAACTACAGAACATCAGATAGTAGATGCAGAACACAACGCCTAACCACCCGTAGGTGAAGACGTAAACATGGGGAAAAGAACAGAATTCATTCTGTTGTTCAGCTAAAACTCCCAAGAAAATTTAGTAATAATAATTACAAAAACTATGCCAAAAGCATGGGAGAATAGCGAGGGGGGACTTAAAGGACAGGGAGAGAGGAAAAAACTGAAAAATCAGTGTAACTACATAATCAGAATGACAACAAAATGGTTGCTGCCTCGAAAATAGGTAACTTAACATAATTTCATTAAAAAGTTAAAAAATTTATAGTAATTTATATATTTTTTATACTTACCAATGACCCAGACTTAGCTGGTGCTAACTCTAACAAAACCAGGGCCAAACACAAATTTTGCCCCCCAATCCCCAAAATTTGCATCCAAAACAAAAAGAAATCATGTCCTAAAGGACCTCCATACTACGCCTCTACTGCGCATGCACAGTGACGCAGTCGTCCCGAAATTGGCGCCAATTATCATTCTTACTGGCAGTGCCTGGTCAGCGCTATGTACTCAGCGGGGAGGCAAGAGTTCCCAACTCCAGGGAGGGCCATCCCCGTCTGGGTCATTGGTAAGTATAAAAAATATATAAATTACTATAAATTTTTTAACATTTTTATACTGTACCAATGACCCAGACTTAGCTGAATAGTAAACAGGCTGGAGGGCCTAGGACATAGAGGAAAATCCAATAAGCTCAACTATATAGTAAAGAGGTAACCCCTTAAGGAGAAAAGGAGTATTAGGCTTTACATGCATCTTTCTTATTTAATATTAAATTAGAAAGATACACTACCCTTAATAATTGAGCACAATAACATTCATGTTCTCTATTAACATCCAGTATAACCCTTATACTAATTATTTTTAAAGCAAGCCAATAAATAAAGTAGTCCAGAGAATTGAGACTCTTTATAATCATTTAAAAGTGTCCGAGTATTGTATATTAAAGCCCGTTTGACACTTGACATATACAAATGCTTCACACCGAGCTACACTTTAAAAATAGGACATGAATGAATTTAAACATTAATATTACACTCTAAAACCATCCCGGAAGCGACTCAGAAATACTGACTTGGAGGAGGCATTCCCTTGCTTTTCACTATAAAGCAGGTGACCTAAGGGAACACCCGCCCCCCCCCCCCCCCCCTTCCCCTTGCCCTGGGTCAAATAGCCCAGAGCGAAGAGGGCAGCCGGACGGAGTCACTGCCGGAACAGAAAGCCTGCATAACTATAGTTGCAACTGTTTAGTGGACGACATTCTGAGCAACAGATAACGGACCTAAACAATGCAGGTCTCCAGAAATGGACTCAATATTTCTGAGATAAAAATTCGTAAATGTGGATGGCTGAGACCAATAAGCAGCCTTCATTAAATCTGTAATAGCAACACTATTAGCATAAGCCCAGGAAGTAGAAAGAGCTCTTACTTCATGAGCAGAAATCTTAAGCACAGACTGCTGAGAAGAAGATAAATCTTCATAAGCTGTACGGATAGTTAACTGAATCCATCTAGCAATAGAATGGACTGAAATGTCCTTTCTATTAGGCATCAAAGACAGAAAGAAACGTTTCCGTCCCTTTCTGATAAACTGAGATCTCTGTTTATAGATACGTAGTGCTCTAACAGGACAGAGTAAAGGCCTACGCCCGTCTGAAGACGGAAGAGCCTTAATAACAATAGGTTCCGGATATTTATTAGGAGCCTGATTCTTAGCTAAAAAACCCACATTAGTAGTGAAGGTGATAGTGTTCCCAACACTACGATAATGAGAATCATCCACCGATAGTGCATGAAGCTCACTGACTCTTCTGGCAGAAGAGAAAGCTAAGAGAAAAGCTGTCTTATAAGATAAGAATTTGAAATCTACTGTCCCAAGAGGTTCAAATGGCTTTTCCTTCAATTTAAGGAGAACCCAAGCTAAATTCCACTTAGGAATTAATCTAAGAGTTCTGGGTCTATTTATCGAAAAGTTTCTAACCAACTTCGATAAAGAGACATTAGATCCAATTTGTAAACTATCATGATGTGCATAGGTATCAGATAACATAGATCTATAACCCTTTATAGTAACAGGCTGCAGTTTGATTTCGTCAAACAAGTATACTAGAAAGTTTGCAATGTCTGGTATAGAGGGATCAAATATATCTACAGAATGATCCCTACACCAACGACGAAAAACCTTCCACTTAGCCGCATAGTTTAGCGAAGAGGAGGTCCTCCTACAGTTAGAAATCGCGTCCACTGCTCGTCCTGTAAAGTGCTTGCCATGCAAGAAGGACCGCACAACGGAAAAACGTGAAGGTTGAGACCTTGCGGGTTGTGATGGAGTTGGCGCGATTTCCCCTGCGAAAGAAGATCCTCTCGTGGAGGAAGCTTCCGCGGTAGGTCCCACAACAGACACCTGAGTAGATTTATCCACGGTCTCTGTGGCGACAGAGATGCTACCAACAGAATCTTGCATTGAGATTGTTTTATCTTTAGCAATACTTGTTGAATTAACGGCGCTGGAGGATACGCATATCCTATCATTCCGTCCCAAGGGATCGACAGAGCGTCTACTGCAAATGCTCTTGGATCCGGACACGGAGACACATACGTCTGCAACTGATTGTTGAGATGTGTCGCAAATAAGTCTATCATTGGCCGTTCCCATTGGTAGCAAATCTGATTGAATACTTGTTTGTTGAGAGTCCACTCCGACGGCAACAAGCGACCCTTTCGTGAAAGGGAGTCTGCTAGCACATTCAGACGACCCGGTATGTGACGGACCGAAAGAAGAACGTGATGTTCTAACGCAAACAGAAGGATTCTTTCCGTTAGATTGAACAACGGAACTGAATGAGTGCCTCCCTGATTCCGTATATACGCCACTACTGTCGTATTGTCGGATAGGATTTGGACGTGAGCATCGTGAATAATGTCCATCCAGTGACATAACGCAAGCCAAATTGACATCATTTCCTTGATGTTTATGTGCTTGCACAGGAATTGCGGATCCCAAAGACCCTGGCATCTCGAATCCGTTGGGATTAATGATGCACCCCAACCTGTTTGACTGGCATCCGTCATAACGGTAAAACTCGGATCCGGCAACTGCAGCGGAACTCCTTGAGTTAACCACTGAATGTTTGCCCAAGTCTGAATCTCTTGTTTCACTTGATCTGACAAGAGAACGTCTACATCGAGCGAATGAATTTTCACACTCCAATTCTGAGTCAGGAAAATTTGAAGAGGACGTGTGCGTAGCCGCCCCATCGAAATGAGATCCGCGGCGGCTCCGCACAGACCTATCAGTCTCATAAATTCTCTCGCCGTGACTTTGTCTGCGTGCAGACAATAGCGAGCGTAACAACTGACTAATTTCGCTCTGGTTAACGGCAGACGAACGAGATTGTTGTGTGTCTCGAAGCTCATTCCCAGATGAGTGAATGACTTGGACGGCACCAGATCCGACTTCTCCTCGTTTACTATAAAACCGAGACGTCGGAGCAATAGAAGAAGATTCTGAACATCGTTCTGAAGCGTTAACTCGTTGCCGTACCTCTGAAGAATGTCGTGCAGGTAGGCCGACGTTACCGCAGACGAATGAGCTCGGAAGTAGATCATTACCGAGTTCATTACCCGAGTGAAAGCCCAGGGTGCTAGATTCAATCCGAAGCACATCGCCCGGAATTGATACACCACTCCCAGGACTGCAAAGCGTAGATACTTTCGGAATGTCGGATGTACCATGACGTGAAAGTACGCATCTTTGAGATCTATGCTCGTTGCATAATCGTTCACCCGAATACTCGCTCTGACCGATCGAATCGTCTCCATCTAAAACTTCGGAGCGACGATCAGCTTGTTTATCCAGCTCAAATCTATGACTGGACGGAACGAGCCGTCTGGTTTCGGAACCAGAAACAGATGGCTGTAGAATCCCAGAGATTCCTGGTTTTCTACGACCTCTACCGCGTTCTTCATTAAAAGAGACTGCACCTCTGATAACAGAGCGTCTCTTTTCTGTGGATTTGACGGAAGATGAGTCCACTTTGGACTTCGAGTTAATGGAGGCTTTCGTTTGAAGGATATCTTTAGACCTTCCGAAGTCACTCCTTTCACCCAAGGGTCGTCCGTAATCGACGCCCACTCTTGTGAAAAACTCGACAACCTTCCGCCAACCGGAACGCGATAGAGGTTTAAGCCATCACCTCCTGGACCTGCGAGGCCTGCGGTAGGAGAAACCACGTCTTCCACGACCCGCACCTCGCCTCGTCGACCTCAGGGCGTCCGACCGATTGTCCCGGCCTGAAGGACGTCCCGAACGAGAGTCGCTATCCTGACGGTCTCTCGAATAAGACCAAGAGGACGCACCGGAACCTCTATAGGAACCTCTCTTGGGCGCATTAGACCCAGAAGTGCCTGTCTTATTCGTGTCTGCTGTATCCGACTTTTTAGGAGCCGATCTGAACAACAGAGAATCATTAGCTTTCTTTTTAATTTTATCATAAATAGCGGAAAGCTTGCCGTCAAAGAGAAGTTCTCCTGAGACCGAAGCGACTCTAAGAGAGTTCTTCACCTTAGAATCCACTAGTGTGGATGTAGCTAGGGCTGCGTCACGTCTAACCAACTCCAGATTTGCCACTGAAAGGGCGGAGTTACACGTGGAATAAGCTACTGCCCTTGAAAGAAGTCTTAAAGAGGATTGTATATCCTGAAACTCTTCCCCTTGAAGGCGCAGTGATAACGCCTTAGTAAGGTGATCTGCGTAAGATAAGGCATCTAAATTGGCTCTGTTAGACGCAATAGCTGTTTCCAACACCGCGGTTGGAATAGAAGCTGACGACGGTAATGATAGCTCTAAGTCTTCCGCCTCGTCGTCCATACGCAGAGAAACTCTCGGTATACCCTGTCCTGCCGTATCGAATTTATTCCTTGCATTAATGAAAGGCAGGTTGAGAGTATTAGCAGACAAGAAACCTGCTTTCCCCGTCCTGGAAGCAAGTTTAAATATAGCGTCGTTCAATAATTCAAATGTTCTAGCAACATTATTGGACTGCGACGGAAACTCGGGAGCGATGTCCCTGAACCGCTCAAAAAATTCAGAGTCCAATGACGCTATAATTCTCTTGTCCGGAAGCGCAGCAGTCTGGCCCGACGGAACAACTTGAGGGAGAAAGTGCCGGATGAAGTCCACGGCAGCTTTATGTTGTTCCGAAAGGGATAGCTCCAAGTCATCCGTATCCCTTTCACCATCCGGTCGGACCTCACGATGTTCCCGGTCGTCCGCCCCCGATGCTTCGGCGGAGCGTACCGACCCAGCGCCATCGGATAATTCTCGATCCGACACCATTTCTGTCGGCTGCTGGGATGCTGCGATAAGCTGTGCTATCTGCACAAGAATGTCCGGCGTCGAGACCTGCGGAGGCGCAGTCTTTCGCTGCTTCGCCGAGGGCAGCTCCGCATCAGATGGCTCCCGCATACTTTTCCTATGCGAACGTCCGGAGTCCATCGGTCTCGAATCCCTGGCTGCCGGATGGTGTGACCTGGTCGCCGAAGAATCCTTCATCGGCGAAGCTGGTAATATATCGGCGGTCACACAGCCAAGGTGCGGTCGTGTGCGCTGACGAGAAGAGGAAGCCTTAACAGTCTCTGCGGACTGCTTATACAACGGAGTGTCCCGAGCGACGGACGTATGCTCCGCTAAAGACACATTTTGTACCACAACATCTGGTCCCAGATGTTGTTGTACGAGAGAGGGACCTCTCTCGCTCGCGGCCCGGCTGGACCTGGACGAGCTAGGAACCGGACTAAAAGGCTTCCTCCGTTCTCGCTTACTATCCGCCGTCACTGGGTGTGCATCTATTATGTTTATAGTGCTCGCATCACCCAAAATTTCCTCTTGGACCGCATCGGACGAACCCGGCTGCCGAACCATTCGGTGAATGGACGCTACACCGGGCGAGCTAGCGGACGACATTTGTCTAATCTCCATGAGCACTTTTGCCGCTAGCTCTGAATTCATTTGTGACGACGGACGCACACTTGAAGAAGATAACATGGAAACATCACCCTGTTCTGGTTCCTCTGAAATAGAAACTGAGAGAGTAGAGTGACCTTGTGGAGAAAGAGCCGGCATCGCACTTTCTCCAGAAACAACATATCGTGACACACGTTTCCAATGTTTCTCATCCCAATGTTCACATATAGGACAGGGATTAATGCGAGAACACTGACTACAATTAATACAATGATCATGAAAGTCAGAGGAAGATTTCTTCCTATTACAATTTGAACAACGTCCCTTCATTGTGAAAGAACAACAATAAGTCCTAGTTACTCGCAAAAACCCCTGACACAAAGATACATAATAACATGATCCATTAATAAATGAAAAAACAATTGCAAAACAAAATAATTTTGAAAAAATATTTTTTCAGAGAAGCCCAAGTTGCTGAAAAGTAACGTTGAGCCCCGATGGATCCGATGGCAAAGTGTGGTCAAAAATTTTAAATTTATATAAAATAATTAATGAGACACTTTCGGATAATATAAATGTATCTTATAATGAGATAAACTACCACAAAGGCAAACAGCCCCCCTCAAAAAAGGCTGTTGCCAATGAAAACAAACAGTGTAAACACACTAGAAAACATAACTCCAGGCACTGAAAAAACTGGCCCGGAATCAGTCATCAATTACACTCTATCTGATGCAAAACAGAGACTCCCAGGGGAGAATCTGTAGAACATCAGATGGAAGATGCAGAACACAAACGTTATACACCCATGGGTGAAAACGTAACTATGGGGAAAATAACAGAAAACATTCTGTAACCAAGCAACTCTCCCAGGAAATTTTAGAAATGAAATTTCTCAAAAATATGCCAAAAGCATGGGAGAATTGCCAGGGGGGACTTTAGAAGGCTAGGGGAGAGGAAACACTGAATAAGCAGTGCAACAATTAGCAAGAATGACAACAAGAGGCCCATGCCTCGAAAATAGGCAACTTAACATAATTTCATCAAAAAATTTTAAGTACAGCCCTGATTATTTTTTGCCACTTCTTTTTCCTCTCCTCCTTCTATCCTCCTTAGAATCACATTTTCTCCAAAAATTACGTGTCTGGCATCCTTTAAACTGAGATTTACAAGCACAAAGATCAGTGAGATGTTGACTGATGAAGGGCCAAACAGAGAATGATAATTGGCGCCAATTTCGGGACGACTGCGTCACTGCGCATGCGCAGTAGAGGCGTAGTATGGAGGTCCTTTAGGACATGATTTCTTTTTGTTTTGGATGCAAATTTTGGGGATTGGGGGGCAAAATTTGTGTTTGGCCCTGGTTTTGTTAGAGTTAGCACCAGCTAAGTCTGGGCCATTGGTACAGTATAAAGGTATTTTAAGTTACAGCCCTGATAATATTCTGTCACACATTTTTCCTCTCCTCCTTCTCTATCCTCCTTAGAATCACCATTTCACTAATATTTGTGTCTGGCATCATTTAAACTGAGATTTACAAGCACAAAGATCAGTCAGATGTTAACTGATGAAGGGCCAAACTTAGAATGATTAATGGCGCCAATTTCGGAACGTCCTTGACACTGCGCATGCGCAGTAGAGGTGAAGGGTGGAGGGCCTTTCAGGACATGTTTTCTTTGGTTTTAGATGCAAATTTTGGGGATTGGGGGGCAAAATTTGTGTTTGGCCCTATATTTTAAGAGTTAGCACCAGCTATGTCTGGGTCATTGGTACAGTATAAAAATAATGCTACATTTTATAAAAGCGAATACAAAATTAATTTTAAAAAATAATGACTGGTATTAGCTCCCCAGTTCCTCCCGTATTTCCTATTTTTGTTTTTTGGAAGCATGCCCTCCCCACATACACTGCTGATGTTTATCGAAAAATAATATCAAAAACCGGTATGCTTTGACAGTGTTTGGGTCCATGTGTTAATTTTTGTGAAACCCTGCAGCAGCATGTGTTGACCTCATTGTTGTTTGTTCTATTTTTAATATTGGAAAATTTTGTTGGTGTTCAGTGCACTGAATATGTTTAATCGAAGCAATAATTACACTGTTCTGTTGCTGGTGCATGGTTTATACTGCATTATATGGATTTATTTATGGGACCCTTTCATTACTGTCGTCATTTAAGGTCAGTTCAACATAAGATCTGTGGGTTTTTCTCTTTCCAAATCTCGAAGGAGCCTGAGAAAAGCACACTTTTTGAAAACAAAATTTGATTGGTCAGTTCGTCAGACATGTCAGTTTGAGAAGGAAAACAATACTTACCTGTCAATAAATAAAGAACAAGTTTGCAAATAATGTTGTTTTAATAATTCTATTTCCATTGTACAATACATCGTGCATACATTACATGTTTTTAACATAAAACAAAGAAAGATGAAATATTCAACTGAAAAGAAAATCATTGTCATTTTGGATTTAAGTTTCACTGGGATTTTCCCACCACACCAGTCCAGGACGATCTTTGAGTGGGTATCCAAAAATGTCGAAGCTTAAAAAAAAATTTTTTTGATGAAAAAAACGTGTCCAAAAACAAAAAGTGTCCGAAAATTTAGATAAAATACGGTACTCACAAATCTACCCAATTACCATTTCAAAACTGACATTTTTTACTGATATTTTCTGAGATTTTTTGCACCAACAGATTTCTTTCCAGGATGCCAAGAACAAAAGTGAATTCTGGTGAATTCTCAGGCACTCCAGGAGGACTAACATGTCTGGTGAGAATCGACCAAGTGATATTTGAGAAAAGTCATTTATAGTCAAGCTGGACAAAGAGTGATTATTCCAATTTACCTGGAATTTTAGGTAGGCTGAAAAGGAAGTTAAGATGAATTTGTTGAAACATTTCATTGGCAAGCGACTATTGACAGTTTTCCATTAACCTTTTACTTAACACGACTTGGAGATAAAGAAACTAAAAATTTTCATTTTTTGGACTCTCTTAACAATTCAAATCCTGTGTCGCAGAATATCTTCTTTTTAAGGCAAATGAGATATTCTATTTTTTGATTTGCTGAGGTGATTAGTTGCAATTTATTCCTTCAGTTCACAGGACTGTAAGAGTTTGCCGAGTTGATTAGTTACAATTTATTCCTTCAGTTCACAGGACTGTAAGAGTCAATTATTAGAGTGGACCCCACTTAACTGGATATCTCTTAACTGAATAACCTAGTTAACTGAATATAACTTTCAAATACAAAACCCTACCTTCATACAAATATGACTTGTCAATTGGGTTATAAAGTAAATGCCTGTTAGGTCTACAAAGTAGACCTTCTGTTTCTCAGGCCATTATTTGTAAAATTACATGCGGGCGAGCAACTTTTTATTTTATTTTTTATTTCAGTAATTACTTCTTTGCCACCAAAAGTTCATGTTCTAGGTTCAAGTTTTAGGCCTCATAATCTACAGAATAGCATTGGGGGGGGGGGGGGGGGGGGAGGGGGGGGGGGGAGGGGGGGGGGGGTATTTCATCCCTTGAGTGCAAGAAGGCTTTGCAATGCTAAAGCATTGCAAAGCCTTCTTGCACTTAAGGGACAAATTCATAAATTTTTTAACTTGGGTAAAATATCAGACATAAAGCATTTAATTTTTATTTTTTTAAGTTTAAATTGGTTATAAAAAGAGAGCATGCGGCAGCCAAAAGGACCATGCAGGAGGGCCTGAGAAACAGATTTTTTATTTTTTTAGGCCTTAACTGAATAAAAAATATCTAGTGATACTTTGAGAAATTACAGAATTTCAATTTTTATAGGTCTTTTTGTCCTCACAACATCCAATACAGGTATTTAATCTATTATATCTTGTTTGACAGAGCTTCATGAGCTCTGTCAAACAAGATGTAATAGAATAAATGCTCAGTTTATTCTAGAATACAGGAAAATCATCAAATCTGTTAACTTTATACTCTTGCTTATTGAATAATTCCACTTGCAAAGTGACTCTTCAATTAACATGGCTCCATTGTACCAAACATTCTTGCCAATTTATAGTTCACATTACCTGGGGTTTTAGTGTGTGTTGTTTAGTTTTTACATGAATTGCAATCTTTTTTATTCATTTAACAGGGATTTACTACATACATCCTAATGCAATACATGTATTTAAAAACTCCTGCTTGTAATTAAGGTATGGTATATGGTTTGGTGTATCCACTGTATTTTCCTCATATAGCTTTCTCATTTTAGCATTTTGACACACATCAATAACACACGTTAATAAACTCTTTGTACACTGTAATTGCTGATTTCCGAGAATATCATACCTTATAGGGTTATCTATATTAGCACTTATATATTGTTAAAATCCTTTGTGACTAGAAAAAGAACAATGTGCAATTAGTGATATACTTACAGGTGCTGCGACTCTTCCTTCCAATATGTTGTCAATTGTAAATTCCACAGAATGTGTTATCCTCAGATCATCGATAATGACACTTAATGGCATATGTGTAAACACAGACTGCACTTCTCTTGCCTAAAGGAAAGTAAAATATGAGGTAACATCTAAATTCATATCTAAATACTCCTTTTAGTCAATCCACTTAACTGGTAGAGTGCTAAATTATTTTTGGTCATCCAAATTTGTTCACGTCTCTTTGTCTTGTTACAATTTATGGGAGAGTGCCACCTGGCACTCTCCCATAAACTGTAACAAGGCAAACCCTCACAGACTAAATAATTTTAATTCCAAGCTAATATGAAGCATATCCTCAGAATATGAAGGCATCAAGTTGCGGCACCTGCATTTCAGAATAAAGCCCAAATATGGGCTTCCAGCACTCTACCAGTTAAACACAGGTCAGCAGTCAATTAACCCTCTCCACACTGATGTCAAAATACTGAAATTTCAAGTAGAAATTTTTCTCATGAGTTCTGTCGGACAAGATTGTATTGGTTGCATTCCTCACTGCATTATGTCAATATTTGTAATCTGATATTTTGATATCAGTGAGTAGAGGGTTAACGCTTTACCCAACGTAATGGCCAAAACCGGCCAGCGCTATTCTCAAAAATTGCCAATTAATTTTCATTATTTTTTTCATTTTTTGTCTCAAAAACATAGGTTATGACCCCTCGTTGGAACGAGCTCGTTCCAACGAGGGGTCATAACCTATGTTTTTGAGACAAAAAACGAAAAAAATTAGTTATTCAAGAATTATTTTTGCAAGTGTCGTCTGCTTTTCATGTTTGGTAAAGGGTTAAGGTAATATCTAGGATCATACAGATATATTTTCACAGGTTTTCAAGGAACTTGAAATGAGAAATTAACAGACTTTCAAGGATATTCTGGGACAAAAATAAGGAAGCTTTCCTCCAAGAGCTACACCTGTTACATAAGCATGTAAGCTGATGAGATCAAGCTCAACTAAATGACAGTCACTAAAGATGATTAATACCCCTAGATCTGGCTTTCCAGGAAGCACCTCACAATATGGAGTTTATAATAATCTATAATAAATCTACTAAGTTTAAGGAGAGATAACCTGGTCTACTGAGTTCAAGGAGAGATAACCTGGTTAAGATCGACTTTCTTGGAATTTTGGAGATATGCACATGTTCACTTGTTAGTGGGAAAGTTTGAGAGATGTTTCATTGGAATTAATTCATAAAATGTTGGAGGAGTTGTGCACACAAGAATCTCATATAGAAATCTATATTAACTATAAACCCACTGAGTATTTTCAAGATATTCTTTCATCAAAACTAGTCATCGCTGCTGTAAAGCAGCTGTGTCTCGAATTGATGAAAGATTCAAATAAATTTAGCTCAAGAAATCATTGGTCAAAATATCCATGCCATTTACAGGGGGAAAATTTGATTAAATATGCCCAAATTATACTTATTGCAGTGGCAAAAGTTCAAGGGTATATAACTTAGTTAAAATTGAATATTTTGGAAAATGCACATTACAAGTTATTTTTCAAAGAATTGATGGTAACATGCCTGAGATTTGTGGCGCAGAGTTTATGTTCAACAGAGATGCAGAGCATCGAGGGTGAACATAAGCTCTGAGCCAGAAACGTCAGACCATGTTAACGTCGATTCATCACAATAACGTATATGTTCCAATAAGACCCTACCCACATCTCAATATCTACATGTGAAATGAAAAGAGCAACTTTTAACAGATAACAGGTTCAGTATATAAACCTCTTGTGTACCCCATGATGTCACTGGACAAATAATAAAGGTTGAGATCCTTTCCTCTTACTTCAAATCATAAACTGATTTGCAATTTAAACTAAACTTCATGTAGAACATTGCCTACTGCATGGGTGAAAAATCTAGAAAAATGAAAAATTTATAGTAATTTGTATATTTTTTATACTTACCAATGGCCCAGACTTAGCTGGTGCAAACTACTAACCTTTAAGGGCCAAACACAAATTTTGAACCCCCCAACTCCCAAAATTTGCATATAAATCCAGAAATTTAAAGTCCTATATGGTCCTCCATACCTTTATATACTGTGCATGCACCGCAAGCAGGAAGCAATGCAAATTGGCTCCAGTCATCATTCTTACCAGATTATGTGCCTGATAAAGTAAAAAATCCAGCGGGGAGGAGTGAGTGCCCACTCACAGGAGAGCCATCCCTGTCTTGGCACTTGGTAAGTATAAAAAATGTTAAAAAATTTATAGTAATTTATATATTTTTTATACTTACCAATGACCTAGACATAGCTGGTGCTAACTCTTAAAATATAGGGCCAAACACAAATTTTGCCCCCCAATCCCCAAAATTTGCATCTAAAACTAAAGAAAACATGTCCTGAGAGGCCCTCCACACTTCGCCCCTACTGCGCATGCGCAGTGTCAAGGACGTTCCGAAATTGGCGCCATTTATCATTCTAATAACCAGTGCCTGGTAAGCGCTATGTACTCAGCGGGGAGGCAAGAGTTCCCAACTCCTGGGAGGGCCATCCCCGTCTGGGTCATTGGTAAGTATAAAAAATATATAAATTACTATAAATTTTTTAACATTTTTATACTGTACCAATGACCCAGACATAGCTGAATAGTAAAAAGGCTGGAGGGCCAAGGACATAGAGCAAAATGGAATACGCTCAATAAAATAAAATAGAGTCATCCCCTGTAGGGAAAAGAAGTAATAGGCCTTACATGTATCTTTCTTATTTATGATAAATTAGAAAGATACAACACCTTCCAAAAATTGAGCTTCATACATCCATGTACTCTATTAATATCCAATAATCCTTATACTAATAATTTTTAAAGTAAGCCAATAATAAAGTAAGTCTAGAGAATAGAGACTCTTATACTCCTAAAAGTGTGTGAGAATTGCATAATCATGTCCGTTGACATATGCAATATTCAAAAGCTATACTTTAAAAACTAAGACTTGAATGAATTTTATAAACTTAAACTTCTCACTAAACAACCATCCCAATAACAGCTCAGAATTACTAACTCCGGAGGAGGTATCCCCTTGTTTTCATAGTAAAAACAGGTGACCCAAGGGAACACCCTCCCCCCCCCCTTTTTCTTGCCCTGGGTCAAATAGCCCAGAGCGAAGAGGGCAGCCGAACGGAGACACTGCCGAAACAGACAGCCTACCTAGCTATAGTAGCAACTGTTAAGTGAATGACATTCTGAGCAGTAGATAATAGACCTAACAATAGAGGCCTCCAGAAATGGACTCGATATTTCTGAGATAAAATTCATGAATGGATGGCTGAGCGCAATGAGCAGCCTTCAAAAATCTATAATAGAACACTATTAATGTAAGCCCAAGAAGTAGAAGAACTCTTACTTCATGAGCCGAAATCTTAAGCACAACTGCTAAGCCAATGATATACCATAAGCAGTACGCTAGTTAATAGAATCCATTAACAATAAAATGGAGCGTAACGTCCTTCTACTAGACATCAAAGACAGAAGAAGCTTACGCCCTTGTAATAAACAGATATCTGTTTATAAATACATAAACTGTACCCGGAAAGAGTAAAGGCCTATGCCCATACGAAGACGGAAGGACCTTAAAATAATAGGTTCCGGATAATAGGAGCCTAACTCTTATGCAACAATCCAACCTAAATAGTAACGGAAGTATTGATTCCGAAACTATGAAAGTGAAAATCATCCATCGATAGTGCATGAAACTCACTGACTCTACAGTAAAAGAGAAACCAACATAATTACTGTCTAAAAGGTCAGAATTTGAAAACTACTGTTTCCAGAGGCTCAAATGATTACTTAGCTAAATAAGAACCTGAAGTTAAAATCCGTATAGAAATTTAATCTAAAGATTCTAAGTCTATTTATCAAAAAGTTACTAACTGACTTAGATAAAGAGACAAAAGACTCAATTGTAAACTATCGTAGAGTGCATAGGTATGAGGTAACATAAACCTATAACCTAAATAACAACAGGCTGCAGTAGATCTTGTGAAACAAGTATACTAAAAAATAGCAATGAGTAGTATGGAGGGATCAACCATATGAACATAATGATCCCTACACCACGACGGAAGAGCCTCCACTTTAGTCGCATAGAATAGCGAAGAAGAGGATCTCCTATAGTAAGAAATCGCGTCCAAAGCTCGTCCAGTACAGTGCTTACAATGCAATACGGACCACACAACGGAATACATGAAGGTTGCGACCTTGCTGGTTGTGATAAAGATGACACGATTTACCCAGTGAAAAAAGATCCTCACATAGAGGAAGATTTCACGTTAAGATCCACAGTAGACAAGAGAGTAAATTACTCATGATCTCTGTGAAGATAGAGATGCTATCAACAGAAATGTATTGTGGTTGTTTATCTTAGCAATACCTGCTAAAAACAACAGCGCCGGAGGATACGCGTATCCTAACATTCTGTCCTATAGATCAATAGAGCGTTAACAGTATTAGCTCAGAGATCTGGACAAGCCAACACATACGTCTGCAATTGATTAGCCAGCTGTGTCATAAATAAAACATCATTGGGCGCTCCCATAGATAGCAAATCTGATTGAATACTTGTTTGTTGAGAGTCCATTCTGACAGCAACAAGCGACCCGTAAGAGAACGGGAGTGCGATAAAACAATCAGACGACCCAGAATATGACGGACCAAAACTGAACTTGGTGTACTATAACCAACAAACGGATTCTTTCCATTAAATTGAATAACGGAAACGAAAGAGTGCCTCCCTGGTTCCGGAGATACGCCACTACTGTCGAATTAAAGGACAGGAATTTGGGCATGCGTTTCTGAATAATGTTCATGCAATGACATAAAGCAAGCCTAAAAAACATTATTCCGCGGAAGTTAACTGATAGCTAAAAGACTGCGGAACCCAAAGACCCTGGCACTTCGAATCCGTAGGGATCAGTATATATCCCAATCTGTTTGACTGGCAACCGTCATAACAGCCACACTCGGGTCCGGCAACTGCGGCGGCACTCTCTGAGTCAACCACCGAATGTTTGCCCCAGTCTGAATCTCTTGTAACACTAGATAGACAAGAGAATGTATAAATCAAGCAATTCATGGATGTAGCTAGGGCTGCCTCACGTCTAACCAACTCCAATCAGCCACTGAAGGGCGGAGTTATACGTGAACAAACTACTGCCCTCAAAAGAAATTACATTGAGAATAATATCCCGTAAATCTTTTCTTGAAGACGTAATGATAACGCCTCAGTAAGGCGGATTACGTATAATAAAGCGTCTAAGTTAAGTCTAATATACATAATGTCGTTCCCAACATTGAAATTGGAAAAGACATAAACGGTGAAAAAGAATATATGCAGTCTTTAATCACACCGTCTAGACGCATATGAACTCTCGGTATGCCCTGCTCTGCCAAAATAAACTATATGTAAAAAAAGATAAAATGGCAGAAATGAGCCACGCGGACAAGAAACTAAACTATCATGCTTAGTAGCCGTCTTGTATATATATATAAATATATAGCGTCGAAAAATAAAACACATGTTGTAATGAAATTATTGGACTGCGTCGGTAAGTCAGGGACAAAGTCCCTGTACCGATCGAAAAATCCGAGTCCAATGACGCTATAAGTCTCTTATCCAAGATCGCAGCAATGAAGTCCGAAAAATAATCACTGGAAGAAATGCCAGAAGATATGAAAGGCATCTTCCGATACTACTAAAGGGAAAACTCGAAATCTTTCGAATCCCTTTCGCCATCCTGTCGGACCCTATAAAGCGTTCGGTCGTCCGTAGCTTGATGCAACCGCGGACCGCACCGACCCAGCGCCGTCGGATAATTCCTGATTCGACCGAGAAACCGTCAATTGCTGGGATGCTGCGAAACAACTGTGCTAACTCGGATAGCACGTCCGTCACTGAGGCCTGAGGAGCAGCGGTCTTACGATGCATTGCCGCAGGAAGCTCCGAGATCGTTACCCCGTGCATACTTCCAATATGCGAGCGAACGGAGTGTATAGGCCTCGTGTCCCTTGGCTACCGGATGGCGCGACCTATTCGCTGTGGAATCACTGAATGCCGAAACTGATCGGATACTCGAGGTCACGTAGCCAATGTGCGGTCGTGTGCCCTGCTGTGAGGATGAGGAAGCATTAAAGACAGTCTCTCGGACTGTCAATATAACGGAGCGTCCCGAGCAACGGACATATGCTCCGAATGTAAAATATCTGAACCACAACATGCGGTCCCCTATGTTGTTGGCTTCCTCCGATCTGTCCTCAATCTGCCGTCACTGGGTGAGTACTAAAGTAATTAAAGTGCTCGCATCACCCAAATCTCCTTCCTAGACCGCAACGGACAAACCCGGCAGCCGAACCATTCGATGAATGTACGCAACACCGGGTGAGCTAGCGAATGTCACTCCGTAAGCGATAGACATATTCCATGAGCACTTATTGCCGCTAACTCTTCATTAACTATGACGACAGAGGCACACTTTTGAAAGACATCTCCATAACTCTTCGAACAAGAAACCAGAAATGCTTGGATAGCAAGCATAAAATAATAATATATATAGCGTCGTTCAATAATTCGAAAGTTTGTGTGACATTATTGGACTATGTCGGAACTGAGGGACGATGTCCCTGAACCGAACCAAAAATTTCTAAGTCCACCGACGCTATCAGTTTCTTATCCGGCATCGCAGCATATGTTGTTCCGAAAGGGAAAGCTTGAAATCCACCGAATCCCTTTCGGTATCCCGTCGGACCGGATGAAACTTTCGGACGTCCGTACCCGCTTCCGCGGAGCGTCCCGACCCAGCATCGTCGGATAAAATATATGCGACAGATTCAGTTGATGCTGGGATGCTGCGATAAACTGTGCTATTAAGGAAAGCACGTCCGTTCCCGAGGCCTGTGCAGTAGCGGACTTACGATGCATTGCCGCTGGAAGCTCCGTGTACGTTGACTCCCGCATACTTCCTATGCGAACGTCCGGAGTCTGCAGGCCTCGAGTCCCCGGCTACCGACCCAGCGCTGTCGGATAATTCTCGATCCGACACCGTTTCTGTCGGCTGCTGGGATGCTGCGATAAGCTGTGCTATGTGCACAAGAATGTCCGGCGTCGAGACCTGCGGAGGCGCAGTCTATCGCTGCTTCGCCGAGGGCAGCTCCGCATCAGATGGCTCCCGCATACTTTTCCTATGCGAACGTCCGGAGTCCATCGGTCTCGAATCCCTGGCTGCCGGATGGTGTGACCTGGTCGCCGAAGAATCCTTGATCGGCGAAGCTGGTAATATATCGGCGGTCACGCAGCCAAGGTGCGGTCGTGTGCGCTGACGAGAAGAGGAAGCCTTAGCAGTCTCAGCGGACTGCCTATACAACGGAGCGTCCCGAGCGACGGACGTATGCTCCGCTAACGACACATTTGTACCACAACATCTGGGGCCAGATGTTGTTGAACGAGAGAGGGGCCTCTCTCGCTTGCCGTCCGGAAGGACCGGAACGAGCTATGAACCGGACTAAAAGGCTTCCTCCGTTCTCCCTCCGATCCGCCGTCACTGGGTGTGCATTAAGTTAATTTTATAGTGCTCGCATCACCCCAAAATTCCTTCTAGACCGCAACGGACGAACCCGGCTGCCGAACCATTCGGTGAATGGACGCTACACCGGGCGAGCTAGCGGACGTCAAAGGCCGTCGAACCTACTAGGGTCCTCTTAGGCAATTGGCGTATTACATGAGCACTTTTCCGCTAGCCCTTCATTAATTGTGACGACGGAGGCACACTGTTGGAAGACATCACAGATACATCACCCTAATCTTGATCGTCTGAAATAGAAATTGATAAAGTAGAGTGACCCTGCGGGGAAAGGACCGGAGTGTCCAAATCCCCAACAACATACCGTGACATACGCTTCCCATATTGTCATCGAAATCATACGATACAGAACCGGAGTTAATGCGAGTACACTGACCACATATAGAATGATAATAAGGTCAGAGGAAGACTTCCTCTTAAAACAATAGATCAATATCCTTTCAATGTGAAAAGAAAACAAGTCCTGGTACTCGCACTAACCCCTGGCAATCAAAATACATAATAATAATATGATCCATTAATATAGAAAAAATAATTGAAATCAAAATATTTTGAAAAAATATTTTTTCAGAACAGCCCAAGTTTCTGAAAAGTAACGTTGAGCCCCAATGGATCCCAAGCCTAAGTGTGGACAAAAATTTTAAAAATATTTTAAACAATTTATTCAACACTTACGAACAATAATAATGTATCTAGTTATGATTGAAATAACATAAAGATATTATTATTTAGAAATCCCCCCCTCACACAGAGGGCTGTTGTAAATGTAAACAATGAGTGTAAAAACACTAAAATAAGACTCCAGGCACCCAGGCCCGAAATCAGTTACCAAAAATACACCATCTGATGCAAAACAGAGACTTCCAGGGAAGAAACTGCAGAACATCAGATGGTAGATGCAGAACACAACGCCTAACCACCCGTAGGTGAAGACGTAAACATGGGGAAAGAACAGAATTCATTCTGTTATTCAGCTAAACTCCCAAGAAATTTTAGTAATAATAATTACAGAAATTATGCCAAAAGCATGGGAGAATAGCAAGGGGGAACTTAAAGGACAGGGAGAGAGGAAAAACACTTGTAAAAACAGTGTAACTAAATAATCAGAATGACAACAAAATGGCTGCTGCCTTGAAAATAGGTAACTTAACATAATTTCATTAAAAAATTTTAAGTTACAGCCCTGATAATATTCTGTCACACATTCTTTTCCTCTCCTCCTTTTCTATCCTCCTTAGAATCACCATTTCACTAATATTTATGTGTCTGGCATCATTTAAACTGAGATTTAAAAGCACAAAGATCAGTCAGATGTTAACTGATGAAGGGCCAAACTTAGAATGATAAATGGCGCCAATTTCGGAACGTCCTTGACACTGCGCATGCGCAGTAGGGGCGAAGTGTGGAGGGCCTCTCAGGACATGTTTTCTTTAGTTTTAGATGCAAATTTTGGGGATTGGGGGGCAAAATTTGTGTTTGGCCCTATATTTTAAGAGTTAGCACCAGCTATGTCTGGGTCATTGGTACAGTATAAAAAATACATATTACTATAAAGTTTTCAAATTTTTCTACTGCACCAATGGCCCAGACTTAGCTGAACAGTAAAAAGGCTGTAGGGCCTAGGACTTAAAGGAATAGCAGGCTAAAATTCAGCTCCTAAGCCTGCAGGAGGACTCCCAAAGGTGAATAGGAGATTAAAATATGAGAAATTACATATATCCTTCTCTCTACAACAATAGAGAAGGACAAACCACCAAAAAGAAATAAAAGGAGCAACAGCCAAATGAATCCTTATTACTTAGCATAAACGAGTACGCTAATTGGGTGTAAAGACCCCCAATTTTAAGGCTAGTCCAGAATAAGAAAATTAGGAAAAGCGTGTCCGAGAGTTGAAGATTAACACCCGTAGACACACGCCTTATACAATGCAACACACCGAGCTGTACATAAAAGATCTATATTATCTACAGACAATAACAGCTTCAACCCTAGTTACACACTCACTATAAGGCCAGAAGAGGTAAGGAGAAACCACATACCCCTCTTTTTTGAAGGAAATTAACCTGAAGTATATATAATCGCTTTAAAGGCTCTAGGTTACAAGCAAAATTTAATCTGTTGTGACCAACACATCACCTTCCTAAGGCATCTAGAGTTAAAAGGAATCATCTGTCCAAGACTCAAGATGAAGCTCCAACTTCCTTAGCGGAGATCTTATAATAAAATCAACGTAAAATCATATATCGAACCCCCACCTGAATTACCTGATTCGCTAGATAGTATGGCCGGTGAAGTGATACTAAAGCTTGGAACTGCGAAAAATCCCTTTTATCAAGTAGGAAAAAGGAAACTTCACGCTACATTCCTGAAGTTATGTTCCAGCTGATATTCATAATAAAAGAGCATTAACAGTGGATAGAAGCTTATTATAATGAAATAACTGGTCAAATAACCAAGCATGACCAGTTTTTCGACCTGGTGCGACTCCTAGAGCTCTTGTCCTAGTCATCTAGAATAATATAAGACCATAGGGCTCCGTTACATCTGACAAACTCGACCAACTCATTATTGCCACTAAAGGATGGAGAGGAACATGATGAACATGGCGTTATTGCAAGGAATACACCCAGCGATATAGCGTCACCGTATCCCTTGAAATGAAGACAGAATGCCAGGGCCCTAAAGAATACACCATACAGGCATCTATATCCATAATCCTCTGAGTGGAATCATAATCCACAACGATAGATTGGACATAAACTGAAGCGGGCAATGAACAACTAAGTTCCGGCACCCGATCTTAGAAACCTAGATGAACTCCTTGTGCCTCGTCCCGCTTGTTTGCAGGAAACATATTCCCCCAAAAAGGAACTATGGACAGGCATAAGAAAGAATGCACATAATTTTTCACTAGGCTAATATGGTGTCATCAATAGGATAAATGCATCAAACAACTAACACAAAAAACACTGTTAAGGAAAGAACAACCTCTTTCCTTATAACGGTACCTTGTCCAGGAGGACAGTGGTCTCAGTCCAGCTGATGCAGCTTAAGGTCTTCCTATCCGTGAAGACAAACATAATCTGAGTGTAAGCTGCGGCCTCGGAAGCTCACTAAATGGACACTTACAACCTCAGCTGCTAATGATAGAGAAAAAACACCGCTCATAATTCTCACTTGGCTACTAGGGCATCAACAATAGGACTAAATGTCTGACACCTAAGAATACAACACCAAGAAGGAAAAAACATGCTCATTCCTTCTAACAGTCCTATTCCCAAAAAGACAGCAGTCTCAGCCTGGCTAATGCAGGCCTCAACAATTCAGGCGAACGATCGTTCCGTTCCCCTAGAGGTTACGCAAACAAAAACTGAGGTGAACGGACTATCGGTTAACCAAAAGGATCCATCAGTTTACCAACTTTTTTACGATCGGCATATTAGATGCCTGAACAGAAAGTAGTACGCATACAAATATTAAATTTGTGCTTATTATTCAGCTGTAAGCATAGTACAAACATGGCCTGAAAGTCTGTAAAATACTTTTTTGGTTTGGTACATCCTTGAAAGGACGTACCAAACCAAAAAATTATATTACAGACTTTCAGGCCATGTTTGGGCTACTGTAAGCATAAACAGAAACATGTTATTACAGTTTATGGAAATTGAAATGTACTGCAGCCTGATGTATGATGGGGCCAAAGCCAAATCAGTTCTGGACCTATTCACCGCTATATGCATTGCTGCCAATAGAAGAGACACAACTCTTATTATATGCAATGCTGCCAACAGAAGAGGCACAACTCTATATTTCAAGTGATTGCGTATTTGTTTCGTTGATATTTTTATCATCGGAAGTCATCACATGTTGTCAACAGAAGAGGCATAACTCTACACTTCCCTCCCAAACTTTCCCACCAGCGCTGGCCTACGGCTTTCGGGATATGCCTGTGGCATATCATGTTTGGATTTTTGGCTAACCAACAGGTTAATGAAACAAATTTACTTAAGCTTCAGAATAGGTTAATGAACAATTAAATTGGTAACCTGTTAATGGGTTAATCAAAATATGGAATTGTCAAGGCCTGCCAATGCAGCTTGGAAGTCTTCATCTCCATGAAGACAGATAGCTGGGTGTAACTTGGACCTTGGAAAGCTCACTAAATCGAGACTTACGATGTTAGCCGCTCAATTTAAGGAAAAAAAGGCCACTCTTAATACTAATTAGACTAATATGGCATCAACAATAGGACTAAATGTCTCAGACACCTCAGAATACAACACCGAGAAGGAAAAAACATACTCTTTCCTTCTAACGTCCCTAATTCCAAAAAGACAGCGGTCTCAGCCTAGCTAATGCAGCTTAGAAGTCATCATCTCTGTGAAGACAGATATCTGGGTGTAATCTGCGGCCTTGGAAAGTTCACTAATGGAGACTAATGATGTTAGCCGCTAATGTTATAGAAAAAGACAACTTTTAATTCACATAAGGCTACTATGGTGTCAACAATAGGACTAAATGCCTCTGATGCCTAAGAATACAACACCGAGAAGGAAAACACATACTCTTTCCTTCTAACAGCCCTATTCCAAAAAGATAGTGGTCACAGTCTAGCTAACGCAGCTTAGAAGTCTTCCTATCCGCAAAGACAGATATCTGGGTGTAACCAGAGGTGTTGGAAAGCTCACTAAATGGAGACTTACGCTGTTAGCCGCTAATGTTATAGAAAAAGACCGCTCTTAATTCACATAAGGCTACTATGGTGTCAACAATAGGACTAAATGCCTCTGACGCCTAAGAATACAACACAGAGAAGGAAAAATGATAAATTTAAAGTAATTTGTATATTTTTTATACTTACCAATGGCCCAGACTTAGCTGGTGCAAACTCAATATTATCAAGGGCCAAACACAAATTTTGAACCCCCCAATTCCCAAAATTTGCATACCACACCGAAAATTAAAAGTCCTATCTGGCCCTCCAAACTTTCACTACTTGTGCATTCACAGTACTCAGGAAGAGATCAGAATTGGCACCAACATCTTTGTAGACAAGCCTACTAAAGTAATAACTCAGCAGGGAGGTATGATTGCCCACTCATGGGAGGGCCATTCCCATCTGGGCCATTGGTAAGTATAAAAAACATACAAATTACTTTAAATTTATCATATTTTTATACTACAATCAATGGCCCAGACTCAGCTGAATCGTAAAAAAGGCGGAGAGACTAGGACTTAATAATTAGGAGACCAAAAACAGCTCCTGACTGAAACTGCATTCAAAGGTGAAAAGGAGATTAAATTTTTAAAAGAGTTATATGTATGTCTCTCTATACAATAATAGAGAAGACATATCAATAAGGAGCCGTATTCAAGTGATTCCGTATTCTTAGCATGAATGATTATGCTAACTGGGTGTAACAAGCCCCACAATTTTAAGGCTAGTCCGGACTAAGCCCCTAAAATTAGGATGGTGTATTCAAGAGTGAGAGACTAACCCCCACAAACACCCGCCATATATATAGAATAAACAAGCTGTACCTAGGATCAGTAATAATCGACAGACAAAACAGCTGCACTCATAGTTACACATTTATTATCAAGCCAGAAGAGATGAAGAAAAATCACACCCACCCCACCCCCCTTTTTTTATTTTTTTTGAAGCAATATTCTTCAAAACAAAGAGGGAAGCACTCGGGAATCAATGAAAAGTGGTACCAAATAATCTATCTATATTCTCCCAACAGTCACCCAGTTATTAATTATTATTAATTATTAGTGTTTAATGCCACTTCAGTAGCTAAGGTTATCGTGGCAATCCCGGTTTTTAACAGCGCAAGCTTCTAACGTATGCCGGAGTCAGAATATGTAGATAGGTCAAAAACCGGTGATATAACGTGTACAACCTTACACTTGTCCAATTGAATCCCAATGGAAAGTATCTGTTAGAGCAAACACGCTTTTGAGGCAACCAACAGGCGTTCCCGTTCGGGTGTACAATAATTCCAATAATGAAACTCCAATTGAACAGTGCGAATATACGAGAATGTGAATTCTCCTGTGTACCGTCCCTGGTAGAAAGCTGGATTCAGAACATGGAACGGGCTATATACCATCCCCCAAATAAGCGCTCTGGAATCAATGACAAGTGGTACCAAATAATCTATCTATATTCGCCCAACAGTCACCCAGTTATTAATTATTATTAATTATTAGTGTTTAATGCCACTTCAGTAGCTAAGGCTATCATGGCGATACCGGTTATTAACAGTGCAAGCTTCTAACATATGCCGGAGTCGGAATACGTAGATAGGTCAAAAACCAGTGATATAACATGTACAACCTTACACTTGTCCAACTGAATCACAATGGAAAGTATGTTAGAGCAAACACGCTTCTGAGGCAACCAACAGGCGACCCCATTCAGGTGTACAATAATTCCAACTAGAGGGGTGTCATTTGTGTGCAAAGCACACTATAGTATATCCCCGCATTCGCATTTGTGATTATTGTCGGGGCCGAATCAAAAATCCAAAACCTTTATGCACATCTACAGACGCTATTGATTAACATGAACACACTTTTAGTGTTTTGAATTGAAACCCCTAGGAGTTTTTCTCTGGAAACCATTCCTCTAACGACAAAAATGGTGCCCCTTGTGCCCCCGATGGCCGAATCAAAAATCCAAAACCTTTATGTACATCTACAGACCGTATGAATGAACATGACACACTTTCAATGTTTTGAATTGAAACCCCTAGGAGTTTTTCGCCGGAAACCATTCCTCTGACGACAAAAGTGGTGCCCCTTACGCCCCCGAGGGCCGAATCAAAAATCCAAAACCTTTATGCACATCCACAGACCCTATGAATGAACATGAACACACTTTCAATGTTTCGAATTGAAACCCCTAGGAGTTTTTCTCCGGAAACCATTCCTCTAACGACAAAAGTGGTGCCCCTTACGCCCCCGAGGGCCAAATCAAAAATCCAAAACCTTTATGCACATCTACAGACCCTATGAATGAACAAGAACACACTTTCAATGTTTCGAATTGAAACCCCTAGGAGTTTTTCGCCGGAAACCATTCCTCTAACGACAAAAGTGGTGCCACTTACGCGCCCGAGGGCCGAATCAAAAATCCAAAACCTTTATGCACATCTACAGACCCTATGAATGAACATGAACACTCTTTCAATGTTTCGAATTGAAACCCCTAGGAGTTTTTCGCCAGAAACCAACCATTCCTCTAACAACAAAAGTGGTGCCCCTTACGCCCCCGAGGGCCGAATCAAAAATCCAAAACCTTTATGCACATCTACAGACCCTATGAATGAACATGAACACACTTTCAGTGTTTCGAATTGAAACCCCTAGGAGTTTTTCGCCAGAAACCATTCCTCTAACGACAAAAGTGGTGCCCCTTATGCCCCCGAGGGCCGAATCAAAAATCCCAAACCTTTATGCACATCTACAGACCCTATGAATGAACATGAACACACTTTCAATGTTTCGAATTGAAACCCCTAGGAGTTTTTCACCGGAAACCATTCCTCTAACGACAAAAGTGGTGCCACTTACGCCCCCGAGGGCCGAATCAAAAATCCAAAACCTTTATGCACATCTACAGACCCTATGAATGAACATGAACACACTTTCAATGTTTCGAATTGAAACCCCTAGGAGTTTTTCGCCGGAAACCATTCCTCTAACGACAAAAGTGGTGCCCCTTACGCCCCCGAGGGCCGAATAAAAAATCCAAAACCTTTATGCACATCTACAGACCCTATGAATGAACATGAACACACTTTCAATGTTTCGAATTGAAACCCCTAGGAGTTTTTCGCCGGAAACCATTCCTCTAATGACAAAAGTGGTGCCACTTACGCCCCCGAGGGCCAAATCAAAAATCCAAAACCTTTACCCACATCTACAGACCCTATGAATGAACATGAACACACTTTCAATGTTTCGAATTGAAACCCCTAGGAGTTTTTCACCGGAAACCATTCCCGGACGTATGGACGTACAGACAGATGGACGGATGGACGGACGGACGAAGACGACCAATATATCCCCGCATTTTTTCAAATGCGGGGATAATAATGAAACTCCAATTAAACCGTGCGATTATACGAGAATGTGAATTCTCCTGTGTACCGTCCCTGGTAGAAAGCTGGATTCAGAACATGGAACGGGCTAAATACCATCCCCCAAATAATTCATTGCTCACTAGGTTCATTACAACTAATGACTGTTCGGAGAAATATACTACTCCGAATAATGAAGCCAAAAATTGAGAACGTATGCATAGACAGCCTACTGAAAGTTCCATAACTGATCCAAATAGCCCCAAAATTGTCGTGAGCTATATAAGCAGAGCAAGAATTTTATAGAATCTAATTAATAATGCATCAGCCTAATAAATATACATATTATGCATGCGAGCAACAGAATCCTGCATGTACTCGTCTGAATACAGCATGTATCTACGGTATGACTGAGTGATACAAGTGTAACCAGGAAACAGAATGAATAATACAACGTTAATGCAGTTAAACTGAGTTATAAACTCATACGTCATAAGAAAAGGGCAGACCGCTCTGAGCAAAACCTTTCAGAGTGGACTAATTGCCACATTGGAGATTGTCGCCCAGATAACCGACATGTCATCCACACAGGTACACGAAGGCTCGCAATTTATTGTCCAGGAATCATATGCTTGAATATGACTTATAAATGAACAACCACAGGAAACAACCCAACAAAATTGTGGATGTGTCCAATAGGTCGCCGTTAGAACACAACCAAGCCGCCAATCGAGGAGCCATGAAAGGCATGCATATATTTGAATGCATACGAGGCTTATGGGAAGAAAACTATGCCTGCCCTGTAATCGCCTCATAACATATTGGCATGGCAGGGGGGGGGAGGTTCGACGAATAAATCCTATTGAACCCCCCTCACCCGCAATACTTGAATCACTAGATGAGTAAGGTTGGCACAGTAAAATTAAGGCTATACTGCTGCTGCTATTCTCAATAAGAGTAATACAGCTAAAAAGCTTATAGTCAAAGCAATCATAATAATAGTAATACGGCACGGCTCGTAACGCTTTTGTGTTACTTATCAAATAGTATAGGAACCGCATGGCTCCCTCACATCTGACCAACTGCATAATGCCAATAAGGAAGGAGAGGGACGTGATGACCAAATAATACATCATATAGACATAATATCCAATCCCTTGAGTGGAAATATAATCCACAATAGATTGGATAGAAATGAAGAGGGAGACAAAAACAATGTTCCGACACTCGATCATAAAAACCTAGATGAACTCCTAACGTTCAATCTGATATCAGGAAATATATTCCTGAGGAGTTTAGTATAGGCGTTTTAAGAAACGCTCATTAATCACACTAGGTTAATATGGCGTCATCAATAGGGCTTATCGCCTCAGATAACTAACACCAAACCATGCTGGTAGGAAGAGAATAACCTCCTCTAACATAACGGTATCATTTCCGATAGAACAATGAATTCAGCTTAGCTGAAGTAGCTAAATGTCTTCCTATTCGTGAAGACAATTAAAAGGCTGATAACTGCGGCCTTAGAAGCTCACTTAGGAGACTTACAATACCTGCCATAGCTTAGAAGTCTTCATCTCCGTGAAGACAGATATTTTGGTGTAAGTTGCGACCTTGAAAGCTCACTGAACAGAGACTTACAACAATCGTTGTGTAAGGTAGGGAATGAAGAGCCGCTATTTTAACAGCCATAATTCTCAAAGAGACAGTAGTCTCAAGGGATAATTATTTCAGTTATGTTATTGCATAATTACTGAAAAACACTGCTCATGATTCTAGCTTGGCTACTATGGTTAAACAAAAAGACTCAAGTCTGTGACACTTAGGAAAACAAACCGAAAAGCACTCTTTCCTTTAGCAGTTTTATTCCCAAAAGACAGCGGTCAGAGCCTAGCTAACATAGTTTAGAAGTCTTCATCTCTGTGAACACAGATATCTCAGTGTAACTTGCGACCTTAAAAGCTCACTGAATGGAGACTTACAACTATCGTCGCGCAAGGTAGGGAATGACAAGTCGCTATTCTAAGAGCCATAATTCTCAGAGACAGTAGTCTCAAGGTAGCTACACAGTTATGAGTTTTCGTCTATGTGTACACATATCTGTGTCACCTGCGGCCTCTGAAAGCTCACTAAATGGAGGTTTACAACACTAGCTGCTAATTATAAGAAAACACCAAGGTAAAAGTACATAAGGCTACTATGGCATCCACAATACCATTAAATGTCTTGATGCCAAGGAATACAACACCGAGAAGGAAAAGGCGTACTTACTCCCTCTAACGGCTCTATTCCAAACAAGACAGTTGTCTCAGCCTATCTATGCACTATCGAACAACTATTCGTAAGGAATAGGGCATAACATTTCTTATACTATTGCTAAGGCAAGGAAGGCGCCGTTAATCAGGACAAAAAGCCCTCGACACCTGAGCCAAAAGATCCGGGAGGAAAGATCTTCGTCTTTCCATCGTCCGGTGTGATAAGCTGTTTTTTGCCAAGCAAATGCAGACTTATATTCAGATGGAACAAGATTCGAAGAGCTTATGACTAAAATTTCATAGTCTTAAGGTGCCATTCTGTGAGGGATGGAGACTCACACCATCCAAATGTTCCATCTGAAAATATGGTCAACACTATCTGACTGAACAGATGACTGAACCAATGCAGCACCGTCCGACAGCTCACCATCGGAGCCTGCTAACGGTAGTACCAGCGACTACTACGGTGCTGCGATATGCAGAGCAATTTGTGGCAGCTGGTCCGTGAACGAGGCTAGCAGAACAATGATAATCCACTTGTTACCATAAGCTGCTTCTGTGATGGAAATCTGGCACCCAGATCCTTGACACATGTCCCGTATAAAAATGTCTCGAACGACTAGCTATCAACCTGAACATGCGAAGTCGGATAGCTAGTCTGCAGTCAACATGCTTTATAAATGAAGCAGGGGAAGAAGCCATAGCTGATGGAAAAGGAGGGTTCTCCAGCTCGAGGTCTACTCCATACCTCGCCGAGCGTTCCATTAGAAACTTGTAGGTATCTACCCCTTAGCATGCATATCCATAGAAGAAGAGGAAACCGTAACAACAGACGACCTGGCTGAAGTAGCATCCAAACTCGTCACTTTTTGGATGGATGCTCCTACTCACTGAAGTTTCTTACAACACAAAACAGTCGTCCCTGAGTGCTAATGGGAAGAAAAATGCTCTGCATTTGCGATCTGTCCTGAGATTTCACCGAGTATCCCATTTAGAAACTTCTGGGCTAATCATCTTTTGTGAACTTCCATGTAAGAAGAAGAAGAAGAAGCCATAACTGCGGCCCGGCTGCAGTGTGGAAGGAACATTCCGATGCATGTTCTGACTCAATATGGTTTCTCACAACGGACACAGTAGACCACGACAGTTAACGTGACGGAGAGGGTTCTCCAATCAGTGATCTGACCCCAGATCTAGCCGAGCATCCCGTAGAGAAACTTCTTTCTTCTTCTACATGCACAGATGACTGGACCGACCCAGCACCATCCGACGGCTCACTACCGTAGTCTGATGATGGGGCCCCTTGCTGAGTTTTTTAAGCTGTGATAAGCTGCACAAATTGCAACAGCAAGTCTGTTACAGAGGCTTGTGGAGCAGCGGCTTATATTTTAAACTGCACGTTGCTCCCGGAATGGAGATCTGGCCACTGATCTCTTTGTCGAACGTCCTGATGAATCAAGCCTCAAATCACTTGCTACCAGATGGCCCAACTTCGAGGACAAAGACTGGAGCGTCTTCGCTTGGCTGCATGAACATCTGGAGTCGGGTAGCTAGTGTGCGGTCACATGTGCTTCGGTGAAGCGGAGGAAGAAGCCGTAACTGCAGCCAGTCCCAGCTGCAGTGTAGAAGGAGTGTCCCGAGTGGCCAGGGAGGATGATTGCTCCGACTCTGTGCAAGTTTCTCAAAGCAATAGTCGACCCTGACAATTACTGGGTTAGAGAAGGCTCTACTGCTCGCGGTCTGATCCAGACCTCGCAGAGCTTCCCAAAGAGAAACTTGCAGACTTCTTCCCCTCATTTTGCCGTCATCACTGGGTGAGCTTTTGAATAAAAGGTGCTTGCTCTACCCAAATCTACTCTCCTCGACCGCATCGGACATACCCGGTATTATGGTTCCCACCGGTCAAGCAAGCTGCTGGAATAAGAGACCTTATTCCCTTTATATTCAAGAGCACCTTAGCAGCTAGCTTTGTTTGCTCCTCAGAGCGCCATGGTGGCAGCACATTCTGGACAGGTGTCGCAATACCATCACCATGTACTTGTTCCTCTGGAAAAGAAACAGAAAACTCAAATTATCTTGCAGTGACAGCCCTGACATCGGAACTTTGTGAGAATACAGAGCACGACACCCACTTCCAATGTTAGTGTCCCAATGAGTCGACCCCCAAACCACACAAGTAGGGCAAAATCAGCAGGAGTACAGCAGCTACAGGCAAGGCAACAAGCATGTCAATCCAATGTAGACTACTTCGCTCTATACTGAGAGCAGTAATTTCATAAATATAATCATATAATATAAGGATACATGACGAAAACAATCAAAAATAATTTCGAAATAAATCAAAACAAATGTTTTCCAAAAAGTTTTTTTTGAAAACGTTCGCCAAGGGAACCACACAAACCCAAGGGCATCCCGATAGAGCCTAAGTGTGGACAAACACCAAAATATTAAAGCTACACTACCAGAATATTAATAAATGTATCCTAATATAATTGTGATGAAATAAACCCTGAATATTACCTATTAAGGGCGTTGTTAAAAGTAAACATCAGGATAGAAAAATTTAAATTTTATAGTAAATTTCCTTTCTTATTATACCTACCACAATTGTTTACTACAGACTTGCACTACAGTGGAAGACCCTAACTCGGAAAATATACTCTCTATTTTGATCTTTCCCAAGTGATTTGGGAAAGAAAAGTGGTGCAAAAGCACCAAGAAAAAATAAGCCCAAATTGGGTCGAGCGCCATTGGCGCAACCCAGTAGGGGACACTCTTCTCTTAGTACAAATCCACGACTTCCGGAACCAGTGTGTAGGCAGTAAGTAATGAATCATTCTTTTGAATCCGCAAACATTGGAGTTATGTGATCAGCGGGGAGGAAGGATTCTTACCCGAATAAGAAGACGGGAGGGCCTCCATGTAAACGATTGTGGTAGGTATAATAAGAAAGGAAATTTACTATAAAATTTAAATTTCTTATCAACCTACCTTACAATTGTTGACTACAGGCTGAATAGACAATAGGATGGAGGGAATCACATAACCAACCCCCCACATAACCCAATTGCACTGGAACGGTGGACAGAGGAAGAGGTCCCTAGGCCTATCAAACCATAGCATCACAAACTTTAGTAAAAGACAATGAGAGATGAGGCGTATGGTTCTGTGCGACGCACAGACAGAAAGGGCAGTAACAGCACAAAGCTGGAACTGACACTGTAAGAAGCCGAATGGCTAGGATCGACAACAGTCTGAGCAGAAGAAAGAGGGCCCATAGTACAAAGGTCCTCTGACAGCTCAGTCAACTGACGGAGATAGGTGGAGAAAGCAATTCTCCAGAAGGCTGCCTGCATAACATCCGACAACATGACGGAGTTAGAAAAAGCCCAAGAGGTAGACAATGCATGCACCTCGTTGGCAGAAATACGATTGGTAAAACAATCGCCAGTCGCTAGATGAGCGTAAGCTGTGCAAATAGCAAGACAAATTCATCGAGAAATGGATTGAGGAGAGGTCTTCTGTCGACCAGGAATAAGAGACAGAAAAAATTGTTTCCTACCTTTCCTAATGAACTGCATCTGATTGAGATAAATGTGAATTGCACGAACCTGACAGAGCACAGGGCGATTACCCTCAACAGAAGGAAGAGCCCTGATTCAGATAGGTGGTGGAGTCATTTCTGGTATCTGATTCTTGGCCAGAAAGGACCAATTAGTGGTAAATGTAACACTGTTGGGAAAGCTCCTGAAAAAGGCCGGGTCAACCGAGAGGGTGTGAAGCTCATTAACCTGTCTGGCTGAGGCAAAAGCTATCAGAAAAGCTGTCTTGTATGTGAGAAAATGCATAACCACCTGGGATAAAGGTTCGACCTGTGCCCCCTCCCAATCCCCCCCCACCCCCAAGCAAAGCAGCACCCAAGAAAGATTCCATCTTGGGCTAAGCTGCAAAGTCCTAGGCCTTCAAGGAAAAGTTCTGAACAAGCTTGGAGAGGTATGGATTAGTGCTGATACGACGCTTTCCCACATACGAAAAAGGTCTCCAAAAGCATGGACCTGTACCCTTTGATGGCAACAGGTTGGAGACCCCGAGAATCAAACAGATATACCAGAAACTCCGCAATCTGTGAAATCGAAAGGATTGGCATAATCAACAGTGATCAAGACCTTCCACTTTTCCACACAGGCTAAACCAGTGGAGTGCCTTCCTCGAAGAAGAAATGCACTCCACTGCTCGTCTCAAAAAACCTCTACGGAGGAGACAGGACCTGACAAAAGAAATGCGTGAAGGCACAATGAAGTCGGGTCGATGTGAATACTCATTGGGTGACCTTGGCAAAGAAGGTCGCAACGTAGAGGGAGACGTGTCGGAACCGCAGCCAACAGAGAGCGGAACTGATTGATCCACACCCGCTGAGGCGACAGGGGAGCGATCACAATGATTCGACAACTGCACGTTCGTGACTTGGCTAGAACCTGAGGCAGAATTGGAACCAGCGGGAAGGTGTAGCCGACAAGACCGTTCCAATCAAGTGACAGAGCATCCACGGCGAAAGACAGAGGATCTGGATACGGGGACACGAAAGTGTCCACTTGATGGTTCCAATGAGTCGCAAAGAGATCGATCTGGGGATGACCACAGAGATGGTAAAGCGACTGGAACACCGCCCTGTGGAGCATCCACTCGGTGGAAATGACCCTAACCCCATTGGGACAGGATGTTCAGACGACCGGGAATGTGACAAACCACCACCCCGTCGTTGACATCCGGAGCGAGCAGTAGAAGATCCCGAGCCAATTCGTACATGGGAAGCGAATGCGTGCCGCCCTGGTTCCGAATGTAAGCAACCACTGTCGAATTGTCGGACAACAGAAGGACCTGGCGATTCAAAAGGTGGGGGATCCACTGCCGGAAACTCAAAAGAAGAGCAAGAAACTACTTCTGGTTGTGTTAAGAGCTACATGATCCTGGCCCTATGCCCCGTAAGGGAAAGACCTAGAGGACCCAACGTTGCACTCCATCCGAGATCGCTGGCATCTGCTGTCAGAACATGATCGGATGTGGGCAAGTCCAACGGAACCCCCTGCATAATCCACTGAACATCCATTCAGGGAAGAAGGTGACGATGAAGAGACTCTGGTAACTGAAGCACCAGGTCCAGAGGATCGACATTCGGCCTCCAACGACTGAGCAGAAAGTGTTGGAGAGGTCCGACATGCAGCCGACCGAGAGGAATGAGATCAGTCACCGAACCGCAGAGACCGAGCAGCTGGAGAATATGCCGAGCTGTGGCGGACATGGACTGGGACAGACTCAGGGCAAAAGCTGAGAGAATAACAGCCCTTGCCCAGGGAACCGCCACCATATTGAACTGAGTACGGAAGTCCATCCCCAGATGACAAAATGAGCGAGAAGGGACTTCTCCCCGTTGACTCTGAACCCTAGCGACGTGAGCAGGCTCAACAGGGCGTCGACATCTGATTCCGGTCGAAAGGCATGGCCTTGAACTGGTAAACTCGCCCCAGAAAAGCAAACCTGAGATACTTTCGTGATGTCCGATGAATCGGAACGAGAAAGTAAGCGTCTCCTAGGTTGATGCTGGAAGCGAAATCTCCCTGGTGAATGGAACGGCGAACTGACCTGAAAGTCTCCATGCTGAACTTGGGAGCAATGATAGACTGGTTCAGGATACCCAAATTGATAACCGGTAGGAGTCGGCCATCCTTCTTTGGCACCAAGAACAGGCGGGAATAAAATCCCACTGACTGAATGTTCTTGACCTCGATCGCCCCCTTTGCCAGGAGATTGTCTATCTCTGTGGTCAAAAGCTCCCGACGTGAAACGTCTGAAGGAACTGGAGTTGGAAGAGGCACTCTCGACAGAGTGCGATGCCTACGGAAGGATATTTGCAGCCCGGATCGAACAACATCTAACACCCAAGGATCGGATGTGATGGTGGCCCAATGGTCTGCGAAATCAGATATCCTTCCAGAAGGTCCAGGAGGCACAAAAGGGTTGGTCTCGCAAAAATGGCAATGTGACCAGAGTGCATGGACCCAAACGCCACGAAGTTCATAGTGGCCCCACCATGAATATCCGAATCAAATGAAAAAACTGCAGTGCTCGATGGCGGAGAGACCACAGTAGAGGGTTCGACCGGCAGCCCCTTCCGACTTCGCCGAGTTGAAGTCAGGGAAGGCTCAGGCTGATATCCCATGTACACACTACCAGACATCTCCGCAGACCCCTGCAGGGATAAAAATACTGTGCTCGATGGCTGAGAGGCCACAGCAGAGGGTTCGGTCGGCAGCCCCTTCCAACTTCGCCGAGTTGAAGTCAGGGAAGGCTGAGGCCGATACCCCACATCCACACTCCCAGATAAGGATGCAGGGATAAGACGAGGCTGGCTGAAACGGTGACCGATGACGTTGCAGACGGAACAGCAGTAGCAGCCGATTCGACGGGAGCTGTTGAAACTGGTGGAAAAGGGGAGAGAGCAACAGAGCTCAGCCTCCAAAGGAGGAGTCACAACCCTAGTGACAGCCTCAGATGTCGACTGGCGAAGGACCATAGTCCCAGGCATCCCTTCACCAGACAACTCAACAGCTCCCGCAGTATCCACACAAACTGCACATCCCCCATGCAGGGGTATAACTCTCACCAAATTTGGTCATGTCGGGAGGCCCCGAACGACAGCGTTCACCCCCCCCCCCCCCCCTCCCCCGGGAGGAACGGCCATGAGAATGCACCACAAGCTTGGGCAAAAGGAATTGCCCTAAAGGAACAGTACTGGACATAACATAGGTGAGAGCAGTAGAAGAAAAAGGTGAACTCAACAGATGTTGAAAGTAGAACTCCAATAATAATAATAAAATTCATCAACTTTTATGTCTGAACTGCACAGTACGCGAAAGTCACGCGCGAACACGGAAAATATATAAAATACAATGAAAATGTGGTTGAGAATAATAACGAGAATATATAAAACACAATCCTGTTATTATACGATCCTCAGATCCAAAATTCCAGTCACAGGTAACCATTATCAACGAGCTGAATTATCACTGTTTCTCAATGCAAAATGGACGTCCTACCATATGGGCGGACGAAAAAAGAATGATTCATTAGTTACTGCCTGCACACTGGTTCCCGAAGTCGTGGATTTGTACTAAGAGAAGAGCGTCCCCTACTGGGTGTGCGTAGATGGCACTCGACCCAGTTTTGGCTTATTTTTTCTTGGTGCTTTTGCACCACTTTTCTTTCCCAAATCACTTGGAAAAGATCACAACAGAGAGTATATTTTCCGAGTTAGGGTCTTCCACTGTAGTGCAAGTCTGTAGTAAACAATTGTAAGGTAGACTGATAAGAAACCGGAAACTAGACAAAAGGCTCAAGTCAGTAAATAATTAACTGATACCTGATGCAAAGCTAGATCTTCATGTGAAGAAAAAACAATGCATCTGGTAGGAGATGCAAGACAATAACGGCCCAACACCCATAGGGTGAGGACGTAACAGTGGGGATAAACTGAATAAACCTTCTGTACAACATGCTAAACTCCCAAGAAATTTAACAAAAAATTTTAATAAAAAACAGTCAGAAAGCCTAGGAGTTTAACTGGATGGTTTATAGAAGGATAGGGAAAGAACACATAACCAACAGTAGGTAAATCATTATCAAAACTTATGATGTCAAGGCATATATCCCGAAATTGGGTAACATGAAATAATTTTCATATTATTTAAAAGCTACAGCTCTCAATGTCTCAGTCCACAATTGTTCACTTCCATCAACCATTTACTGCCTTGAATCCACCATATACTTCATTGCTTTGTGTCAAATGGACAAACGCCCGGACTAACTACACTTGCAATAGTCAATGCAGACTGCTATCGGGACGGAGCAGGCTCTCCCGTTATCCGGACAAAACCCCGACTAACTACACTTGCAATAGTCAATGCCGACTGCTATCAGGACAGAGAAGGCTCTCCATCTCGACACCGAGCACCGCAATGAATAACGGACTGGCTTCGACCCCTTCCGTGCCGTCATTGCTGGGTGAGCTTTATATTTTGAGGTTCTCACTCAACCCATACTCTCTTCGACCGCAACAGACCTACCCAGCGTCCAGTCTCTAACTGGAGAACTGCTTCACTGGTCGAGCTAGCTGCAGGCAGAGAATTAAGGGCACTAACTAGAGGACTTAATTCCTGCTTTATAATCATGAGCACCTTACAGCTAGCTCTGTTTGCTCATATGAGCGCAACCACAGCTGCACAGAATGGATAGGAGTCGATGAACCATAACCACATTCTTGTTCCTCTGAAAAATCTAGAATGTCTATCCAATATTCACACCTTGCACAAGAAATAGAGAATGTGAAATGGCTACAAGCCCAGCAGGCCTGTAGATCGGAAGAGGGCCTAATGGACCCACACAAAGTATGATCCTTCACTGTAGGTCACTACGACATAAAAGAAAATAGGAAAAAATATAAGCCCTCGACACTCCCTAAAACGTATAAAAATTATCAATTTGAAGTAATTTGTATATTTTTTATACTCACTAATGGCCCAGACTAACTGGTGAAAACTCGTTATTATCAAGGGTCAAACACAAATTTTGAACACCCCAATCCCCAAAATTTGCTTGCAAAATCGAAAATTAAAAGTCCTATCTGGTCCTCCATACTTTTTCTCTCCGTGCATGCGCAGCCGTCAAGAAGTGACCGGAATTGGCGCCAACATCATTCTTTGTAGAAAAGAGTTCTACATAATAACTCAACGGGGAGGTATGAGTGCCCACTCATGGGAGGGCCATACCTGTCTCGGCCATTGGTAAGTATAAAAAAATATATAAATTTCTTTAAATTTATAATATTTTTATACTATAACCCAATGGCCCAGACTAGCTGAATAGTAAAAAGGCGGAGGGCCTAGGACTTCAGAATAGTAGACAAACATAGTTCCAAGCCTGTAATCCAAGGTGAAAGGAAAATAAATTTGAAAGGAATTACATGTATATCTCTCTATACAGTAATAGAGAAGACATATCATAAATAAGGAGCCAAATTCAAGTAATTCCGCATTCTTAGCATGAAGACTCTGCTAATTTGGATGTAACAAGTTCCCAATTTTTAAGGCTAGTCCGGACTAAGCCCCAAAATTAGGATGGTGTATTTGAGAATGAGAGGATATCCCCCACAAACAAACGCCATATACAATAAAACACAAGTTGTATCCAGGATATAATTTACAGACAAAATAGCTTCACTCATAATTACATACTTATCAAGCCGGAGGTGAGGTAAAAAAATTACCTTTTTGAAGAAATCTTCTTCAAAAAGAAAGCGGGGAACGCTCTGGAATCAGTAAAAGCGGTACCAAATAACAATATATATATCCGTCGAACAGGCACCCAGGTATTAATTATTATTAATAAATTTGTCCTTAATGCTACTTCAGAAGCAAAGGCTATAGCAGCGATCCCAGTAATTAATATCGCCCGCTTGTAACATATACTGGAGTCGGAATACGCAGATAGGTCGAAAACCATTGATATAATATATAACATACACATGTCCAATAGAATCACAATGGACTACCTCTGGAGAGTAAACATACTTCCAAGGTAACCCACAGGCGACCCCTTTCAGGTGTACAATAAATTCCAGTAATAACACTCCCCGACGTGTACTATCCGATATGTTCCTAGAAACGTGCGAATATACGAGAGTGTAAGACAAGATGTAATTGATTGGGAACCGAAATTAATAGAAACCTGGATCTAGAAATGGAAGGAGCTATGATTAACAGGCTCGTCACGGACCGCCCCCGAAATAATTCATTGTTTCTAAGGTCCATAACAAACAATAATGCGTCTGCCTAATAATGTATTTATTATGCGTGTGAGAACTGAAATCCTGCATGTAATCATCTGAATACCAGTTAACTGACTAGACAGCCTCCCAGGTACCCAAAGGCTAGCAATTTATTGATGATGAATCATATGCGCGCATATGACATGTAGACGAATAACCACAGGAAACCAACCAACTAAAGATGAGGTCGCCATATCAAGAAGTCATGAAATGCTTGTATGTACTTAAATGCATACGAGGCTTATGGGAAGAAAACATTGTTCTGCCCGGTAATCACCTCTTAACACATTGGCGGTGTGGGGTGGGGGGGGGATTCAAAATCATATCGAACCCCCCTCATCCACATTACTTGAATCGTTCTTGTATTAGGCATCAAATAGTATAGGAACCGCAAGGCTCCTTCACGTCTGACTGACTCCATAATGCCACTAAGGGCAGAGAAGGATGTGAAGAACAAATACTTCCCCTGATAAAGAAGGTCCTCTCATGGAGGAAACTTCTGGGGAACGTCCCATAACAGACACCTGAGAAGATTGATCCAAGGTTTCTGTGACGACAGAGGTGCTACTATCAGGATTTCGCAACGGGACTGTTTGATCTTAACAGAATCTGCTGAATCAATGGAGTTGGAGGATACGCATATCCTATCATTCTGTCCCATGAGATCAACAGAGCATCTACTGCGTACACTCAATGATCTGGGCATGGTGACACGAACACCAGTAACTGATTGTTCCGGTGTGTCACAAAGAGATCTATCATTAAACGATCCCACTGGTAGCAAATCTGCCTGAATATTTGCTTGTTGAGAGTCCGCTCCAAAGGCAACAAGCGACCTTTCCGAGAGAGCGAGTCTGCTAGGACATTCCGACGACCCATGATGGACAGAAAGATGAACATGATGATTTATGACGTATAGGAGAATCCTCTCCATTAATTCGCATAATGGAACTGAATGAGTGCCGCCTTGGTTCCTGATGTAAGCCACTACTGTCGACTTGTCCGACAAAATCTGAACATGGACGTTCGCTAATATGTGAATCCAATGTTGAAAAGCTAGCCATATTGACATCATCTCTTAGATGTATATGTGCTTCTATAGGAACCGAGGGTCCCAAAGACCCTGACACTTCAAGTCTGCGGGACCTAGGGTCTTAGATGTGTATGTGCTTCTATAGGAACCGAGGGTCCCAAAGACCCTGACACTTCAAGTCTGCGGGACCTAGGGTCGCGCCCAAACCATCTGACTCACATCCGTCATAATCGTGAAAGCTGAATCCGGCAGTTGCAGCGGAACTCCCGGAGTTAACCACTGAACATCTGCCGAAATCTGGACCCTTAGTTTTACTAGGTCTGTTAAAACAATACTGGTTTCGAGCAAATGCATCTTCACACTCCAGTTCCGAGTAAAGGGGGGAATGCATGCATTGACAGCCTATCGGAATAAGATCCGCAGCTGTTCCACACAACCCCCATCAGTCGCATGAATTCCTTTGCTGTTAATGCGTCTGAGTGTACACAAAAGCGAGCATAACAACTGACTAATTTTGCTCTGGGTAACGGCAGACAAACCAGATTGTTGTGAGTCTCGAAGCTCATCCCCAAGTGAGTGAATAACTTGGACGGAGCTAGATCCGACTTTTCTCGTTTACTCAAACTCTGAACATCGATCTGAAGAATAATTCTGTTGCCGTATCTCTGTAGAATGTCATCCGAGTAAGCCGACGTTACTGCAGACGAAAGAGCTCTGAAGTATGACATTACCGAGTTCATTGTTCGAGTGAATGCCCAGGGAGCCAGGTTCAGACAAAAGCACATTGCTCTGAACTGATAAACCTTCCCTTGTACGGCGAACCGAAGATACTTTACGAATGCCAGATGTACCAGGACATGAAAGTATGCATCCTTTAGATCTATGCTTGCCGCATAGTTGTTCACTTGAATGGTCACTCTTAATGACCGAAAGGTCTCCATATAGAATTTTGGAGCCACAATAAGCTTATTTATCCAGCTCAAGTCTATTACCAGTCGGAAAGAGACATCTGGCTTCGGTATGAGGAACAGGCGACTGTAAAAACCCTCAGAATCTTAATTCTCGACAACCTCTATTGCTTCCTTTAATAAGAGAGCTTGTACCTCTACTAGGAGAGACACTCTTTTGAAAGGATCTGACGGAAGATTTGCCCAACGCCGACATCTTGTTAGTGGGGGTTCCACTCGGAATGACAGCTGTAGGCCGTCCGAGACTACACTTCTCACCCACTGATCTTCCATGGCTGCTATCCAGTTTCTCGCGAAGTTTATACCCTTCCACCAACAGGCAAGCAATAGAGGTATTGAACCTCACCTGTATGATCTGCGAGGCTTACGGGAGGAGAAACTACATCCTCCCCACGAAGAACCTCATCCCGTCGGCCTAGGGGCATCTGACCGATAGTCCCAATCAGACCTACGCCTCTTTCCCGAGTCGCTATATTGACGACCTCCAGAGTAATTGTAAGAGGGTTTCGTGTACCCTCGTGAGGAGTTCCCTTTTGACGTTTAGATCTGGAACATCCTCATTAACTCTCGTCTGCTGAAGCGAGTTGTTGAGATGCCAACTTCAATAGCAGAGCACTTGATGCTTTCTTAGTAGCCTGATCATAGACTAATGAAAGCTTGTTGTCAAAAAATAGTTATGTCCGGAGACTGGAGTGACCCGGTGAGAGCTTTTCACCTTGTCATCTATAAGTGATGATGACGCAAGGGCAGCATCACGTCTGATTAACTTCAGATTAGCCACTGTTAGGGCGGAGTTATACATGGTATACAAATTGCCCTGGAAAGAATTCTAAGAGAGGTACAAATGTTCTCAAATTCCTTCCCATTGAGACATTGTGCCATAGCTCTGGTAAGGTGATCTGCGTAAGATATTGCTTCCAAATTCGCTCTACTTGCTGAAATTGCCGTTTTAATTGTCTGAGTGAATAGTGAATAATTCAGGTAAGGATACATCTAGAACCCCGGCCTGCTCATCCAAACGCAGAGGAGCTCTCTGAACAACTTCTCCAACTGTTTTAAATGAATGTGGTCCAAGAAACAGTATGTTTATGGAAGACGTAGTTAAGAAATTGCCTTTTTTCCTCGCACTCGAGAAGTGAATACAGCATTGTCTACATGGCCGAAGGCCTGCGACACCTGCCTAGACTGAACCGGAATAGAAAGAACTTCTTTCTATGTCTGTATAAAGTTTGCGTCCAATGACGCCTGCGGCTACTCACTTGTCGTCGCAGCATTCTGATTTGTCGGAACAAATTCAGGGTAGTATTGATGGATGAAATCCATCGCAACCATGTGCTGTTCCGAAAGGGAAGGGTAATCCTCTTCCTTATCCCTTTCATCATCCGAGAGGTTCCGAAAGGGAAGGGTAATCCTCTTCCTTATCCCTTTCACCATCCGAGAGAATCAGTTGCGAATCTCGGTCCATTGCATCTGCGTGAACAGATAACTGGACCGACCCAGCACCATCAGACAGCTCAGGTTCTGAGTCTGAGGGAGTCTGCACCTGCACTTGCTGGGATGCTGTGATCGGCTGTGCAATCTGGACAGCAAGTCTGTCATTGAGGCCTGAGGAGCAGCGGTCTTCTGTTTCTTAGCCGCTTGCTGCTCCTGGGACAGTGTGTCGGAGATGGATCTCTCCTCAGAACGTCCTGATGATCGAGGCCTGGTCTCCCTAGCTACCGGATGGTCCGACTTCACGGGCGAAGAGTGGTCTCTTCTTCGTGCAGCAGGCTGGATATCCAAAGTCGGGTAGCTAGGATGCGGTCGTGTGTGCTTAAATAACGTAGCGAAGGAAGCCGTGACTGAAGCCGACCCCAGCTGCAGACGAGACGGAGCGTTCCGAGCGGTGGGCGGACGTATGCTCCATCTCGTGCAAGTTTCCAACCAGAAAACTTCATTTCAGCTTGTGAAACGTAGTGGAGGAAGCCGTGACTGAAGCCGACCCCGGCTGCAGAAAAAACTGAGCGTCCCGAGTGGAGGGCGGACATATGCTCCGGCTCGTGCAAGTTTCTCATAACAACATTTGGCTGGGTGAGTTTATTTATATTTAAGTGCTCGCTCTACCCACTTCCTTTGACCACAACGGACTTACCCGGTGTCACGGCTCCCACGGACGGAGTAACCGCTTCACCGGTAGAGCTAGCTGCTTGCAAGAGATTAAAACCCTTAAGAAAAGGCCCTAACTCTTGTAATCATGAGCACTGCAGCTAGCTCTATATGCTCAACGGAGCACGACAACGGTAGCATACTTGGATGGGTGTCAGAATATCATCAACATGTTCATGTTCCTCTGAAATGGAAACTGACAAAATGAATTATAATGTGGTGAGAGGCCTGGCCTCAGAACCTCACCTCCAACAACATACTGCGACACCCAACTCCAAAATCAGTCATCCCAGTGAACAAAAGAATGACAAGAGTCCACAGGAGTGTATCGACTAAAGTCAATATCAGTCCTCCAAACTCCACCACAAAATATATAATTAAGATACATGAATAATAGCAATCAAAATTAAATTCAAAATATTTTTTGGAAATTTTTTTTTTTTTTAAAAATGCCTAAGTTCCCATGGGAACATTAAGAGCTCAAAGGCATCCCGATAGAGCCTAAGTGTGGACAAAATCCAAATTTTTGGAGCTACACTACCGGAATAAGAATCCATGTATCCTACAGAAATTCTAAAGTAATAGAATATAAAATACTACCTATATATGAGGACATTGTCAATGTAAACAACGTCAATGAAAAAAACGGAAACAAGACATCAGGAACACAAAAAGACCCAAAGTCAGAAACCAATTTAAATGCTACCAGATGCAAAGCTAGATCTCCATATGAAGAAAAAACGATACATCGGATATAAGACGCAAGACTAAACGACCTAACACCCCTTGGGTGAGGACGTAACCATGGGGAAAACCAGAAAAATATTCTGTAATACATGTTAAACTCCCAAGAAATGTAATAACAAATTTCAATAAAAAATAGCCAAAAAGCTTAGGAGTTCAACAGGAAGGGTTCATGGAAGCACAGGGAAGGAATACTTAATAAACAATGGAATAATCATTATCAAAAATGATGACGTCAGGTGTATGTCCCGAAATTGGGAAACATTAAATAATTTTATAAATATTATAAAGTTACAGCCCTGAACGTCTAAAACCACCATTGAACACTTTCATCATCCAATTACAGCCTTGGATCCACCAATTCTTGCACCGATTTGTGCCTGGCATCCTCAAACAAGAGCATCGCCTAGCGGGGCAACATATGCTCGTCAAAATTGGAACATGCACAAGTTTCTCTGGGGTAAAGTTTGAAAATTTTGTTGACTCGACTATGTCTGTCCCCCCCCTCCCCCCGCCTCCTCCAATCATTGCCCATTCCCCTACCCTGTCTGGGGTAAAGGGTTTCAAATTGTATGCTTGTGTGCACACATTTCATATTGTTTTTGTAAAATTTTAGTATGTAGAATGGAAATGCAAACAATTTTTAGATGTAGAAGATTCTCCTCACCATTTACAATGGTAGCGTCCATTCAATGACAGGTTAACTTCATTGATAACGATTGCTGATAGGTGGTGCCAAGGAAAAGGACATTTTGAGGATCATTACAGCCATAAACAGCGAGGATTTTTGTTGTTTAAAAATAAAATGGAGTCATCTGCTCCTGTCACATGCACAACGACAATTGATAAGCAATATGGGTGCAAAGTTTGAACAATAAAGCAAGTAAAATGTTGAAGGAGTAGGCGACACAATAGTGTAATGTTTCAAGTACTAAAACAGGGCATAACTCTGGAAATACAAAACAGAGTTACCTGCTCTTGTCACATGCACAATAGCAATTGGTGATCAACATGTGTGCAAAGTTTGAACGATATAGCATGTAAAATGTTGAAGGAGAAGGTAACACAATACTTTAATGTTTTAATTACTAAAAGGGGCATAACCCTGGAAATACAAAATAGAGTTACCTGCTCTTGTCACATGCACATTGGCAATTGATGATCACCACGTGTGCAAAGTTTGAACAACATAAAACGTTGAAGGAGTAGGCGACACAATACTGTGATGTTTCAAGTACTGAAAGGGGGCATAACTCTGGAAATCCAAAACAGAGTTACCTGCTCTTGTCACATGCACAAAGGCAATTACTGATCAACATGTTTGTAAAGTTTGAATGGTATAACAGAGTTACCTGCTCTTATCACATGCACAATGGCAATTACTGATCAACATGACGACACAAAAATTGTTGACGGATGGACGGACAGACGGACGGACGGACGGACGGACAGACAGACAGAGACAACGCCATAACATAATACGTCCGTTAAAAAATGACGGGCGTATAAAAAGGATATTTTAAAGCACAGATGTCCATTCATTGTTGCTGACTTGAGAGACAAAGAATGATGTTGGTGCCAATTCCGGTCACTTCCTGACGGCTGCCCATGCACGGAGAGTTAAAGTATGGAGGACCAAATAGGACTTTTAATTTTCGGTTTTGCAAGCAAATTTTGGGGATTGGGGGGGGGGGGGGGGAACAGGGGGGGGGGGGGGGGGCAAAATGTGTGTTTGGCTCTTGATAACTTTTGAGTTTGCACCAGCTAGTCTGGGCCATTGGGTTATAGTATAATAAAAATAACTACACTATACATTATATTATAGGGTATAACATTACAATAGAAAAATAAAAATTTCTAAAAATGTAGATGACGGCCCAATTACCCCAAGGGAACTTAATGAGCCCCAAGGGCAGCCCGATAGAGATTAAGTGTGGATATGCCACCCCACAACTAGGACAAGAACATCGGGATAGGGCCTAACATGTAATGTAACACACTAAAACTATAACTTACAACAGTAAACCATCACAGTACTTACCAAAATGGCCCGAAGTCAGTAATCGGTGTATAAAACTACCAAGTACAAAACTAAATCTTCCCAGGAAGATAAAATAATGCAGCTGGTAGAAGAAGTAAGACTACGATGTCACCAGAGGTTGACCCGACTGGGACGTAAAAAAGGAGGTAAGTGGAACTAATATTCCGATGAAGACGTCACATTCCTAAAAAATTTTGAAAAATAAATCTTTTAAAAAACGCCAAAGGTACTTAACATGATGATTCATGGAAGGACAGGGGGAGAACACTAACCAATACTAATGATATCATAAGTACATATCAAGCGTATATCCCAAAAACGGGAAACATAATTTTTATCATTAAAAAATTAAAAGTTACAGCCCTGAACACTCCAAAACACCACTGTTCTCCTGCAACAGCCTGTAAAACCATTGAATCCACCAATATATTCATTGATCTTTGTCTGGCATCTTCAGAAAATAAGTTTTATAGCACAGATGTCAGGTAGATGACATAGGGGCAAACAATGAAAAAGAATGATGACAGGCGCCAATTTGCATTGCTTTCCTGCTTGTGGCACATGTGCAGTGTATAAAGGTGTGGAGGCCTGTATAGAACTTTAAATTTCTGGATTTATATGCAAATTTGGGGGATTAGGGGTTCAAAATTTGTGTTTGGCCCTTAAAAGTTTGCACCAGACAAGTCTGGGCCATTGGTGCAGCAGTAAAATATGAAACAGTTTGCAAGTCACTCCGTTGATGAAATAACTAGAGGGAACTATTTTAGTGAACCAAAGCACATGTCTCCCCTTCGATTAGTTCCATGCTTCCAACTTACGACTTACAAAGATCAAACTGAAGGTTAAATATCAAAATCATGGAAGTTCAAGATAGAATGTGACACATCAACCTGACTGTTGCATTCATATGCCAAATATCATAAACCTAGCTGAACAATTCAATAATTTGACCTTGATGTCAAAGGTCAAAGTCATATGTAGGTCATGATGGTACGTGAAACATCGTCTTTTGGTGATACACTCACATGCCAAAATCATATGCCTATGTCAAAAGATTTAAAAAAGAAAACAATAATGGGACCTTCAGGTCAAGGGTCAAGGTCAGTATGTGGGTCATGAAGGTCACAGCGTCTTATGGTGATACACTCGCATGTCAAATATCATAAGCCAAGGTGAAAAGGTAAATAAGTTCTTGCCCGAACAAGCTTACTTGCCAAAAAATCAGTAATTTGACCTTGAAGTCAAAGGTCAAGGTCATATGTGAGTCATGATAGTATGTGACACATCGTCTCATGGTGATAAGCCCAGACATGCTTACTTGCCAAAACATCAGTAATTTGACCTTGAGGTCAAAGGTCAATGTCATATGTGGGTCATGATGGTACGCGACACATCGTCTCATGGTGATATAACCACATGCCAAATATCATAAGCCGAGGTGAAAAGGTAAATAAGTTCTGGTCAGGACAAGCTTGACAAAAAATCAGTAATTTGACCTGGAGGTCAAAGGTCAAGGTCATATGTGGGTCAAGGTCATATGACACAAGAATTGGACAGATAGGGATGAATGAACATATGAACTAACATGGTTGATGACAATATAGCCGCAATTTCTTCTGAGTTGGGATATAATAATGACATATCTCACAGTGTAGTTATAAAAATGGAGAGAAAAATAATCCAACATATCAGACACATGAATAATCAAACATCTCTCATTCAAAATTAATATATTTACAAAGAAAAGATGAAGCATATCAGTTCTCAAAAACAGATGTTTGATTCTGATTGCCAAATTTTATCGTTCACATACATTTGAATGTTACAAAATCACATGGTCCATATTAGATAACTGAAAACTCTTTTATAACACTTGGTAATATGCTTTATAATGGAGCCTGAAAATGATTTGTTATACATGGATACTGTCTGATGCAAAAATACCCTTGGTCAGATTTAATTTTAAAGACCGATGGACACAATTTTGTCCTATCTCTGTCTATTCTATCTACAATGGTGTTTTTTTCAGACAAAATATGGAGAATGGAGATTCTTGTGAAATCATAGTTTCCTTAACATGCAGAAGCAGTGATTTTCATATCGGTCAATTCAAATTATTTTTAGACTTGCTTCTCAAACCTATTTTCAAATAAAAAATAAATTATCCTCCTTACCATCCTGTCCAATTGCGAGTTTTGAACTATTGCATGGTTCCTCTGGTTAGCAAGAAGCTGTGTGTGCGTCACTTCAACAGAAAAACTTGGTAACCAACTGACATATCTAGATCCTGAAATATTATAAACTCTCAGTAAAGCACCAAACATAAAATCAAGTATAAATGAAGGAAAAACAATTACGGGTTTATGATCTATTTCATATACCTTTGTATTGTGCACTTAACTAAATATCACATAATTGGTCAAGTGCAAAACTATTTTTGGTGATCAAAATTTATTCATGTTGCACTGCCTTTTTACAATTTATGGGGGGGGGGGGGGGGGGGGGGGGGGGGGAGGGGGGGGGGGATGGGGGGGGTGCCAAAAGGCAGAGGAGCCACAATGAACTGTGGAAAATAATACACAATCATATTGCGAGTAAGACGGTGGACTGTGGGCGGTTGAAGAATCTATGAACTATCTGTGAGAACCAGAGAACTGATGGAAGGAATTGAGTCTGGGGTTCGTACACAAATGTTTGGTTAAATTTTCAGTACTTTTCCAGTAGATTTTCAGTATCCATTGAGAAATTTCCAGTATTGCAAATACTAGACTATGCAACTACCTAATATGTGACAGTGATACAATATAATGTATGAATGCTGTTTTTCAATCAGATTCAGCTAAACATATCTCAAAAACTCTGAAAGAATATTTATAAAATATAATTCCTTGACCTTCTTTCCTTTTCAGGGCATCAAGATGCTTTGTTCCTTAGGCGTGGCTCTTAACTGCATGTTCGCCCATATTTTCAACACCAAAGGGTTTTGAACACACGTTGCACTTAGCTTGTTTCTTGTCAATGATAACTCGATAGTCACCTTTCTGCGACCACAATTCATTGAAAGAACACTCTCTTCATATTTTCACATCAACATGTAGAAAGAACGATTTCAGAAAATGCAAAAATAGCTTTCAAATTTTTCAAGTTATAAAAAAAGCAGTCTCACTAACGGTAACAGTGCTCATAAATAATGACCGGGACACCTTGACTTTAAAATTCACTGTGTTACCTGACATCAGTTGTATAAGGGCCATACTCAGCATCATCTACACCCGATAACCGCAATTTATCATGCCAGTGGTAATTGTTAGGAAGAATTTGAAAAACAGTAGGAAGCAGGGGCAGAGAAAATTAAAATTCAAACATATTTCCAGTCTCCAGTATTTTTTTGCGGGACTTGAAATTGCAACACTCGTTTTCCAGTATTTTCAAGTTTACAGTATGGGCGTGCAAACCCTGGGAGTCCGTGGCAATGGAAATTGTGCAATCCAAACTTACACATTAAGCAAGTAGAGGTGAAATCAGTCAAAAGGTCCCTAGATGGGGCTAACTGAAAGGGAAAAATCTTTCTTCCTTCGAAGTGTCTGATAAAAATTGCTCAAGATCTTGACCATGAAGAAGTGCCAGCATTTATTATCCATGACACACCTTCTGTCTTTAACATTTGTATGAAGTTTGATAATTATAGTTTTATTCATTTCTAAGTTATGGCTAATGCATGAATATTGACAGATTTTAAAAGGAGACTGAAATGAGACCTTGATCTTTAAGTTACGAACCCAGTAACGGTGTGGGACACATTCTCTCATTGTTCTTTATAATTGTGTGAAGTTTGATGATGAGAGCTACAAAAGTTTTCAAGTTACACCTGGACACACACATCCACACACACATTTCAATATCACCATATGCCACCCAACCTAAGTTTGGAGGGGGGAGGG